>JAOXNO010000002.1:1991413-2019068 GCA_028565335.1 Limnodromus scolopaceus
AGGCCAGGCTGGATGGGGCTTTGAGCAACCTGGTCTGGTGGGAGGTGTCTCTGCCCAGGGCAGGGGGGTTGGAACTTGATGATCTTTAAGGTCCCTTCCAACTCTAACCATTCTATGATTCTGTGCCCCGGGGAGTTTTCCACATGTCTAAAGCATGTGGGCCAATCTGATTAGTCACATAAAAAATTTAAAAGACAGAGGAAAATGTATTCTTTACTTCAAATCTATCATGTACCAAAATAGGACCAGAAGATGAAAAGTAACAGCTCAGTCTTCCTTTTAGTTCATTTCAGCATCCTATAAACTGCAAACCCCAGCAATACTTGTCCAACATTGTTTGCTTATCCGCTGCTACCCTGGCATCATACTTTTCAAAAGAACAATTCAACAGAAAGCATCCAGATAAAAATGTCCCACAAATTCCTGTCCATGTGCAAGTAGGTCCACAACAGCAAGAGTTTAAGAGTAGTAAGTCTCTCAGAACTAAACATTCAATCCCCTACGAGGCAGTTTTGTAATTATCAGGCACCTTCCTCCTTTTTCATTAAAATGAAGAAGCAAGCCTAAGTAAAAGGAAATCTATTCATCTGCTACTAGGAAGTAGTCATCGCTCAATCTGTCATGAAAATAAGCATACAGTCCATAACTATTCCTGTTAATTAACTCACAAATTCACAGCTGAAAATCATCTCCTTTGATTAATATCTCACAATATTATTTCACCTCACCACCTGGGAACTAATGCTTTCAGGTAATTGTGAATATAAGCAGTTACCAAAATGTTAATGTAGTCCATGTTTTCTGCTTTAGAGAAGAAAATAAATTCTTATTTCTTAGTTGTTTCATTGTACACTGCTCAGACATATGGCAATGTCTGAGCCTGAAACTAACCAGTTCCTTCTTACAAATCTTTAGTGATTTCCTTCCTTAAAAATGAGTACAATGCATATAAATATGAGCACTTCACTTTTTACTGAGTAACCGCCTAAGACCTGTGATACTGTAATAACATTAGCTAATCATCTTCACATCCTTTGAAATTCCTTTAAAACTCAGGTTCTCACAATTTGATCCTAGTACGCATCGTTTTTAACACGACTGTTTTCAAAATGTCAAATCAAATGTTTAACAATTTTATTTACACTCAAAAGCTTTTGAGAAAGATCAGGTAAAATGAAGCTATCAGCCTAGCATCAATCTCAAAATGTTACTAGCTTTTCTTCGTATTTTGTGTAGACACCTTAAATATTATGTGCACAAGGTAAGCAATTAACAGCCTTTTGATCTTCAAAGGCTTATGGTGCAGGGGTCTGTAATGATCCCTGGGTATCAGAGTGACTTCTGCTCTTGGATTACTTTATCAGAGACCAGACAACTTTCACTGATTTCATGCTATCTTCTGCATTAAATACATCTGGACTTTTTAACAAATACTCAACATCAAAGAAGTCAGTAAAGCTTGTTTTTCTCTCTCCACTGGGTTTATAAATATTCCACAGACTACATAATATTTTAAATAATTAGAACTTTTTAGTAATCTAAAATCATGCAAATTAATTCAGGCACTCATTCTTCTTTTAGACAAGATTTTTGAAGGTTGAACTGCCACACGTTTCAGGTGGCAAAATGGTAGCTTTCTGGCTCCAAAAGTTGAGCCAATCATTTGAACGCATAAATTTGATTTAAGTACTGAAACCCTCCCAAGTTTCTCTCATATGTGAATGCAGAAAATTTATAACACTGTGTGATTGAAAATAGAATTATACCATACTCCACTACACTGCATGTAGTCACAAATCACTTGATTTTGTTAGCATTGTAATAATATTCTTTTGTTATTCACAACTTACTAAATTGCTTTGTTGCTAACCTCTTATTCATAAGTGGTTTAATCCAATATCCAAGGATCAAAAAGCCCTACACACAAAACACCTACTAAATTAAAGTGAAATGCATATGGAATATATGAAGGCCTTTCATAGCTGCTAGGTCTATGTTGGGTCTGGAAAAGACAAAAGACAATACAGCAACCATGGTTTACAATTTCATTGTTCATGTATCATGGAAAGCACATTGTGATGGCTCCATTCTGAATCAACCCACAATGATATTAAAAATAGATTTTTACTCAGAGGAACACATTTCTGAAACAGTCTCTCAAAAACCACAGTTGGGTAAAAATACTAACTGCTACTGAGACAGAGCTTGCTTTTCTGCAAGGAAGCGCATGGTGTGATTGCTTATAGTAAAGGCAGATGGAAATTCATGGTCTTTGAGATTCCTGAGGCTCTCACAGTCCTTTCAAAGAAAAAAATACACAATGAGTAACAATTATTCAAGTACTTATGGATATCACAAGTATTTCAGGAGCCCTGCCATTGAAACAGAGAGATCCATAACATAACGAAAATTTCAGTTCAGTGGGAGGAAAAAAAAATACATTGGGAATGATAAATACTGTGCAAAATGAAGAACAGTGCAGTACATGAAAAAACAGTGGCATTATGCTGTATTAATTCCATTAAACAGCAATTAATAATTTTGCATAGCCTTAAAAACTCCCAATTACTTACAAACAAAGAATACACACACTTCATATGTAAACTACAGACAACTCTTAGGTGGCTACACAATTGTGCTACTTCACTGCTGCTTCTCTGGTTATTGTACTACTCTTTCAAATCTCACAAAGCCCTGGCCTCATAAACCAGTGATATGCTTCCAGTATGTTATAGCCGCCATAATCGGCTTATAGGCCTTTATGAGTCATCCTCATTTAAAAACAGTTTTCCTACTTGCTCGTATTGACAAGACACAAATTTTGTCACAGTGCCTTTTACTATAGGCTTGCTCAGCACTTGGTCTCAATGGGGATGTCTAGATACCACCTATCTAGATAAAATAATTAAAAATGAACAACCCTGAGGAGTCTCTGTTCGATCCATTTAAAAATAAAAATCACAGGTATTGCCTTTCCTGTGCATAACGTACCAAAATTGTAGAAGCTCATAAGCAAAAGAGACCTCAGAGAATACTCAAAAAGTATACTCTTTTTCTTTTACTACATAGAAAAAACCTTAACTTCTTTCAACAGAGTATTTTATAACTAATGATTCAGGTTTTCTCCTCTGACCGACATTAAGTAGGACTGTGTCCTCTTACATTTCCTTCCACATATAACCACCTACCCACATTAGGTGTTCCAACTGTAAAAGAAGCATCTCCTAACATAATCGTGAAAAATGAGAGTAATAGATTTTTTTCTCCTCTTTTCTCTTTTGCTTCTATTTTAAAAAATAAAACAGTGTTTGATCCATTTTCTTGATATTTCATGGTTTGGTTGAATGAACTGGTTTTGGTTCACAGAGCTAGACATTACCATTAAGCAATAATAGAAATGGATAGACCCAAACTACCTCCAAAAATTCAGGTCAAATTTAGCATTTAGTTTTAAAAGCCTTTCACCTCCTTTTTATTTTATTAAGTAATCAAATACTTTTTCATATTTGCCAAAGGAAATTTGAGAACATTTGGTATCTATTAAATGAAAATTACAGATATGAAAAACACTGATTTTTATTTCAGAATTGGCCTATATCTACCAAGTGAACAAGTATGTGGTTTTATTAACAGAGAATCAAGAAAACAAATAAAAAATTATTAAGATAATTACCAAAAGAAAGATAATCCATAGCATGCTAGTCCTATACTTCCTTTCACACTTTGGTTTCAAATATTCCACTATAGCGTTTTCCGTTATAGTGCGCAGTAATAAAGTTGATTTGTTGTTCTGCAGGCTAAGAACAGCTTGAGGACTGAGAGCCACCCATCTCCAGAGAGCCATTAAATGAGGAGCAGAAGTGCCTATCAGGAGAATTTCCAATGACAGAACAATCTCCACAGTGGCTTCACCGATAAGGAAAGACTTATCCAGCAAACCCTAGTCCCTACTAAGAGCCCCTTAGTATTTAAACAAACAGCAACACCTTTAGACTTATAAAAAATCTATATGAATTTTGAATGCTGCTGTTAGCAGCTCAACGGTGATTGCTGAGCTTCCATTTAATTTCCTTCAAAAATCAAGAGCCCGATATTTAAGCTAGTGAATCATCTGCTTCAAAATACGATTTGCCTATGTTCACCTTCCGAATTACAGCAGATTTCCTGAAGGAAACAAAAAAGTCTCGAGTTATTGTTTACTTCTCCAATACTAATAAAAATAAAGAGTTAATCCAAAATCTATGGCAGAAGGAGATCACAGATTTTAAGACTCAATTTTTCTTTTGTTTCGTTTTAGTTACAGAAGACTGTTACACAATTTCCATGAGAGTTCCTACTTCTCTTTTGACTGCTGCAGCATGCACCTGCTTGTCATTCCGCTGCCATGCTAGCCACGTTTCCAACAGCACAACTTGTGTCCTTGGCAGGACTGGTTGTGTGCAGGTTTATCTTTAAATATGTTTCTCTAAAATCCTCCCAAATTGCTTACGTTCAGGAACGTGCAGTAGAGCAATAAAGATCTGCAATTCACCTTAAATTGTTGAGCGCAGTGAAAGCTCAGCACGCCAGTCTGTGGACGGAGTAAGACAAGCTGCAAAGAACTAACCATGGAGATGGCCTAAGTGACACAGCTGATAACAATGCACTGCAGCAGGGAACAGGGATCAGACTCCGAACAAGAAAAATGGAGAATGAAATCTTGTGCACACCAACAGAATGACACAAGCACTCAAAAAAGAATGGGAAAAAAAATCCAACTGGTTACACCGGGAGGCAAAAGGAAAATGGTAACATATGAAGAGAAGAGGAGAAAACAAGGATCATTGCGTAAATCTTGCATCTGTCTTTACAGGAGGACTTGTAGTTAAACTTTTTGTTTGCTTGTTTACCAAAGGAAAAGGATACAAACACTCCCCAAGACAATAAAATAATTGTTTCAGTTCACTGAAATATGTCACATCAGATGAATAAGGGAGAAGTGTTACCAAACTGTTGTTTTGATTCACCACATCAATTGCTTCTGCTGTTACACTAGAGGCATGCAACTAAATACAGGGTGAAATTTCACGCTTGGCAGAACCTACCATGATATCACCACTGAACTGGAAGAGTCAGACAACCCAGAGCTGGAGACACTTAGAGATACAGCCCCTCACCCTTTTTGCCATTGCTAAAGTCCATCGCAAACCAACACACTGAACTCAGCCTTTGAAATGCCAGCTTAGGACACCAAATACTGCAGCCTTCTGGCTGCACAAGAGCACCTGTGTGCCGCCTGCAGTGTGCCAATATACTCTTCCCTTTCCCAGCCTTTTGGCAAAGGACCTCCTTCTCCTTCACCTCATTCCTTTGGGAAGGAGCAAACCATATCATTTCCAGCCATTCCTTACCCCAGACTTGAAAGTACCTAGCAAGTTTGCTGAAAGGGGCCATTTACCACAATCAGGCAACTGGGGCAGCCAGGGGAGGGGTTCCTCTGCAATTCAAGCTTTACAAGGACTGGTAACAAGGAGTTACTCTGAGGAACACACACGGATGGGATAATTTATATGCCAGAGGTGTGTGGGACATCTCATGCAAAGGATTTAGAGGTGCTCTGTGTGTTTGGGAAGTCTGACAGCGAGACTCTGCTGGTTAGGAAACAACAAATTTTTTGGCACATGAAGATGGCAGAAAGCAGAAATACATTCAGTTACCTGAGTTCATTTTACCATGAAGAGATGCAATTTCATATTTATTTTTAATTCCCGCTACTTGAATAGAATGGAGTATTAATAAACACTGTACAACTTCTAATTTCTTATTCTGGGCTGATGTGATCATCCATTATTCCTGAAGAAAAAAGGGAACCAACTAGAGTTCATACCAGAACCGGACCTCCTTGCTATTCCCAAACACCCGCACAAGGCACTTGCACATGGAATACAGCAACAGTATTTGAAATACTAAAGACTTTGACTACAAAATTCACAGCTAAAATATAGTTCCACATCAGAGTGAAAAGTGTGGTATTGGAACAGCTATTAAATATTTCAGTATGAGCATTATATTGCATTGCTGCGGTGGAGAAGCTGCTGCTCTTTCCTTACTTCAGGTAATTATTTTGAAGAAGCAAAGGCAAGGTGCACTTGTAACTGAAACACCAGACCACTAATTGAATAGCAGACTCTCCAGAGAAGTGGCGTTTCTTACCCCCGTCACACACATAGCAATAAGAAAACTGGCTCCGAGACAATACTATCTAAGGATCAGCAAAGCTCAGCTTCAGAAATCACGTAACTTATCTGGACTTTCTTGTACGAGTGTTAGAATAAATTCCGCCCATTAGTCTCTTCAGGAATAATCGTTGAGGACACTTCCAAATCACAGGGTGATGCAGGCTGGAAGGGACCTCAGGACATCTCTGACCCAATCCCCCACAGTCCAGAAGCAGGACTAACTTCAGAATTAAGTCAGGCTGCTCACAGTGTGCAGAGGAGTTTTATATCCCAAGCTGGCAAACCCAGAACCTGAGTAATCTGCTTTCATTGTCGCCTTCATTGTGACATTTTTCTCCAATACTTAACCACAATTTCCCTTGATGTAACTAGCAATTTCCCCAGCTCCCTTGGACAAAAGACTCTTACTCCTTAATTTCAACCAGTAAGGAAAAACAATAGGTTTTCCATCTATATTGCTGGCTACTATCAATCTCTAAGATAATTTCAAACTTGAGCACCCTAATAGTAGTCTTAAATACAAAGAATCCACTATAGCTAGACTGAATACATTACTGATTATGACTCAAGGGGTTTAAAGTTACTATGAGTTCAAATTCCGTCTGTCTAGGTGTATATTTGTATTACATGCTTAACAATAACTATTAAAAGAAATAACAGACAAAGAAAAACTCAAATCTGAAAATAAAAAGAAACTAGTGCTCCTAGGAGGAAGGCTCATAAACTCTTGTTGGTTACAAATAAAAATACAATCAAGCAGGTCAATTACAAGTCACAAAACTGCATTTGCAGAAAAGCTTATTAATCTTTTTCTCAAAGAGATCATAAGCAAAAAAGCTTCTGAAGAAACCTGAAGAGCCAACAGATGATTAATCCATAGAAAAGAAATTCACAGAATAATGTTTTTGTGTGTACATTTGATGCAGGGAAGTTTGGAAAAGCAAGAATCCTTCTGTACAGGTGACTTCTCAAAGGATCTATCGTAACTGCTGGCAGAAGGGGCTATAGGATAAATTAAAAAAAAAAAAAAGGATAAGAAATCACCAGAATCAGTTAATACACAATATATCTAAAAGACCTCTCCAGTGAAACAGTTAATTACCATTTGCAATCCCTGACTTAAATTCACTTTTAAAGGCTCTGGAGAGACCAAGAGAGCTACAGATCATTATGTCCACTGTCTGCACCAGGTAAACTGATAGGAATAATAGTGAACAACAGACTGGGTGTACAAAGGAACAGAGATTCAGGGAAGGACAGCAGATGGTGATCAAAAGAAGGAAGCAGCACCAGAGAAAGGACAGCAGCAAGGACCAGGACATGGCAAGGTGAGAAACAGGCAAGTGAGAGGAAATACAAAAGATGTCTGTACATGAGGAAGCCACCACAAAAAAGACTAAGACACAATGGTTCCCTGCCTTCTCTAATTGACATTGACTACTATGCAATAGTAACCTTTTCTTCTGTTTGGTAGGCAAAAATTGATAGTTCCTCAGTCATCATGCCGTTAAAGTGGAGAACTTTTTGATGTAGAATACTGTCAATACTAGAACTTTATGCAGGCTCAAAAAGCAACCAGGTAAATTTATGGGGAAAATGTCTCTTAGTAACCAGGCACTGCCTCTGGCTCAAAATGTTAAGTCAAAGACTGCTAAAAGCCTGAAGAATATTGAGGAGGACAGCACAATGCGTGCCTAGTACCGCTCCTCTTCTCAAGGCAACTGGTACTGGCTGCTAGTGCAGAGAGGATTCTGGTTTTACCCGGACAGAATGACAGAATCACAGAATGATGAGGGTTGGAAGGGACCTCTGGAGATCATCTAGTCCAACCCCCTGCAAGAGCAGGTCCACCCAGAGCAGGTTGCACAGGATGGCATCCAGAGACAGAGACCCTACCAACCTCTCTGCACAGCCGCTTCCAGGGCTCTACCACCCTCAAAGGAAACAAGTTCCTCATGTTTAGATGGAACTTCCTAAGTTCAAGTGTGTCCATTTCCTCTTGTCCTGTCACTGGGCACCACTGAAAAAAGACTGGCCCCATCCTCCTGACACCCACCCTTTAAGTATTTAGAGGTGTTGATCAGATTCCCCCAGTCTTCTCCAGACTAAAAAGACCCAAGTCCCTCAGCCTCTCCTCACAAGAGAGATGTTCTAGTCCCCTCATCATCTTTGTAGCCCTTTGCTGTACCCTCTCCCGCAGTTCCCTGTCCTTCTTAGATGCTTGATCTGACCTAATTTCTATGTTCTGGGTTGTTGATGGTCTGTATTTCCTGATAACTGCAATTATAACCAAGATAATGCCACAGAAGTTCAGGACCAGTTTTTTGTTTTGTTTTGTTTTGTTTTTTAAAAAGGCTTCTTTATACATTATAGAGGTATTAAGTCAGTTGATTTAAATTTTTTAAATTTATATTAAGCTGATATAAAATGTCAAATCCAGTAGATCTCCATGGGTTTTAAATCTGACTGAAATCAATGAGGTTTTTTGAATGAAAGGTTAAATTAGAGATTTGAGAGTTTTTTGACCTTGAGATTTATCAACTAGCAGCAAGAGAAATTAAACCATATGAAAAGGTCTTAAGGTCTTTAAATAGTATTAAAAAGATCAATACCTAGATGCATAAATATCGTCTACCTAATTATAATCCTAACTGCTAGTTAAAAATTCAGGGTGGATATTACACAACAAGATGCCGTACTATGCATTAAGACTTTATTCCTAATAATTGTTTTGGAAACACCTACAACAAAAATATTCCTGAAGTTAATTAGGATTTCACTTACGGAAATCCAAGGAATTAATAACAGTGGGGGAAAAAAACCAAACAAACAGAAAGAGGTTGTAACTTAGACTTCTAATTTACTCCCGAGCTGTTTCTTTGAACGTGTCTTTTGTAAATTTTAATACATGTTTTTCATTTATCTTTTGAAAAAGGCATTTGAACACAGTGACGGGGCAGGAAGGTGCAAAACACTGAGCATAAATGTCCAAAAAAATAAAGGACGTTTTCACACAAATAAATGATCAGAAGAAAAAAGTGTTATCAGAAGAAAATGAAGACAGAAGAGTTGTAGGAGTAGAAGACTAAGCGTATGCCTCCTCTTTGTAGCTTTGAAACAGGAGAGTTAACAGTTTGTAAGAATCATAAAAACCTGGCAAAGAGCCCAGGACTTTACTGCTGCTGCAGGTCATGATAGTTACCTAAGGCTACAGAAAACTACAGCAGGAATTATAGATAAGGAGATGCCAGAACCTGACCAGTTATAACCCCAAACAGAAAACAGGCATGAGGCAATAGCCAAGAAATATATGCCGCGCTATTGGAGATGAAATCCATGCTTGTTCAGTAGCACCCGAGCAGAATAATGCACACAAAGAGTGGTTCTCCCCAGCTTTTTCTCAGATGGTTGCAAAAGAGGATAAAAACCAGGAATGGCTGGCTGACAGCACAGCAGCTGTAAGAGTATACTGCTCTCAATCCAATGTCTGTCTGGATTTTTTTTTCAAGATTTAACTTAGTTTATACATTTATGGAATACCAAAACATTATGCTAAAACATCCCATCACCCTTATTTCATCATCATTCCCTGATGCTAATAGAGAAAAGAATTCTAGACAGATAAGCATTCTAGATCAATGTTATATAAAAGCAGCACTGAATTAGCTACGTATCAGATCGGTTCCTATTTCAATTCACTGTTCTGCTCCTATATATGAAAACGCTGCTATGAAAATCAGCCCCAGTTTTGGTGTAAGCATGCTTCTTATAATCTAGTGCAAGTGACAAGCTTTACAAATAGGTACAGTATGTATAACTTCCAGTACTGTGAGGGGAAAAAAAAATACCTGCAAAAGCTTCTCAAGCACCAGGATCCAAGATTGGCACCAGGAAGACTTTAGGCTCTTGTAGCCAGGCCAGTACTGGATAGACCAGCATTGCATGGTTATTTGCATAATGCTCTGTCACTGTACATCTGCCCATCAGGTCGGCTTTGGGGCTGGGAAGCTGCTCACCCCTTAGATAAAGGCCACAGTCATGATTCACCTTTTTCTTTAACGTTTATTTTAATTACAGTCTTACACAAGGAATTCCCTCAACATGAAGTCCCCTGAAAATATGGCTATGCTCCAAGGATAAATATATCAGAACAAGACTGACTCCCTCTGAGACCATCTGTTTGTTGGAGTCTCCCGAATCACTGCGACTTTGGTAATTTCCATAGGAGCCAAATGGATGAGGATTGGGCTCCATGTGGAAACAGTCCTATTTGCTGATCCCTCATGGTTAATGGAAAAGAAAGGCACACTAACCGTATGGGTCCAACCATGGTTAGGAGATGACTACTGACAGTTGAGAAATGGCATGGTGTGATTCATCCATCATTCATACACTCTGCAAGCTTGAGTTTTGGTATGACGAAGCTGGCTCACCTCAAGCCCTAGGGACCAGAGAGCTTCTAGATTAAATTCAGGGAATGCTGTGTCTGAGCCCGAGTTTAAAATGAGGAAGTAAGGAGAAAGACACAGACTCAGCCCCAAATCTAATATACTAAGTAGACAGAATGGCAAAAGCTGTAGCTCCACATAAATACACAAGACAGCCTAAAGATTGCTTTTTCCTTTTTTTTTTTTTTTGGGGGGGGGGGTGAAATTTGGAGGACAATGAATTAATTTCCAAATCAATTACCTGTAAATGACAAAATATTTTTAAGCATGGGCATATATAAAAATCTCATCTTCAGTACTACACACCATTACACTGCTTTGATTTCTTCTGTTGCCTGTATTGCCTCTAACTGGCTAAGCAGCAAAACACATTACGAGGAACAACTTAGTTTTTTTATCTAATTAAGACTTCCTAACACAAGGTGAAGGAATCTAGCAGTGTATTTAACTGAGAAGAGCCTGACCCCTCTTCTCCAGGCTAAACAGATCCAGGTCTCTCAGCCTCTCCCCATGAGCAGTGCTCTATTCCCGTATCACCTTTGTAGCCCTCTGCTGGTCTCTCTCCAGTAGTTCCCTGTCCTTGGACTGGGGAGACCAGAACTGGACACAGTGGGGCCTCACCCAAGGCAGAGTAGATGGGGAGGATGACCTCCCTCAACCCGCTGGCCACGCTCTTTTTAATGCACCCCAGGAGACCGCTGGCCTTGTCGGACAAACTTGTTTTCCACCAGGACTCTAAGGTCTCTCTCTGCAGAGCTGCTTCCAGCAAGTCAGCCCCTAACACGTACTGGTGCACGGAATTTTCCTCCCTAGGTGCTGGACCCTACAATTACCCTAGTTGAATTTCATCAGGTTCCTCACTGCCCAACTTCCTAGCCTGTCCAGGTCTTGTTGAACGGTGGCACAAACTTGCTGAGGGTACACTCTGTTGCCTCATCCGGGTCATTGATGAATACGTTGAGCAAGCCCGGACCCAGTACTTAACCCTGGGGAACAATTCATTCACTGCTTGCAAAAGCCCTAGTTTGTGAGTGGACTTGAGCAGATTTTGCTGTGGTCTTGTACCTGCTCTTAAAAACAGAGAATCAAGCATGGGTGCTCAATTCCACTAAGCAAGTAATTCCCTTTTGCATACTTGCCACTTGCCCAAGACAACATCTTCTAAGCACTCCAACCTTGTCTAGCTACCAATGATAACATTACTGAACAACGGTAGAGGTTTCTGTTGTAAGGATCTACAGACGCAACCCAGCTCTTTGAGACTACTCCATTTTAGCAACAGCTCTAACTGACAATTCCAACAAATAGCATAAAGGCATAATGTTTATCAAGACAATTAGTTCACTGGACGAAATTATGCCTCACTCTATTCTTCCCTACCACCATCTTATTATGAAGGCACCAGGAAACAGAATTAATGAATCTTTAAATGACGCTTCTCCAAGAGATCATATTAACAGTGTGGTCACTGTTGCAAAAAATAACCTTCCAAGAGCCCTGTCAAAGCTATTGACGGTTCTATAAAGTTTACAAGCATCATGCTGTTGTGTGTTGAGGAAAGAAATGAAGTATTCATCTTGTTAGAGATCATTAATGCAGAAGATCACACGAGCAGCTCATTCAGTGCTTACACATTGAGTGCCCCAAGGTACATTTCATCAAGACACCTTACATGCTGCTACACAAACTCTCCACAAGAAACAGTTTTTATCTTAACACTCAGAAAGCAGCCTAAACCTTGATTTAATAGACCTGGGGTGAGTACTCTAGTCTCTCTGCTAATAGAGAGAAAACACATAGGGAGAAAAGAAGAAAGGGAAACCAGAAAATATTTGGGTTGAAAAACAAGTAAATGCTTATTTGGATTACATCTGAAAGGTGATGGAAATCATTCACAGCCAGCAGTAACTCATGCAAAAAAGATATATCCAAATTGGGTACTTCTCAGCTGTATCGTAGCCCAACCTACAGTTTAAGCAGGTTTTCTCAAGATGAGAGTTCTTTCTTGGCCAAGGTTTTGGACAATTAAGAGTATATGCCCACACTAATGCTCCTAACTTTAGGAACTATTGAATTACGGATTTCTCACACTTTTCTAGATCCCACTGAGTCTTAGAGAATATAAACAGAACTACATATATCAACATTCAAGTTACATTTTGCTAATAATTTTGTTATATTCCTCTGAGATGAACATAAGGTTTAGAATACGCAATCTGTCTGAGTTGCTGAGATGTTTTAAAGGTATTAACCTATCAGAGTCATAAAATATTTGGAAGAGCAATGAAGCAAAACTGTACATAAAGCTGAAAAAAATCATACTAATCTGTATTTTAGAAAATAGATGCTGCGGTCAGCATATCCACTGATCTCCTATTATTCAGACAATTGGCAGTATATCTTCATAACATGTGACCAGTAATCTCATCTACAGCACCACCAAATAACACTTACACACCCACAGAGCCGGTATATAAATTGAGCCCCGTGTACCATACACTGAAGTAATGTGAAAATTCTCATCCAGTTTGTGAGGATTCGAGTTTAAACCGGTGTGCTTACACATGGGTGTCCTGAGAAACAGAATCCTTCATACAAAACATGATGGTAAGAAACGATAAGGCTGTGGCATGACTCTCAAAAGCCAAAAAGTATGCTTCACATAAGTATGGTTCACATAACAGCTGATCCTCAGTAAATCATCAAAGCTTCAATGGAACTATCTGCATTTACAGTAGCTGAAAATGTCGTCCCTTGAGCTTTAAACCCAGTGTGCAAAATAAGAGAACAGAGATCTAGCTTGAGAATAAATTCAATTTGAATGCCGAATTTCCTCTCTCCTGCTGGCCAAAATCTTAATATTATCACAACTACTGTTCTTTACATAATTTGCCAGAATCCTTTTGATGTGTAAGCAAGCACACAGAGACAGCCCATCTCTGAAGCATGAGATTCAAACTCAGAATGCTTATACAAGTGAGAGAAACACTTTTCATCATACGCTCCAGAGTGCCACACGCAGCACGAGGCAGTTTGCTGCTGCTGCTACCGTCTCCTCAGTCTCCCGTGCTTCTTTCGCCCAGAGGACCACTGCTCTACTATTAAGACACTTGTGGCTGATCTAATTTTGATGTCTACCACATACTACTTGTATATACAAGTTCAAGAGAGCTTCACCACATCAAGGACCAGCTTTAAGAGACTTTCCTGTAAAAAATACGCACCTTTTCTCCACATGCATTCATTCATCACACAGGAGCTGCTTGGGCATTTATACCCTTGGATTGCATGTTCACACCATCACAACTGCATGTATCACTGCTTCCACGCGTTGGCTGCACATCCACTAAAGTCTTTGAACAGGGTTATCTGTTCCTAGCACCTCAACTGCAGTTTGGAAGTGGCAAGAACATCTGCCCAGCAGTTATACACAATAGCCAAATTCTACCCCTGTTTAGCATCATCAGAAGCACATAGATTTTATATATCTAGCAGTACTCCCACCAAACATAACACAAGCTTTCTGGAGCCAAAAGATTGCTTTCTTTGTCAGTATTTGATCAAAAGGAAGAGCACACAATCTTCCAAAGGTTGCCTGACAGAGAAGTCTTACTCCAGCAGTGCTTCCTGCGGCAGCCAAGAGACCTGTCAGGTGAGGACAAGTTTTTCTGAACAGACACCTTTACAGTTACATGCATACAGGAGTCCCTGGACACTGCACCTGACATCAGGCTACGCTTACACAGTTCCTTCTGGAACTGTGAAAATAAATTCCAGTATCTCTGTTAAAAGTCACCTGCCTTACACATCAGTGCTGTATAAAGCTATTTGTATGCCTTCAGATGCTTGCAACTTTGACACTGATCCTTCACAATGAACTGTGGGGTTAGAAACCTGCTGTTATTTTTTACTATTTTCTTTGTATTTTCCACTGAGGAGCTGCTTCAAACCCTTAGACCGATTTATGCAGCCAAGTTCTTCCCTAACGGATCAAGTTTCAAGTTAAATCAAAGAAAGAAAAGCTTTTTCTCAGATCGGTAAATGCAAGGTGGAGAAAAAAAGAAAAAATTACATCATTGGCTGGGCTGGGACTTGCTCCGAAATTTTGGAAACTTTTGTAGGGAAATACATTACTGGGCATGATCAAAAGAGGTCTCCCTGGAGTTGCTACTCCTGGATTTTCCTCCTTGGGTCTTCAGTAGGTTTCTACTGTCCAGGTCTAAGTGGAAATCCTTTGGTTTCCAAATTTTACAAAAAGGAGGTGCCCTTGCACCGTGGCTACTACACCCATCTTCAACAAGGAGCTACCCACAATAGCCACTATCCATGTTTGACTACTTCACATCTCTTTTAGAGTAAGATGACATCCTGAAGCAGGCAAAACAATCCAACAAACACTTCTGGTCCTACAATGGCTGTCAGAGAAGTAAAAGGTCTCCCAAGGCATACAAATACATAAGTCAAAGAAATTAACAGGCATATAAGCCCAACACTGTTCACTTCCATTCAAAGTAATACTTTGTTTAACCTTCCCCTCTCCCCCCCCTTTTTTTTTTGGAGGGCAGAACAACAATGCCTATCTCCTTGTTCTAGGATCAATATTTATCATTCAAAACAAACACTCCTAATTTACTGTTGACTTCAAATTTTACGTTCATAACACAAATTACTTTTTCTATTACTTCATCTATTCTGATATTTATCTCCTGCTTTTTATTTATCCATTTGCTTTACGTATAAAATTTCCCTTAAAGAATCCCTACATAAAGGCCTAAGTCTTTTTTTCACTTCATTTTCCCCTACTGTTTAAGTGACTCGGATTCTGACCACAGCTAATCGAGTGAGAGTTCTTTCAAAAAAAAATTGTTGTTAGAAAATTCCTGCTGTTTCACCTAGACAAGCTCCCAGCTTCCAAAAGTTTGCCACTCGGGGACTTCTTGGGCCAGAGTTTTTTTTAGATATTTAACTTCTAATAATTTTTTCTTCTGTATTTCCCATTATAACCACATAAATGTCAGCCAGCAAAGTCACAGCTGATTGTGTCAAGAACCACCTCCATTTGTTTCCAATCTGCAAGTCCCAGTTTGCCTTGTAAGACAGAGACAATGATCGCTGCCCATAATTTATTAACTTCCATTGTATATGCACTGAATTATCACTCTACCAGCCTGAAGAGCCTGAGACATATGCACTCTATACATTGAAGCCTTTCTGTGATTTTGATTATCCCTACTCCCCTTTTCTGAACATCCTTTAGTCCCACAGTCTGAAGATAAACATGAACTTCACACAGCAGAGATGCACTTCGCTCTCTCAAATAGTCCCTGACATTGTTTACATTTTTTGATAGACCATCAACATTGAACTGACATTTTTGTCAAACCATCTAAAATAATCACAAGTTCTTTCATTCCATTCTAACACCGTTCTCATAAAGCTTTGTCTAGCTTAACTGCTCCTAAAAATGCATGCCTTTATTGCTATTTCCATTATGCTTTTGCATAAGACTATATACGTTAACATTGTTTTGGTTTTGTTCCCAGAAGCAACTTAGGCAACAGTTTAGACTAGCAATGATGGCATCCATTAATGCTGCAAACTCCCAGCAAACAACTTTGAATCATAACGATCAGCCTCACAAACTTTTATTGCCACTAAAGTGTTTTTGACAATTTTTTCATTAAGTTTTCCCCATACAAAAGAAAAACCCCTTTGATTATTTTTCAAATCCTTCTTTAACATTTTGACACCTTCGCAAAAACCTGCCTCATCTGCAGCTTGTGACTGAAAACAAGGTACAATCCATAAGTGCAGTTGCTACGTTTTGTATTTCTCCAGGAAGCTCTTCCAGCTCTGTTTCCCTTTTTAGGCCCACTGGTGTCTGGAGCAGTACAAGTTAGTTGTGCATCACGTACAGATATTTCATCTGTTCACCCAATTGTAAGCCATGGTACTTTCATCAGGTATTGTGATTTTAAGCCCCCCGTTCCCTCTTCATATTTCCCTTGGTCTCTACCCTAGTGCTGTTAAATCCACGTGTTCAAATCTCAATTGACATATCACAAAAAAAAAAAAAAAAAAAAAAAGATTTTAAAGTAAAAATCCTCAGGTTTGGGATATATTAGGATTTTTGGATTTTCTTCTGCTGATAAGCCTTTTGGGATTACAGGCTTAAAGCTTTGTTATGCTTTTCTCTGCAGCCATGAGGCTTGCTTGCATTTTTTAATGAAAGCCAGGTTCACACATAATTACATGAAACTAGCAGCTACTAAGGAAAAGAAGAACTATTTTAAGACTTTCTACAGTACAATTTAATGAACATTAAAATTGCATTTGCAGTATTTTTAGGGTTTCAAAATAACACACAAAAAAAATTCGATAAACCCTAGTTTATCGACCGCTAGTTTCTGTGGTCATCTGGTACACTTTTATTCATGGTCCCAGGGTCTGCTCGCTTTTCTTTGGAAAAGACCTGGTTTCAAGGAAGGAGGACAATTTTGAACTCCTTCAAGAAGCTGCATCTGCAGTACACCACAGCAAAGTATAAGAGCCTGACAGTCTACATGCTGATTTAAACATATGAGAGGACATTGAGAAAAGCACAGGCCACTCCTAAAGCTCTTCCAAAAGTAAGCAGCATTTTCTTATTTCTACAGCAATTACTGTATAACATGTATTTGTAGAAGGCCTAATCTTGCTCTTTTAGTCACCAACGCTACTCCCCAATCAGCATACTTACAGGTAAGTGTTTCTCATGGTTCATGATTACCAAAATGCCTTTCAAAATAATAAACTGTCCCTTAACACAGATCTTAATGGTCAACAGATAATTGACCATTCACTATCAAAAGCTGAGTATTCTGGACACAGTTATAGATACGATCTTTTCTACAACACACTATTCATCCTCTATAGTCACTGCTAATCGCAAATAATTTAGCTATTGAACCAACTGCAAAAGGGATTTTTAAAGGTAATTGAAGGCTTTCCGTATAATCATCCATATTTTCCTGTTCACTACTTCCTAAGGTTTTTTTTTTTTCTGAGCCAGAAAATTCCCATTCTTGTTTCCTGTCTCTGTATAAGCACTTAAAAATCTCCAAATCCTTTAGTTAACATTACAAATCTCATCTCTCAGAAACATTTTTGGGGACTCAGGAAACCTACAGCAGATCAGCTAATAACGGAAGGTTAGCTTAACAGTAAAGATTTTTAAATGCTCCTGAAAAGATTAATGTGCAAAACAGCAGCATCTCAGATGGATTACCGTAAGCGTTTGTGATCTCCTGAAGCTATCAGACAATCTCTCCCCTGCCACCGCATACTGTGCTGGGAGTTTCCAGGTAGCCTTTATAGTTTCCTAGCGCTCAACAAAGAGTTTATCAGATTTGCATGGCAGAGCAGCCACGTCTAGACTTCACTCATCTGACACTGAGACAAGCAAGAGAAGTGCAGTGCGTGCCCAACATGCATGTTGCCATGACTGCATTATGAAGTAAGCAGTGCTGAGACTGTTCTTCATTCATCAGAAGAAAAAGGACACTTTCTGTAGACTTCAGGGTTCACAACAGTTTGGAACATCCTATCTTTCTGTAGTTCAGTTGCTAGTTAATGTGATGTTCCTGTTTTGAATGTGTATTTATTGTAGAACCAGTATTTTTTTACCAATACACATACACAAACCTTAACACATAGTTCTCCATATATGTACTTAGTACTTGTGTGTGATTTAATAAAATACAAGCCTTGTTAATATTATTTAACATTGGAGGAATACTTGTGTTTCTCTTCAGACCTTTCATCAGTAAGCTCATGAACATAAGTTCACTCCCTGCAAGAGTGAAGACTCTGCAAGACAGAAACACACACAGGTGTCTCTGATGTCACAAAACAATCAGATATAGAGATTAAATAGGAAGAACTAGAATCCCAAGGTAAATAAAAAGTATTATAGACTCAGAATAAAGTTTTAGATTTAAAATATGACATCTTATAATTAGTAAAAAAAGGAAGTAAGTTTCAGTATTCAGATTTTTACAAATAAATAAACAATGCAAGTTGTTTACATGATGTGGGTTCATACTACCCAGGCTCCCTCCTGATGCAGTAATACCAGCCAACATGCAGATATAGAGAGTCAGGTCAACAAAATCATAAGCCCCAGCAACTACAGTCATTTTAATAGGTTTCTGACTTAAACTACCTTGAGTCACATTCAGGCTTTATCAGAAAAGACGAGATACTTGTCTCTTTCATTTCTTTGCATCCTGAGACACACTCCTGGAATCATCTGATTTCCTTCAAAACAGAGGTCTTTAAAAAGCAAAATAGCCCAAGATAGCTAAAATTTTGTGAGCCAATAATGCTGAGTCACACTAATGTCTACGCCCACTTACAATTTGTTAAATGCCATGAGATGATAGAGAGAAATGTAGCACAGATTTTGTAAAATAAATTTTCCCAAAATAAACCAGTTAAAAAACCCCAACACACTGCAGGGAAAGAAAGAGGGAGAAACAGAGACTGCAAGAGCAGCAACCAAGATTAGTAGATTATCATGATATTTTTATATAACTAAACTAACCTCTCAATTCTTCAATGTCTATTTCAACAGCTACTCTAAGATTTACATGTTTTTATGTTGATGTTTTACTACATTTAAACAGATGTAAGATATATGAAGACCTAACTAAAACATAGTCTAAGGTAAAAATACAAAACTGGCTGTATGGCCACATTTGATACTCTAAAAAGTAAGGAGTAATATTTCTGAGTGCAGATAAAATTTCTGAGTGCAGCATTTCTATTAAAATGAGGTGCCACTGGGTGCAGGTCAGATTTGCAGAGGAACAGGACCAGGCACGCACACGGCTGGGAGGCAGCGGTGCAGCCTCAACTTAAAAGCAGTTCCCAAGGGAGAGAAGGGGCAGGCTCTCACTTCCAGCTTTCTTCACACTTCTACCTTTCTTCTTCCTTTGCCACGGAGTTGACCTTAGACTCAGCCAGCCAAATTCTAACTTTGCCAATTAAACTCCTACAGGGGGAATGTGCTCTGGGTCCTGACAACAACAGAACAGGTCATTCACTAAGATGTTTGAGAATTATATTATTCAATATATTAAAAAACTCACAGATATTCCTACCTCCCCCCTTTTTTTTCTGTTCTGAGTCTTCTGTATAACATTTGCAGTATGGACATATATAAGCAACTCAATTGTTCTTGTTATCAAGCATTAAACCTTTTTAACCTCATCTTTTTTTTGGTCATGCTATTTTACTCCTAAAGCTTTTTTTGTGGTACAGAAGTTGCTTCATAAATTCTCTCTGTTTCAGACTGATACATCTAGTGGTTCAGTGGTCTTCACTGAAAACAAAACATACTTGGTGACAGTACTTACAGTTTCTACCTAAATACACAGTTTCTGCCTAAAGAAAGAATTTAGGTTTATCTTTAAAAATAGACTCACATATACAATAATTTAATCTAGATAAAGCCCCACTAACAAGATGATGTAATTAAGCATATATAGATTTTATTTACACACACAAATATGAATGCATGTATATGTATATAATTTACATCAACACAAATGTAGATCTGTGTTCTGTTACTGAGTTCTGAACTGCCGCCTGTTCTCAAACATGGATGTACTCATGAATGAATGTCTCGTCTTCTGACAAGTTATTTGCTTACACCAAAAGATTATGCATAGTTTGATTAAAAGGTGGGTATTTTTCCTAGACAGAGAAAATGTACTTTGAAAAAAGTGTAAGATTTCATCATTCACACTAGTGAATGTTCCCACATCAGCATTGCCACAGTTATTACTTGGCTGAATGAAGTTCTCCACGCTCAACTCAGTGTCCCACCACACTTTGTGAAAAACAGACCATGGATTAATGATGCTGTGTATGTAAAGGAATAAAAAATGTTGAGAGAAGAACTGTAACACCCATGTAGATTTAAGAAAAAAAAGTATCAAATATTATACAAGCAATGAAAATAAATATTTAAATAGAAAATATGTATAAGTTCAAAAAGCAGTAGCAAATTCAAAGAAAGGAAGTTATTAATGCAGCAAGGATTTTTTCTATTCTATTCCCTTCACCCCTTTATTAAAAAGAATAGTGAAAGAAGGATACACTTATGCTCAGTTTTGAGAGATTTGTGTCTGTGATACAAAGCAAGTGAAAAGTGCAAACAGAAAACATGACAAATGTAAAGTCACATGAAGTGCTACCATATTCCTGTGAAGTTTAACACCAAATATGAAGCAAATTGCTCAAATGGAAAAAATTAATTAGGGACTTAATGAAAAAAAGTGTATGGCTGTTATGTCTGCTCAAGCAACGTATCACCACTGAATGTATTGGCAATCAGCTCTCTTAAAATGCTAAGTGATTTTTAACGGATAACATTAATTTATAAATAAGCAGTTTTAGCATTACATCTAATATCCCTCTGGCTCTCCATATAGCACACAATAATTAGAACCATGCTTCTAAAAATATCACTTTGCTATGCACAATTAATTCATTGCATCAGAAACTAAAGTAAATGCTTGTTCACAAAAGCAGTATTTCCAGTGGCCTGATCGCTAGGATCACTTGGGAGTTGTACAGATTCAGTACCTGTTAAAATTTAGCCTGCTATTTAAAATGTTTACTTCTTAGGGTATGGAAATTTGTCTACATTGGAGAAATCTGGAGGGAGGGTTGGTTACCCTAGTGCAGACATTGTATACCAGCTGTTTCACACATAATCACAGATCAGATCACCAGTAAGGAGAATAAATTAAATCAAATGCAGACAGTTTATGTCAGGGCATACAATGCAACACAAATGTCAAGGATGAGGTGTTTTTCTCCAGCTCTGATACCACATATGTGAAAAAAATATGTAAACCCTAGCTGAGGCTGAAGAGACGCAGAAAGTTTCACATCATAGCACAGGCACTGAAAAAGTTGGGTTTCTTCTTTGTCCTTTATAAAAGCCAGGACTAAATCAGTTTTTAAGTCCTTTTCTAAGATACTAGGACAGGGAGTCTGAGAGCCTATACTGTCAGTACTAGTTCAGACTCTCTACTGCAAGAAATTGTAATGAAGGAAACACCAGTTTCACCCAACAGGTCAACTACACTATCGGTAAACCTCCATAAATCTTTTTCACGACAATTTTTCTACAAATTTGCCTTGGGTATGACATATGTCTGCAGAATTTAGAACATTTTATTCACAAAATTCTGACTTTCAAACACAAAGTCCATACATCTTTTTCATCACAGGAAGAACAATTTATTTTCCCGTACGTTCTGCAGCCAGCAGGTAACAAATGGGTATGTTGGGCTAGCCCTGCTGGCAGTAGCCTTCGCTGTGCTTGTACGATTAGGTGGTGTTCAAAACTGAATACGGACACAGCGCTCACCACGTCAACTCAGAAATACGCAATGGGACACAGCTGAGGGAATTTTTTGAACTAAACCATCTCTGGATTATCTATAGCTTTAGTAAAACATCAGGAATAGGTCTGAGGTGCCAATTTCTGTCTGTCATTAGAATGGCAATGGTCCTACAAAGCACACTTTAGGCAATGAACAGAAAACCGTTGTTGAGCAAGGGCCTCCGTGTGGCTTCCACGAAGCCTTCAGGCTGCCAGGACCAAACTTACAGTTTAGAAATGAGTAAGCAACTAATCACAGGAATTAATGTTTTGCAATACCTTTGCATTATCTGAATTGATGCTGGATGTGATTAGAGATCATATTCTATAAATAGCATAGCCCCTAACAAACAAAGCAGGAAAAGATTATTATAAATTTTAAAAAGATATTTTTCAGACTGAGATAGTATAAAATACAACAAAAGTGTTGAAAAGATTTTTATACTAAATGCCAATCTCTATCCATTGTAAAATAAATCCTCAAAAGTGAACTGACCGCCCAGTTTTATTTAACATATTTAACAGATCTTTGAATTGCGTACCATAAAAAGTTTGCATCCAATTTTAAGACTAAAGACAGAGTGACTTATACTTTCACGTCATAACCCTGTAACCTTGAAGGAATCAGGAACACTTATTACAGGTGATAAAAACAGGATTTTTTTAAAATAGGTTTGATTATGCAAGTCTGTTGGGTTACAAAGAGAGATGGAAAAGGGTATCTACTACTCCATGCAACCAGTCTATAATTATATGGGCAATACTGTATATGCAGGAATGCCTCCCCCCCCAGTCAAGCGAAATATATACCCCACTCAAACAACTTGGGACATGTAAGAAAAGAAAAGGAACAATTTCACAGAGAGAGAGAGAGATCTGTGAGGAACCTCAAAAAAAAGAGACATTTATCCATCGGCTTGTTTTAAGTACAAATTATTGCAGTGTGCCATACTGAATGCTTGCCAGTGTGTATATCTGACCCACCTGCTGTTCCCTGGCAAGACTGAACCCTAGATTAAAGAAAACTCAAGTAAAATTAAGACATGATTAAGATATAAAGCTGACAATAACCCAAAAGGTGGGCGTTTCTTTACTTTAAAGGAACAGGAAAAAACATTTTAGAATTTTACTACTAATCTAATTTCTGGAACTGTTTATTTTGTTTTTTGAAAAACACAACTTGTTTTCAGTTCTGAAAGCCAAACTCATCATGACTGCAGAAGCACTGCTATAGATGCACGCAGTTTCCACAATTTACTGTCCTACTCAAATTTTCACTAAGAACAGGCTAGTAACACAGTGAAGCTTTGAGTTGTTCATGATAATCCACCTTTTCTGCTCTGAAATACTGCTGGGGAAAAGGAAATAAGCTTCCTGTCCTCCCTAGCTCTGACATTTTGCTTTGGAAAAGTAAGCAGCTACAAAATCTTTCCAAGAACGCCAATGTAAGAGGATTAAGATGGCACTGTTGCAGAAATGCTCTTGTGGGCAAATAAAGGAAAACCTCAACAGCAGTCGGGGAGAAGACTCTGCCCTGTTTGCAACAGACAGCAAACGCCCTGGCAGAGCGGCAAGGGGCTGCCCTTCACACCCATGGTAGCGCTCTCCTACCTGAACCTGAAGGATAACACGTCATTCCTGAAGAAACAACTGGCCTACGCTACGGATTTCTGCCAGCAAATCCATGTCAGTACAGGATGTGAAAACATCCTCTACTTGCAATCCTCAAGGCATAAACGCGCCCATAGTGACTGAAGAGCACTTCCGCTGCTTAAGTCTGTGTTTTCAAAGAGCTGGTACAATGACGCAAACGCCACAGATCAGGTATTTCAGTTTGTCACGGTATGTTTGCAGTAACATGAAGAAAAATGACTCTGTTTAATTAGCAAAGTGAATACATGAATATTTGTAATTAATGCAATTTTATCAAACATGAAAGTGGTTAGTTGTTAAATAGTGATTAAAAACACATCTGGGAGGGGGTATCATTTTGGAAGAAAAGTTGCATAGATACCATTTTCAGTGTATATCCTGCATGTCACACACATGAGTGAGAAACTAGGAAAGAGCAAAGGCACACTGATGGCATTCAAGTGGAAGCCCTATTTTATCAGATTAAAAAACTCAACTAGAAAGCTTCCCTTCTAAGTAAGTGCTTTTCTAACCAAGAAGCCAAAAGGCCCATCCCTCGTTAATTCCACACAGAGAGATTTGTTTATCATCAAGTTTCTTCTGACACCAGCCTGCTTACAGTCCTTGAAGGCACAGAAATGCTGCTCCACTGAACAAAAAGCAAATACAAGAACAGCCATCGGCATCCTTACAATTTCCAAGGTAAACGAGGTACTTTAAAACTCTCAAGGAGTTCTGCCAACCTCACCACCTCTCTCTCCTGGATCCTCCCTCATCTCATGTTTCAGATTATCCTCTTAAACCTGCAACCTAACAATATCCCAGATCTCATTGGCGATCTACTGTCAGGGGAAAGCTGTGCTGTTATTAATACAGCGGTTGCTCTTCTCAAACTGTGTTGGTTGGAGGCTTCTATTCCTCAGTCAGCTCACTGCTGAACAATTCTATTCTTCTCTCCATTCTGCCTGAATACATGGCACACTTCATGCCAGTTGGTGTTAAAAGCTGTCCTGACATCGAAGTGCTCTCACATAGAGCTATTAATACCTTCAAACTTAAAATAATTATTAGCTAAAGAAACACCCTGGACGAGAATAGCGGTGCTGAAATCTTAATATCTTCTATTTGATTGAATTCAAATAACAGCAACAATGAAAAAAGTCCCCTAGCTAACCAAACCAACTCAAAACAAACAGATAAACTATTGCGTATCCCATGCTTTCTTTTCTTATCCCAGGTATAAGGGTTTGGGGACCACAGGTCCAGCGTTTGCTGTCATCTGTTTAGATAAAAGTATCCACTTCTGAGAGTCTGTCCAATCCAACCACTGGTTTGAGATCAGCATCTCATTTTCATGTCTGCCACACAGACATATCAGAAAACTAAGAGGTCTGAGCACAATGTCAAAACGTGTCAAACATTAATTTCCACATCATGCAAACGATCTCTCAAACAACCCATAACATTCACAACAAATTACACGGGAAATTGAGATGAACTATGTTAGAATATTCCACTTAATGTATTAAGAAAAAGCAGAAATCAATTTTCACCATTATTGTTCTAGTTTTGGTGTCAAAATGAACAGAAGATGTAGAACAGGTTTGTGCATTTACTTACTACATGTTAAACCCATCATCTTAGTGGCAGCCTCTTTTGAACTGGCTAATTATGATGCAGCAAATTGAGTAGAGGTTTTATGGCACAGACTGCAACGGAGACCTGGCATAGCTTTCCTGTGTCTCTACAAATAGTTCATTGGACTGGTCTGGAATGCAAATACACACTTTACACCTAAAATGTAGTTGCTCTTGAATGTATTCTTATAGTCCAACATCTATTAATGTTAATAATCAATGTCAGATGGCCTTAGCTCAGGACCAGCTACTACTCTTAAAAGCAGTGGGTCTTAATGCACCAAAGTGGAGCAAAGCCATCATGGACTTTGGTCACATCAAGGGACTTTTATAAACCTAGGAGTAAGGTGTTTACACTGGGATTTGTGTACACTGGCCAATAGAATAGAAAAGGGAAGGGACTACCTGAATACTGATTCTACAGTCAGTCCTACGGCTTGCTCTTTTAAAGATGCAGTGTCTAAACAGCATGACATCCAATCTTGCTTGGTCTTTACCCCTTTGTTTTCATCTGTGATAAGCACTTCTTGGTTTTTGGGTCAGTTGGTTTGTTTGCGGGTTTTTTTAAGGTTATTTTGGTTGGTTGGTCTTCTTGTTCATCCTTGTGCTACGTTCCTTTAAAAAGGCTGAGGAAAACTAAGGTGCAGAGGGAGGCAAGCTCCCCCAGTGAAGGCTCTGGCAGGAGCAGTAAGTTACAGCACAAGGAGCTGAGAACATCCTGCACAGGGAGCGTAGGAGAGTGCTGGAAGCAGCAGATGCAGACAGTCAAGCCTTGCAGGCAAAGGAACAAAACCTAGGAATCAGCAAGGACTGAAAAACATTTGCTGTATCTCAGCAAGTTACTGTCTTGGCTGAAATCAAGAACCCATTAACAAGGTCAAGTGCAGTATGAGGTAAGACGCTTAGAAATCCTCCATATTTCTTTTCTATTACTTGGAATTTTCTAAAAACTATGCATTCTAGTTTTTATTCTATCAAACCTGGCTTTATTTTGTATTTAAAAGCATTTCAGTCATCTTTGAGAAATTAACTTTAATGAGAAAGGCCTAGGCAGAACCCTTCAAAGCTCTGACTTCGGGGTGTCAGCACAGCACTACACAGCATCTCAAGGGCATTATGTACGCAGGCAACTAGAGTATCCATGTTCACCTTCTTCAGTGTCAGGAAAAGTTGAAGCATCACGGGACACGCAATATATATGAATCTTAATAATTCTGATGTTTTTATTGCAACATGTGAAGGCTAGCACTGCAAAATGAATTTAACACCTGCCAAACTATATGATTTCCTGTATGTATTTTGGCTCAAAGCATGGGTCTATGGGTGCAACAGACAGCAGCCACCTCTCAAGTCTGACAGACCATTTCATGCCTCATTTCAAAGTCAATTTGTGTGCTTAAGGTGACTCCTTCTCCCAACCCGGCTTCAGGTTGGACCAGCAGATGACCCTGAAGAGCAGCAGAAGATTCCCCCCAAAGCTGGAATCCCATAAAAACCTCTCTCGTGCCACCAGTATGCAGGCCTTGCTTGATAATGTCATTTCAGATCAGTTAGATAACTATACAGAAATCAGACATTTTAATAACATCTTCATACAACTTGCCACTGTCACTATACATGCACAAGGGTTAGATAGCCTTTCAGTACTTAAAGGGGGCCTACAAGAAAGATAGGGAAAAACTTTTTAGCAGGGCCCACTGCAATAGGACAAAGGGTAATGATTTTAGACTAAAAGAAACGAGATTCAGACTAGATATAGGGCAGAAATTTTTTACAGTGAGGGTGGCGAAACACTGGAACAGGTGTCCAGAGAGTTGGTCGATCCCACACCCCTGGAAACATTCAAGGTCAGGTCAGATGAGGCCCTGAGCAACCTGATCTAGTTGATGTCCCTGCTCATTGCAGGAGAGGTTGGACCCAATGGTTCCCTCCAACCCAAACTATTCTATGATTTTATGAGTTTTGAGATCATTCTAGCCTAAAGTAAGATCAAGCTAACAACTTACAAGATTAGAGGAGAGAAAAAAGGCCATTCTAAATTATACTTAACAATGACACATTGCAGTTTGAGAAACTCAGTAATATAAATTAATATTAAGCTTCTGAGCAAATATGCATCTTGACAAGAGCAACCATCATATAATTACATAAGCAAATGAAAAATATGTTCATATTCTAAGTATTTGTAAGTTGGTATCAGTTGTACCTTCAGGTTTATATGTGAAAACAGCAGATCAGTGTTTGATTTGCCATCTGCCTTGAGTACCTCTTATATCATTT
>JAOXNO010000002.1:2023806-2042519 GCA_028565335.1 Limnodromus scolopaceus
CTGGAGGGATTGAAAAGCCGGGTTGACCTAGTGCTTAGAGACATGGTTTAGTGATGGTTTTTATCAGAGTTAGGTTGGTGGTTGGACTAGATGATCTGGAAGGTCCCTTCCAACCTGGACAATTCTATGATTCTATAACTTTGCTGTGAGGAAGCAGTTAACTTGCAGCAAGGCTGGCAATTTACGTTGTTGGCTACTGACACCATTTTGTACTAATACTTTGCTAGAAGGTGGTAGCTTGCTGCTCCTGAATAGTCTCGTCTATAAGCAAAGGGGAATATGAGATGTGAAATGCATAACATGAGAACAAAAAGCAGATTTCAAAATTGTGTGTGTGTGAATGCAAAGAAACTCACAGGAAAAAAAAGAAAAGTTATCTTACAATTTTATGTGTGGCCTTACTACCCCTGACACCTTCTGGCTAGACAGAGTTTCATTCTCATGGCTCCTGTGAATCGCACAAGAGTAACATGTTTTCATTGATTTCCACGATCCTGTGATTCATTGTCCACATGAGAAAACTGAAGTACCGCAAGATTATGATAAACTTTCAAAGAACTATAAAATGTTCCCATGACAATCACTCTAATCGGTGCATCTCCTAGCTATTCCTAGAAAAGCACAGTTTGTTTTTAAGTGAAAACAACGATACGGTATCTGAGGAAAACAAAATTAGTAGGAGCTGCGCGTCACTGCTTTGTGTCTGTTTCTCACAGTTAATAAAAATTTCACATTAAGTGCAGAGGGAGAAGACAAAGGGTAATACAAACACTGGTACTTCTCCTCAAGCTTCGTAATATTGTTTGTACAGTATTTTCTCTGAGACCAGCCAAATGCTCTGAAAATACCTGTTTGTGCAGGTAACATTTCATTTCAAAACCAATAACTAAAACCTTAAGATTTTGATACTTTTTTCTAGGAGCTAAAATAACATTTGGAATGCATTTTAATTTTTAACAATAGTAAAATCCTTTACATTAATATAATGTAGCTGCTTACTATGTATGCCTGAAGCTATTTTTGAATTTTTCATAACCAGCGTAACAGTTCACCTAATCATCTCTAATTTTAATGTTATATTAATTTCTGATACAAACATAATTTTTAAACAAATGTTAAAGAGCTAGCAAGTCTAGAGTCAGTACAACTCTTGCAGCATCCTGCCTTTTTTTTCTTATTTTGCCACCAATAATAGCGGTAAAACCAGGCTTTCCAAATTTAAACTGAAGTGCTCATCCCTGTAAGTAAGAAGACCATTCTGCTCCTCTCATGTAATAAAAATAGATAAACCAAATATTAATAATACAAGTCAGTTGAAACATAATTATTTTTATCTTGGATTTCTTCTTATTTGTGTTGCAGCCAAAACCAACAAAGAATCATATCGGCATTGTATCCCAATGGCAGAAACAATGAGGAGTTGTATATCCATTGCAGCCCAGTGGTAGTGGATTACTATCTATCATTCAGCCTTAACAAAGCAAATATTTAAGAGTACAAGATTTGACTGTTCAGTTTATGGGAGAAATCATTCTTTACCAAAGTGTTGGTTTTGCACCCAGAGTTTGAACTCTGAATTGCCACACCTTTGTTTCTTCAAAAAAGCTACATTTATTTACATTTTAAAATACTATGTTTTTCCACATATGGTAGCATGTCTAAACACACTGCACATTACACTACAGGGGAAAAATAAATCCATCAACAACCTCTCTCTTGTTAACTCTGTTACTGGTATGCTGCTGTGCACAACACTAGGAACTGCTGGTAAGGGTGTAATACAAAAACCAAAATGAAGATCAATGCAATAATGGCAACAAGCTGTGCTTAGTGCGTATTATTAATAGCAAAAAATCTAACAGCAGAGCAAGCTGTGATTATGATAACCTAGACTTCAAGACTCCTAGAAGGCTTCAAGGTTTCTCATGTAGATGCCTGGGCACATGCTCAGAAACGTTAAGAAGCAACGTTGTCCCCTCCACAGCTCACTCTATGATAAAGACAAACAACGTCTGGGTTGAAACAGAGTGACTCAAGCGAGCTTGCTTCATTGTTCCTTGGTGTTAGAGGGCTGGAAGGGATTGCCCTTAAGAAATGTGAAGGAAATAAAACTGCAAGAAAATAATAAGTTTAACTGATAGGGGGATGTGTGCCTGGAGTCTGCCATCATCCCAAGGCATAGGCAGGGAAGTAATCTACAAACTGGGGCAAAATGTCAATTGCGCATAATTGTATTTGGAAAAATAGAGCATGGAAGAAACTATATGAAAATAATGTAATAATGTAATACAAAATTACTAGTTTTGAATTGCCATTCCAGCTCCAAAACCTATAAAGGCTCACCAGATCTAGCTTTCAGTGATAACATACTTTATCTTCATTAAGCCAATATTTTGTTAAAATCTTTATTATTAGCACAACTTAGATCTTTCAACTTGCTCACTGTTCACAAATGTTCTTTACAGAATAAAGAGTATTATCTGCAGAAGAAAAGGAGTAGGGCAGCTTCAGTGGAGGCATGGGCCTTCAGAGGTCAAAGAGAGAAAGTCAAATACCGAGGAAAAGGTGAAATGTCGCAGTTATCGTAAGGTAAGCATATTTTCTCCATGTAGTTCTCAGTGTGACAGTAGGATATGAAATAGCAACATAAAGTACACATTAAGTCATAGGAATGACCTTGCATTACAAGTTAGTCAAGGCACAAGCCTCCTTTTCCCATCAGTCAGATCCCATTCATGTGTGCTGCTACCCTGAACCAGGGACCTTAACCACTCTGAAGTGGATATATTGTTCCATATAAAGAATAAGTCTGACATCTGAAGAGAATGCAATCCTATAAATCCAATGCTGTTTTCTGCAGGCATCGCCATCTACAACTAAGATACCATAGCTTGTTGCATACCAGATCCCTGTTTTATGGCTTCATTGGTTGTCTCCGGTTACTCGTCAGTTCATCCTTGCAGCTGCACAAGACACAGGAGCAGTAGGTTCCTGCTCCTTGATGGGTCTCAAATCACGTACCTTGCATGTCAGCCCTGCTCGCCTACAGAACAGTTGCTTCATACTCTCTCTGTAACACTCTTTGCTATCTGGTTTTACTGAGCAACAGTTCCCTGGGTTAAAGGAGAGCCTATCTTTGGACAACTAAAAAACAGATCTCTTATGCGTTCTTCTTTGTGTGTTTAGAGCAGTGCAAATACCCTAGCTTACACATGCCTATTTTTAACCATTACTGTGTAACAGAAACATGAGCTACTATCTTCCTGATCATCTACTGAACTTATTTCTGCCCATAAATGAGCTGTAGCAATTTAATTACAAAACAAAAGTAACAGAAAACAAACTTGTTCTTCAGTATCTGACTTCATGTACTAATAGAGAAAACACAATACCATTCCCCCACATTCCAGCTGAGTAACTTTTCTTTGATATCTTTTTTTAAACATCAGGGAGTCAATGACCAAAATGTGTTTATAGTAACAGGAGAAATGCTTTGGCCCACGCTGGCTGCTAGTTGTCTTCCAAGGATCAGTGAATGCCTTGAGTTTGTACAACAGAGTACAGCCCTCCCCTCTAACATCCAAAAATTAATGCAGTTTTGGGTTGCCCAGGTACCATCATCATAATGAGAGAATCAGTTATAAGTAACAGTTAAATCTGCGTGGTATTACTCTCTTTGAAATGCTGCATTCTCAGCCTATCTGACATATTTTATTTTCAATGTACTCTGATTTAAAGTTTAAAAAAAACCCAACCAAAAGTGAATCTAAAGGAAATGCTAGCTTTTTTTTTTTTTTGGGGGGGGGGAAGGGGGGCTTTCTTCATAGAATCACAGAATCATAAAATATCCTGGGTTGCAAGGGACCCACAAGGATCATTGAGTCCCAATCCTGACCCCACATAGGGCAACCTAAAAGTTAAATCAGCATCTTGACTTAACTCCTCTCACTACATTTTGCCTATTGTGATTCTAAATGCTGTTAAGATTCAGCTCTTAAAACTGTGTCCTAACAACCCCAGCAGAATTGACACACTGACCTTCAACTCCAATTTGTTTGTAACAGACATGGCTGTGTTTTGATAAATTATTAAAAAAGCCCAAAAAGCAAAATACCAAAACCTGCACTGCTGTCCTCTAAAACAAATGAAAAGGTAAAAGTCCTTCATTCTGCTGAATATATACATAATGAGATTCAAAACAAAACTTAAAATGAATTCTCTTTCAAATGTTTTAAGAAAGGGGTTTCTTCCACAGTGACAAACCCCCCTCTACACCCCCCAACAATACTGCACTAACAAATGCTAAATTGGTTCTAATCAGTTGAAGAACAGATGCCTCCATTTCATTATGTGGTTTGCCAAAAATTGGAAAGCAAAAAATAGTTTCAAACTAAAAGCCAAAGTTTTCTTAGTAAACTATGGCAAACAAGATCCAAAGAAGTTTAGCATAATTTTCAGTTGTAGTTAATTTTAGCTGCAAAATAAAATGAACATTTTCATCTAAAGCCTTCTGAGAACTTACGCTGCAGGTAGTGCAGGGGACCTCAGGATGATTTTCCTTTCCTTTAGTTCTTGCCATTGTTTAGCAATGTGAAATCACCTAAGTTAGTATTTAAAAAATAAACTTATCACCAGATCAATTCAATACCATAAATATGGAAAGTTTTTTCCTGATGAGATTAAAATATTGGCTATTCTAAGTCAACCCTGTTCTAGAGACATGTATATTTGTTTATAGCTACAAATAAAAACATTAACGCCTTGTAGGAAATAAAATAGTATAGTAATTAAAAACGGCACTCTCCCCAGACCAACGTCACTTTACAGAGAAAACTTTTTCACTGCACTAGATTGGAAAAATTAAAAAAATGATAAAACCTTTCACATCATTTAAGCACAGCTTATGTGGCTTCCCCTTCATCAAGAAAGATAATGTATTGCTTGGATAGAAGGAACAAATCTCAGTAGAGCAAGGGCAGTGACTGAACAGATGTCTCTCTCAAAAACTCCATGAATATACCTATCCACACATGAAATAACCAGCTCTTAAGGCAGTAAATAAAATTCATCCCTTCACTGGGTATGAAATACAGAACACTAAGTAATTCAACTCCCAAACAGTAATTACACGATGTTGAAAGCAGGACCTGTCAACTCTGAGGATGCAAAGACGACCCCAGGGTGCTGATGCTTCCACTTGCCACACTGCAAACTGGAGAACCAGCACCTACTTTAAAGAAAGATTCTGTGATGCATGTCCCTGATGCATGGTGGCTTTATAAATAATTTCCAGTATCCTGAGCCTAAAATGGTTGGGAGCCAAGACAATTTCCAAGAGCATACTGAAATCACCTGAGGAAATTGTTCCAGTTCCTGCTTGCCTTGTTCAGGCAAGGATTAATTCTGTTGCTCCTAGCATGTCAAAATCACCTGGAAGAGGGATTCCCAAACTGCATTAGGCAGTACGGTCCGAGACAAATAAGTACTAGATCTACATTACACGCAGCCCACCACAAGGTCACAAGTGGCACAATAAATATTGACAGCTCCCACCTGCAGACACTGAACAAGAACACTTAGCAATGCACTGCTGTGTAGCTAATAAATACGAGGGACTGAGTTTCCAAAGAGAGCAGAGCACAGCTGTTCACAACAACTTTATCCCAAATCAAGCAATTTCATCCCTGAAATCCTATGTTTCTTCTGATCTTTCCATCACTCTTGCACCTCACTATAGTAGTAAGAGATCCAGGAACACAGTAAGTGGCCATGGCCCGATTTTCTGCGCTCTTCTTTCCTAGTGTTATCTGTTCATATGATCAAGGGAGTTCATCCTCAGGACAAGATTTGGTCACAGACATCGATGCCCACCCGGAAGGCCTTAGCCCACCTTAGCATGGGGTAAGCAGTGGCGCTCTTCGGTGGATCTCTACTCAGAATGTTCTGGGAGGCACACCCACAGGACAGAATTCTAAAAAGCCCCTTAGATATACCCTGCCCTTGGCAGAAAAGCAGGTGTGTTGGTGGTGTATTCCAGGCTGGTAAGGAAAATAGAGGGGCTTTGAGACATTCCATTCTCAAAGCCCCTCTATTTTCCTTAACTCCCTTTAAGTAGTGTCTTAAAACTGGTCACTACCGTCTTTCTTCTTTACTCTTCTTACCAGCCTCAAACTCTCTCTCTGTATTCAGGCAGAATACAATCAAAAAGTAAACTATGATATACATAAGTGTCATAAAAAGTAAGTACAGCTATCACTCTACTGTACACAAAAAAAAGCGACACAGATAAAAAATGGGCCTAGCAGCATGTCTGTGTTATACTACCTTAAAAATCTTAAAGATCAAGTCTGTCATAAGGTTGACTGAAGGCATTTGTAAAGCTCACTGCCACACATACTGATTTTAGGAAACATATTGTTCTGCAAGCCCATGTATCTAATCAAGCCTTTCCAAAGGCATCTTCTGTCATTCCAGGCTTTTCATGTCTAGCCCATATAAAGGATATATATCCCTTTAAGTGACAATGATTTCTGAATGATACATTTCTAACTGATTTATGTTTTAAGCAGTGTATATAAAACTTGACAGGAAGCTCTAAATTGATGAGTATTCCCACCCTGCTTTTGCACTGTTTTTAAAAGAAAAAAACAACCCCAAAAGGGCTCTATTTGTTTGAATTCTTAAAACAAAGAGTCCCAATCTTAACAGATTGCAAGGACTGAAGAATGCCATTCATGATTATGTTTTTCTTTAAAGCAAGCAAAATTACTGGGAAATGTATACTGAAATAAAAAAAAGTGAATAGAAAGGGTGCTCTCAGTGGCCAACACTGTCTCTGAAATCAGCATGTTCCATTGTTAACAATCAAATAATACCAATAACTACGGCAATTATTTTGAGAATAGATGAAGTGCAGTCACTTTAGCCGTCACTGTTATAGGAGGCAATTTGGATGTTCAAAGGTGAATTAACATACTTACACATTAACATCAGGGAAAAAAAAAACCAAACAACTTGAATTAAGGAATTTATTTTTTTTTAAGGAAAATACTTCCTTAAGATTTTCTACAACATATTTTTTTTTAGCATCAGCAGCACCTGCAGCCAAAGACAAGTAGTCAAAGTACCTTGCAATGATTCAGACACAGCAACTTATCTTCTCCAAGCTAATTAAAGGGTTTTTCCTCTGTGCCTGAAGCTATCTAATCATGCAAGAAGTATTCCCCTATCATTAGAGATGACTCTCTCGAATTAATTTTGCAGCATGATGCAGACAGAATTTAGTACCTGATTTTAATTATAATAGTTAGATGCAAATCTTCCTAATTTTGATATAAACATTAAAAAACACGAAACAAAACATGATGAAAGGAAGAAGCTAACATGATTATAGATATGGATCTAAAATCAAACACTCAGACAAAAACACTCAAGGATCCTCGAAGGTCCAGGTAATGTTTGAGGCATATCTATAAATCACTGAAAATGACAGGTATAAATTTAGATACAAATTTATAGATCTAAACAGCAGTTCTGTTTATTGCCTCGCTCTACTGGGGGAACTCATCTGTTGCAAGTGAATAATGAAATCTAATTATGGCTACAGAAGTGAATGCTTACCATACTGCTCTCAACAAACTTAGCGGTTACCCATCATAAAAAGTTCCTAGCTCATGTGAACACTTGCACAAATCATTTCAGTCTGTTCCCATTACCATTACCAAAGTTAAAACTAAACTGGCAACAAAGGAGGTCATTCATACACAGACAAACCAAAAAGAGAGGGAGCAGGGAGGATCACTGGAGAAACACATTAGCCAAAGGACAAAGAAATCCAGTTATGGTCTGAATGCCATTTTTCTGTGTACATATGTACAACATAACATACAAAAAATGAATAATGAAGGAATTGCAGAAAAATGTTGGAGACAATGGAGTTGTTTTCAAGGCTACTAGAGGCTTATGGCGTGATTTTTAGTTAGTCCTTTTACCTTAATTGTGCCAAAATAATGTGTTTCCTCCCAGTTCTGGCTTCAGGTTTAGCCTACCAAGATTTTGAAAGCCTTTTGTGATTCACAAGTCAATTTCAAGCCAAAGATGCTTCTGGATGGGATAGAGAAAGCCCCAGAGTGAATGTGGACAGGGATAAAAGCAGTACCCACCACCTGGAGAAGCTTTTTTTTTTTCCTTTTCATTGTAATCTGCCACAGATTACCCTTTTCTAAACCAGTAAATAAGGCAGATGCACACACAGAAAGGTAATACCATGGAGGAGTTGGACATGCGCAGAAACACAGCTTGCTGTATTTCTGTGCTAAGCTGTTAAAGAACTATGCTTTGTGCTGGAAAATAAAGACCTAAAGCACAAAGAGAAAACATTTCCTTTGTGTTGCATGCCATTTGCACTCACTGTATTATCCATTAGCCAGCAGTCAAAGAAGTTAGCTGATAAAGCCCTTGTAAATCATCATGCCACATCCTCAGCTGCCAGGATTCCTTCTGAGATGCTCAATAATAAGTCCTCTGTTTAATGTCATCATGTTCTTCTCCTTAAGTTCTGCTTTCCTTTGCAAAATAATCAAACAATTCACATTGCCATACCGTCTCTGAAATATTTATGAATGCAAGGAATACTATGTTGCCGTATACTTCTTCCCTGCATTGTTCTCTGTGTGATTATTCTGAAGCTAATAGCAGAATCTTATTCTAATCAGTGCAGCAGGCCTCTTAAAAATGACTGAGATGTCACACTTTTGTAATTTATAACTGGACGTAAATTGAACAGTTTTGTTTTCACCAAAGATAGGCGTAATCCAAATGATTAAACAGCTGGAAGTCCATACATATCTAACATTGCTAACCAAGGAGACTATGTAACAGTCATGCCAGAGATAAGATCTATATATCATTTCAGCAGCTTTATTGGGTGTTTTTGTTTCTGTTTTTGAACTCTTGGCAGAAACAGGAGCAATTGTAAAGGGCCAAAAATCTTTCAAAAGATCTTTTAATTTCCTTTTCATTCTTCATAATAAACAGAATAAATATGTCATCTTTTAGTATGCTGATTTAGACAAAATGTTTTAAAACAGTGTTGACTGGTATCAGTATGAAGATAACAGCATATCCTTTATCAAAGTTCTTTACACATCTTTCTGAACATTGATTTCTGGAATTATTGGCTATTCCAGGAAAAAAACCAACTGGTTGCAGTCAATATTAAGTTGCAGAGTACATTCTATTCTACAAGTTTTTATTTTCTTCTTTGTTGTTTTGAAGAAGGCCTAAGAGAGGCTGTTATCTTCTCTCTACCTTTGAGAACTGAAAGGGACAAAGCTGTAGGAGAAGAAACAGAAATTTTCTTAGAGTTCACAATTCAGCTGTGAAGAACCAACCATCTCTTCCAAGTGTTTTTTGAACTGATGGCGTGTTTTCATTGCTGTTACTCTAAATAAATCCAAACAGAATCATTCTTATCCAATCTTACACTGCTTGTCCTCAGTAACACTGCATGATATGGAGCATGAAGGACCTTCCAGTAAAAACAGGGAAAGCCAGGATCTCTTGCTACCCCCATATCTGTTCTGGTAAATGGCCTCAGAAACACAAAGGTATTTTCTCTCCTGATGCTTTCCAGAACAAGAGGAAAGAGACCAAGCAAGACTCCAGGGCTAAATTTGTTTCCCCTTTCTGATTTTCAGAATTTAGATGATGACCACCAGGCTGTTCCCAATCATTTCTCTAACTTGGGCATCACAGCTGCTCCTGCAGTAGCAACATTCCTGTACCACCAACTGAAGAACCTCCCTATGAAAGACAAATGCAGTGCAAGAGTTCAAGGCCGAAGCTCTGACAGTGACTGTAGCGCTCCTTTGCACCTGGAACTACAACTGAACAAATGCAAAATACTTTGTACACAAGATGTATTTTAGTGCAGCTGCATTGTCTCAGCAAACAATGGAGTGCTGCTTTCATTTGCTAGGTGAGGTCAGGAGGAGAGGACTCATCAGAAAATGTCTTGGCTGTTACACACATCTCGGGAACCTCTATCAGCAGTTGTCGCCAGCAGAGCACCAAAAGTGAAGGATTTATGGAAATAATGAGTTATTAAATGGTAGTAAAATAACAACTGAAAGAAAACTGAATTGGGAACTTTGACAGAAATTTTAGAGGTCAGAGCAGCCTGTGCTTTAATTGTCATCAGCATCATAGTGAAATATATGAACAGCTTGTCTAGTAAAGGAGACAAACAACAGTAAAAGCAGATGCTCAAAAAAAAAAAAAAGGGTTGTCAGTTTCAATTTTGTTTGAATAAACTCCTTATCATATGGGCAAAACTGGGGAGGCCAGTACAGACTGTACTATTAGGAACCTCTTGGAATAAAGTAGTTTAAGCTATTCACATGCATGGGACTGGAAATTGACTTTTGAAACTACCTCCAGGAAGCTTGAAAAATAAACCAGCTACCTTGTTAAAATTATGTTTCTATTTATACTCCACCTAAATTCACAGCAGCTATACATCTAAAATCCTTCACAATTTTTCACAAGTCCGTTCTTCCAACAGATCACCAGACCACAAAATCTTCCAGACTGCCCTAAAACAACAAGTGGAAAATCAAGCAAGGAAGACACAAGGAGGGACCAGGCTGCCATGCTCTATTTCAAGATGGAGAGAAAGCCTCATAGTCTGCTTTTATGGTGACACAAAGGAGACAAAAAGGTAAAGTTAGGATGGTGGGGAGGGAGTGGGGGCTTGCAGGGACAACAAAGAAACGAAGATGAGACAGGCAGACTCAGGCAACAATAAAACCATGGGGTGCAGAAGTCATTCTATGACAAACATCAGGATTTAAATAAACTCTAGGGTTATATTTCATCAAAAGATGTTTCCTGTAGGTCACGGGTGAGGAACAGAGATCGGTGTTAAGGGAAATGCCACCCACCTATTCCATGGACAATTCTGGTTCCACAGCCAAATGTAGCTTTGGGGGTAACTGCAATAGGAAAACTGTGAAGCCTACATACCACCAGTTGTATGGGCCTCACCTTCCCACACTGCTTGCCCGCTTTTAGACACTGGGGCCTGGATTAGGATCTTCTTTCTACTTCTTTTACCAAGAGAATGCCACTTTAGCTATGTCCAACATGAGAAGATTCCACCACATAAGCAATCTCTTTCTCAGAAACCCTTTTTATTTTGTTTGAAGGCACCTAAACATTGTTAGCAAAATCCTGGCACCTGAAGTAGGTTATATATAATTCTTTCTTTTAGGCTGAACATCTTACTATATAAAAGTTAGAATGCGCATCTTTCCTCAAAGTGTTTGTTACTCCTCTACAAAAGGTCATTGTTAAGAAAAACTGCAGTTCAAAAGACTGGTCAAGAGAAGATCAAGGCACCTTTGTAGCTACAGAGTGAGAAAATTTATAATAACAAAGAAAAAGGAAAACCAGATGAGAACAATTTACATTAAGACACAATCTAGAAGGAAACACATGCTAAAAAAATATCTTAGCTTCAGACATGAACTAATGCATTATGGAAATTATTTAGTGAAACTGTATTTAGTAAAAGTCATTAAAGTAGTAATTTCACTGATAATCGGCAATATATGTGAAAAGTTTCTATATAAGAAGTTAAAACTAATATTTAAGCTTTTGTCACAGACACTGTTGCGGGCCAGGTTTTGATCTAATCCAAATTAAAATCCAAGAGGTACATTTAAGAATGAACGTATTTAATCAGATTCATCACCTGTATCAGTTTAGAATAAGGACAGGCAGGAGTTCTGTAAAACAGAATTCTATAGAAGATCCACATTCAGGCAGGCAGGTTATTTTGACTGCTTTAAGAGTAATCCATCCCAGCCTTGTGACTACACTTTTAATACCAACCCATTGCTTCTAACACACACAAAAAAAGGCCACCTATAAAGCCTGGTTAAATAAAAACTGCCTGAACAACCATGTTTCAGCATTAACTTTGTAGTCAGACACCAAGGATTTGAAATTCTAGCATAAAAATTCTTGAACAAGGCTGTCAATTTATCATTTCATCATTGTAGCCTACTACAGAATTTAAACAAACAAACATTCTTCTTACGGATTTTCATCATCATAGGTGTTAAATCTAGTATACTGCTATCACATAATTCCAAAACAGTAAGTAAAAGAAAATTGTACTTAAGCAATGAAACCAAACTAAAATTACTAATCCACTTATTTTACTAAGTACAAAAAGCCATTGATGTGTTCTAGATGCATTTAGGAATGAGTATTAAAATAGTGAAGTTGATTCTGAGTGCATACGTGACTTACAAAAGTACAAATAAGGCTAAAATGTGAACCCCTGAGAAGCACTGTCAGAAAAAGGCTGCTTGTACAACCTCATTTTGGCCCCTTTGGGTATGTGTTCTCTGATCTAATGTGTGACTGCATAATACCTTTTCCATGCGATCTCTTACTCAAAAGTTCTACAGGTTGGACAAAACCCGTATTTTCTCCTTTAGAGTGTAATTCTAGATTTTGTTCACTGCACAACAGTGAGAAACTGCCATGTTAAATTAGACACTCCCTCCTGAGCTTTCCTGTAATGCTCACCACCAGTAGATCAGCTCAGAGTCTGAGCCACAGACATTAACTGATTCTCCCAACGCATGGGGAGCTGCTTTTCCCACTAGACAGCCTAGAAGCAGAGGACAGAGGACATTAAGAAAAGCACAGAAAGAGCAATAAAGATTTTCCTGGATTCAGCAGTCAATTAGAAGCGCCCCAGTTTCCAAATAACCAACTCTGTAGCACGCTGAATTTACTTGCATTTCTGAGCTTCTGCAACTCGGCAACAATGGAATAGAGAAGCAAAAATAACAGAGCAGTCTGGGTTAGGCCAGCTGCTCACTTTCAGTAAATGGAGCTGCAGCACACAAAGAGGGAGAGAATCCATTTTTCTAGTGCAGCGTGCAGGAGCTTTGACAGACAGTGCTGCTGTCCTAGCCCTGCTTCGTGCACATTGCATTTCGCAATTTCTAGATAAAGTAGGCAACGGTCCTATAGAACTACATGGTCTGAATTTGGTCTCTGCATCAGAGCACCAAGTACTGCTGAGTGACATGTAACCCAGGGAAAACAGGGTATTATCTTTACAATAACAGACTACATATTTAGCAACCTGTTACAACTTTTGAAGGCTTCACTCTACCTCAAAAAACTATTGCAGAACATATTCTGGGTTTTAACATGTGATTTATACCACCAGCACTGGAGAATGGCTAGGTATATGATCAAAGCTCTCATTTTCAGAGGCTGCACCAAGTGCTTATAAAAATACACAGCATAACAGCACTGCACATTTATATGATCAGCTGTCGCACAAGTGATGTTTCCTATCTTCCAAGTTGTTAATTTCAGGAAGATTCACTGCATTTCATAAAAATATTTACCCTTATATATATGAGACAATTATACGTATCACAATATACATCAAAATAAGAGTGCACCAGTTCAAAGCACGTCTGCAGACAGCGGTAAGGTAAATTCCAGTCCAGGACGTGCACCAGGAGCACTGAGGTTCATCAAAACGCTGGAGCCAGATGTGTGAGCAGCAGCATCATCCCTTCTGGCCAGGCTGAGAAAAAGCTGCTGCACTGAGCTTGTGAGCACTTGCTCTCTGAACTGCTTGCAGTGACAGGCAAGTCCCCACAGACCAAAGAATGAGGTCTGCAGAAGCATCCAGAGTGTAAGATGTAAATATTTTTGAAGGATATTTCAATGCTTACTGTGTGAGAGGGAAACTGAAAACATTTGATATCAGGAGTTTATGAAAGCATGTCTTGTCTTGATATATTTCAAATATCTGATAAAAAAATAGATTATTAATATATTAATAATGTACTGGAAACCCTAACTTGGCTGTTATTTCCTGATTCTGAGTTTCACAAACAGATGACTAGCTAGCCTAGAAATGTCTCGTTAGTGCTACAGTGCTCTGTTCTCAGCTAATAACAAGCAGTGTAAAAACACACATACTGTAATAAGGAAAAAAGTTAACTTTGAGTCGAGTCAGCAGAGGCTTAATCTAACATTTTGAAGGAACTTCAAACATCAAATCAGAAAGTACCTCTTGTATTGCAGACCTATTGCTCTCACGCTGGATTCCTTAAATCCATTATTTACCAATGGCGAGGCAAAGTATGTGTCCAGGGGAGAACAGGAAAATACTTGCAAATGATCACATGAGCCTAATGTCTGAGATTAACAGTGACCTTTGGTTAAATAATTCACAGAAAAATTTATCTAAATTTACTACTGAATGAAAATAAGCGAGTCAGTCTGTACAATCAAATAATATGACTGATAAAGTAAAAGCTGAGCAGAACATCTTCTGCATCTTGCAGAACAGTTAAATATAGTGCTCTACCTTTTTATCATAAAAAATCCTAACTTGAATGCCATAAACTTATTGTTACTTTACACATACATAGCAAGACGTGCCAACTGCATAAGTGATTTTACAATTTAATGTCTCATTTCCGCAAACTGCTTAACACGAGTAATTTTAAAATGCTTTTTCAGTCACGAGCTTTTCTAATTGTTTTTGCATAGTCGGTTTTTGCCTGGTTTCAGGTAGAGCTAGAGGACTGCTGAGATCCTGTGGAGTAATGCAGGAGGTCAATATAACCTCTTGTCCTACCTATGTACTTGAAAATAAATCTTTTTGGAGTGCACAGGAGGTGAGGTATACAGAATTAGGGAGGGAGAAATACCTACAGATGGTTTAAGAAAATAAGGCAGGATGGGCTTAACTTCTTAAATCTGGCAAAAGGAAAGCCAAGGGAAGACATTGTTACTCTCTAGGTACTACATGCACCAACTGCGTGAAGGGCACACGAACTAAGCTAAGCAAAATGAAACTCCTTGGCAGAAGTGTAAATGTGTATAGAAGAGCCATAGGTAGTTTGAAGCAGTATGTTCAGAACAGCCTCGCTGTAGGAAACACAGGAACAAAATGACCTACTCAATTTAAGACCATCCTGATTAATGTGCAGAAGGATCATCTGGCACAGCTAGCTGTAAGGGCAGCCTCCTGACGGCCTCTCCAGGGCAAGGGCCTTATGTTGGAACGGAATCTGTGAAAACCCATTAAACATTTGACTGGGCACGTCTGGGCAATGTGCAGCAGTACCAACGCGTGGAAAATGCAGTATGGCAAATGTTCTCCGCCAGGGCTGGCGGCAACAGCATGGACCTCCTGCCTCAAGGACCTGCACGCTTGCTGCTCTTCTCTGCAGTGCAACACACCCATACCAGATTTTGGAAGCTGTCTTACCCAGTCACACCATCACCACCACTTGCCTCAGCCATTTACTTAAAACAGACACAAGCATGCATTGCCACAAGGGTGCAGAACCACTGCAGCTGGAGACATAATCCTCAATAAACTTCAGAAGAGTTCCACTTCTTCATGCACACTGACGTAACCCATATTTAAAACATATCGAGGCTCCCGAAGGAGGGAAAAAGGCTGAAGCTTTAGTCTACTTGTATTTTGTAACTGTTACATCACTGGTTTTTTAGCATTTAAACATGCTCTGCATTTTTTTTTTACATCAAAATGTAGATATATTAAAAATAAGGAATTCCACCTAAAGACTTCTAAGCAGTCATAAGAGAAGCACCATCTGACAGTGACTAACAAAACAATGCAATGAAAGCATTTAAGTTATACATTCATGGTCAAACTACCAAAGTCAGATATTCTTAGAACAGAGCTATCAAACGTAGGAGAAAAGAGGATCCATCCCTCCATTCCCTGCACACCACCTTCACTCCAGGATAAACCTGAAGAAATTTCTGAATTGTACTTCGACAGGCTGGTAAATGCAAAGCATTTAATTATACAGAAAACATGGGGAGTTGGCCTCGAGAGCTTGCTCTACTACACAGCAGAGTTCAGATAACAAGACAAAAACACAGAAAAGGGTTATTGCTGTAAATCCAAAGAAAGCGCTCACCGTTGCACTGGAACAGCTCCACCCAACTGCATTTAGCTCGTCAACCCTGAGGTTTGTTTCCTGATGGCAGTGTGCTCAAGAAAAAAATTTAGGGGGGAAAAAAAAAAAAAGGATGATTTTTGCGAGATGAAATAGGCAGGTATTTATTGGCTCCAAGAAAACAAAAATGTATGTCAAGAAGAAGAGATCGCAAAGAGCTAGAGGCTCACTTTGTACAAAGCGTAAGCCTAAAACCACTTCAGTGATAAAATGACTCTACAAGTATCAGTGCAACAGTATTAATTTGTGTAATGACCAAGGAGTGATTCAAAAGTCACACATCATCGTTATCCAGCCGAGTAAAACTAAATGCAGAACCTGGCCCAATTAACTTAGAATTGTAAAGACTGAATAAGGATGAATCTTAGAGACACTAATTAGGATTAAAGAGTAAAGCAGAAAACCAAAACAAACCTAACACTGCAATATAAAAATAAGGATGGAAACAGAAACATGTCTAATCTATTAATACTTAAAAACCAAAAAACTGCAAAACTTTTAGGACAAGACCTTTTTAAAAGAATTTTCACATGTATTGCTTCAATTTCAGGACTTTACTTTTACAGTGTCTCTATTCCCCATGCACCCACCTATTTTCAGCCCTTTTTTTTTTCTTTCTATACTGCTGATTATTTTTATTGTATTAGATTTAGTAACCTATTGATACCTTTCCTGCTTGGACTCTTCTAAAGCTCATTTACACCATCAGAAACTCTTATGGGTACTTTGTACTTACGACGGTACAAGATGTTGCTGGAAAATCCAGCCATGTCCAGACCATATTTTGGTGGAGAGGAAGCTTAGTCAGGATTAGTGAGAAAACAGTGACTTATATGTATACTATTTTACATCAAGGTAACAGTGAGAAAACAGTGACTTATATGTATACTATTTTACATCAAGGTAACAGTGCCAGCATGTTGGTTGGTCTGGAGTTCCTTTGTTTTGTTTTTTTTTTATATATTTACGATTAATATATGACTGTTTTATGGGACAGGAGGAGGATTATGGATATTTTCTTATTTTATTGGCTGATTTACTTTAAGGGTACAGTTCAAGGAAAAAAGAAAATAAGTATTGACTCAACTCCTGACTCAAGTTACTGCAACCAATTTTAAGAGGCAGCACAGAGGGAGGTAGCGTTTGTTCCCAGTCCTCTCAGGAAGTCATGTAAGCAGGGAATCAACTAATTAATGTAACATCCATTTCTGTGCCAAAGCAGCAATAGCTTCCATTCATATACACACTGACAGAACTTCAGCAGCAGAAGATACCATTAGTATATAGTAAAAAGTGTATATAGACTGCATATAGATTTAAACACCTCCTCTGAATATTCAGTAGAGCAAAAGGAGGCAAAGAAGCTTACTCAAAGTAGCTGCAACTCTAAAATCCATTTGCCATTTTCAAAGAACAGGAGTGTTATGACTCGAGATGTGTTTCGCTGCTGCTTTGACGTTAACAGAGTCAAACACAAAGCACACTACTTTTGGGTGTCTTGTTTTGGGGTTTTGGTGGGTTTGCTTGTCTGGTTTTGTCTTTTAATTTTACGTTTACTTCTAAAGAAGGAATTTAACTTCTATTTCAGGAAAATTGCTATAATAAGACCATGTACTCTATGATCAGAATACAGTAACAAAACTGAAGATTAAGAAACCCCACTATGGCATGCTGTTACAGAGTCTAGAAAACAGTTGTTAATTGGTGCTTCTCTTTCAGGCTTTTCAGAGTCTGTAACATTGCACTGAAAATGTTTACTAAAAAGAAATGAAATATCTGGCAACAACTCCTGGCTGCTAGCCAAAATCCCAGGATGCTGGTTTGGGGAAACACAAGGGCATGCCTTACAGAGTTTACTACCTAGCAGGCCTTCTTCTCTGGGCACTTCCTTGGCAGAAGTGGTTGAGCAACATTTTATTTACTTTTTGTTATTAACAGTTACTGCTTTCAGAAAATACAGAATTACAGTCCACTAAAAAATACTTCCATGTCCACAAAGCCAGTGATATATTAAGATCTAATTTCTGCATTTTATTGTATTAAATGAATCAAGAACCACTACATATATATGATATATTGTTGCTGCCAGCTATTTTAATAACAACACCCTTATTATTAAGTTCACAAATACAGTCCTTAAAATTCAGAACCTCTATTCTTAACTCCGAACTGAAAAATTTCTTAGTACGACATGGCACATGAGAAAAAAAAAAAAAGTTAGGACAAATAACTATGGAAAAGGTGTTTCCTTAGAACAGTCTGTCCTCATTAACAAAAGAATCACCATGTGAATAAGGGTTGCAGATTTGTCATGTGAGAGACTGGAGATAGTCATGATGGGAGATAAATACTTCTATCACGTATTCTAGTTTGAGCTCTCCTCTTAGGTTTAATTCTGAAAATCAAAAGGAAAAAGTGGGACCAGACATCTCTGGGGTGCCTAAACCTAAACATACCTAGGATTAAAATGTGTGTGTTGCATGTAAGAGCAGCTGAAGAGAACCATGCAGAGGTTTCATCTTGCTAAGGTGCATGCCATTAGCCACAGTCAGAAATGGGCAATGAAAGAGAAAAAAATAAGGATAGGGAATAGAATCATAGAATCATTAGGGTTGGAAGGGACCTTAAAGATCATTGAGTTCCAACCCCCCTGCCATGGGCAGG
>JAOXNO010000002.1:2059462-2070553 GCA_028565335.1 Limnodromus scolopaceus
TGGGCAACCTGTTCCAGTGTCTCACCACCCTCACAGCAAAGAATTTCTTCCTAATATCTAATCTAAATCTCCCCTCTAAATCTCCCTCTTCCACTCATCCTAGAAGCTGGCGAGATGATGAATGCTGCACTGTGAAGGTCTTCCTTAGAACTGCTTTCTGCAGAGTCCCTCCAACTTCCATTCAAAATGACAGTAGCTAAAGAATATGGCTGTACAGGAAGAGAAGCTGGAAAGTGCCCAAGTGAAGATTAAAGAAATGCCTACAATATTTGCAAAAAAAGAATAAGAGACTATGTAATAGTGGAACGTGCAATGTGGGTGGCCACTTTATCCTTTGCAATAAAGACACATGACTTTGTCCGTGGCAATGAAATTATTTTGTTTACCAGCATGAGCAGATGATAGCACATTATTATCATATAAAACTAAGATAAATCTAAACAAGCAGTAACTTAGCACATCTAGCTGGGTCTTCAAAGCAAAGTGACAACTGTATACTTATCACACCGTTACAATGCAATTAAAAGTTCAGAATTAATAAGAACTTCTTCAACTTGATATAGCTCACATAACAAACATTCTCACCAAGCACTCGCAACAAGCACAAAACAACACACATTTTATCACAGCATCTAAATGAACTATTGTATTTCCACTTCTCTGATCTCCAGCCATTACCGCACTACTGTCTTGTGAGCTTGGCATGAATACTCTTGAAGATTTGAAATCCCTTTTCATACCAAGTTTGCTACTCTTTGATTTAGGAACGATAAAACCAGCACATTGCAGAGTTGCCAAGCTTCTCTATTGCATTTGTAAGAACGAAGATCAGAATTTTTTAAAAGCCATCTTAAACTGTAAAAATGAATAAATTAAAGACACAACAGAATTACATGGCCGTAGACAGCACCCGCTTTTCAGCAAAGGATGCAAAAAAAGCTACTAAGTGAATTTTTTGGCCACATTTCTTCATCTCTGCAGCAAGAGCGATGTGACCCAGATGAGAACATTGTTATCTATTAAACCTCTGCTATTTCCATACCAACATCTGCTGTCTGGAGAACCTCTAGAAGTTTTTTTTTTTATACCCTGTGTGTGATTTCATTTTATTTTAAACAACTGCACTGTAATACAGCACTTCTCTTGGCAGTGGTAAAACGTTGTGGTTTACTCCTATTTATTGTATTAAAAATGCATTTATTCCATTTAAAAACACTACTCAGCACAGCGTGAGCTGAAACTGTGGGTTAATGAAATCTGTATGTCTTTCTTTTTACTTAAGTCTAAGTTAAATTAATAAAATATTAAAGGTATGTTGAATTATGCATTTAAAAGAGCGCAACACTGTAAAATAATAAATCCTTCAAGTCTGACTACCAGCTAGGACAATTGTAGTTAAACCCTGAACCACACTAACTTCCCTAAGGTATATAGCTTCGTCGGCAATGCACATGAAATTAAACTACTAAAATCTGTGGACTGATCAATAAAGTTTGTGCTTACAGCGATGAAGTCCAGGATCTGCTGCACACTACGCAGATGGGGAATGTTAGTACATTCAAAAAACCTCAGCAGCGTAGTCCAAGGCTCAAGTGAACTACAAGAAGCTGCAGTCAGTCAACTGTGAAAAGGTGCAACGGCGGTGATTTGTTAAGTGGGTTAAAAGTTAATTTTAACCATGTTAAAAACAGTGTAAGTCTCACGCAGCACCGCTTAACGCACACACAGAGTCAGTTACAAATGTGCAAACAGAAAGGATCGGCTGTTGTTTAATCCCCAAGAAACACAGAAGTGTAATGAGTTAATTACTATTTATGAGCAGGCTTTAAATGAAGTTAACATAACTAGGGGACCTGCTGTTCAGCACAGTCTTTCAAGCTGAGGAAAAGAGACTGAAGAAACCTACCCAGTTTAGAAGAGTCCTAAATTTATTAGTAGATAGAGAGACTACACTAGTAATGCTCAAACTTCTCACATTTTCCTTAAGCTGTGATACCATCAGAATGTCTTGTAGAGCCATTTAACCTTTTTTTAAAAATAACACTGAATTAAAAGCAATAATAACAATTTAAATCAAATGCAATAGAGTCTTTGGACAAAAAAGGGAAAAGGGAGAACTAACAGCCACAGTATCCTTTCTGGTGAACATGCATCACACGTACACTCTGCCCTAGAAGGAAAGAAGATCTAAGTACTGAGGCTGGCAAAGGCTAGCAAAAGATTCAAAAAACGCAACAGTTCAATAAAATAATGAACAATCCCATTGAAAAGACCAGGATCTATCTCATTTTTTGTGTCCTCTTGCCTTTAAACTTAATCCTTTTAAAGCTACTATATAGAAACAACATATGCAACTCCGCAATTAAAATTCTATTCTTAAGGTTGGAAATAGTGTTTGATAGAGCAATCACAGGGAAAGGAGGTAAAAGAAATACTTGTGTGAGGACTAAATATATTCATCAAAGCAATTATTGGAAAGTCAAAAACCACTAAGTTTTGATATTTCCTTCTTTCTTCCTCCACCAAGAATTCAAAAACATTTCAAACATTTAAAACGTGATCAGAACTTGCGTGTTTTGCAGACAGGAGTGTAGACAGAGTGGTCAATACTCCCCTTGTGGCTGTAGCGATAAAGGGAACACGATGCAGGTAGAGAAGAGCTTGGCTCTGATTTCTTCTGCGAGCCCATCAAAAATTGCACAAATGATCTGCACAGGTCCATGATTTTGGTGATACAACTCAGGACTCGGCAGAGCTTACGAGCTCAGGCTCCCGGCCACACTGACTGCTTTTAGTTTTCTGGAGTGCAAAGTGCAAACTGTATCTTTTCCAAATACTGTGCCACACCGATGCCACATCCAGACTGCCTTTACAATCTTTAACGACAACCTATGCACATCACATATATATGGCTCACTATTACAATTTCTCCTTTTCAAATGCTTTGTTCCGAACAGACTTTGCTAGTTACCTACAGAATGTTTTTTTTAATGGTGAATAAAAAAAAAACCAACTGCAGTGATGCTCTCAGAATAGCAGAATCTCTGCTTACAAAATTTCCATTTAAAAGTACTAAGAAAGATAACTTGACCCAGATAATGAAGGTAAACACCAGACAGGTCCAAAGCCACCACTGTGCCATAGCTGTCTGCCTTAAAATAGGACAAAGATCCTGTAAGAATTTTACTTAGCACAACCATTAATAACTTCAAAGCTGCAGAGTGTACAGATGTGGGGGGTCACATCATATGGGGACTGATACACACCATGAATCTCTCACGCATATTTCCAGGATAGCGTAAGGGAAGCTAAGGCAGCACCTCTGACAACTTCCTAACATCAGGAGAAGGCAAACTTCAGAGAGGTCTCCAATTTCCCCATATTCTGCTGTTCATCTCACTTGGCAGTTTTGCTGCTTTTCTGCACTTGCTTGCCCTTGTGCAAGTAACGAAGCAGGGCAGCTCTGAATTTCAGCTTTTGACTCAGATAGTTGTATTGTCTTAGATTCAAAAACAGAGGTGCAATGATCAAAAAAGCTTCAGTTTTTATCACTTCCTCTCGTGATCTTTTTCCTCATATCAATTCAGGCAGAATTTGTTTTATGTCTGTCATACACTGTTCTGTGCAGAATAAATAAAACCCCTGCCCTCATACCCCATACAAAGGCATCATCTAACCTTGTATTTCAGTCACCCATGGCCTTCTGTGTGATACCTTGGAAACACAAGAAAATTTACTTTCCTCACAGCTTTTCTGGAATTGCATCTTCCCATCACTTCTGAAAAGCTTTTAGGACAGAAAGATCATTTTTAATGACCAACTTCTTTTCTGCTGGAAAGATTCCGATACAAACCTTCAAAATCAAATCACACATTGCTCAAAGCTGAGTATTTTCTTAAATCCACATTCATTTGCCTCATTTGGTAAGAGCTCTTCTGTCTTACCTTTTGGTACCTCACACCACCAAAGGGTATGAATAAGATCAATTGAGGAAACATCTAATGAAGGACAGAAATGTGAATTTCAAAAGCATTTTGCTTCCTGTCTCTGTTAAAGATCTATCTTGTTCAGGGCATGATGGTAGACTGATGTGACACTGAAGAAAATTTGTGACTATCCCCCAGCCCCATCACAGCCACTAGTTCTTTCTGTGTTAATATATTGACATGTAATGATTGGTGTTTTTCACCGTAACCTAAACCTCTTCCAGTGAACTGATAGCAGAATTTTACACTTGAAGTGCTCAGGTTTGCTGTCAGGTCTCCCCTCCTTAAAGCTGCACACCAGTTCAGCCTTCCCTCAGAATAGAACAAAGAAAACCAAACACCAAACCTACGACAAACAAAACATTCTAGCACTGACTCTTCTCCCCTCCCTCTAGCAGCTCTCGCCACAAAACCTTCTCCCGAGTGTATCTCGGGGACTTGCCCTGTTTGGCAAAACCACACCTCACCGGTTAGGGTTGATTTATCCAGCAGGGAGCTTAGGCAATCCCTGCACCAGGACCAGACTCCCCTCTGAATACCAACAGCAAAATACTAAACCAATCCATAGAGATCAAAACCTCTCTGAGGATCACTGTCGTTCCACCCCGTGGACTGATGCTCTGAGCTGGGCAGGGACACTGGCAGCATCCTACGGTGGAGGTCATACTAAAACTCTACATAGTTCACCTGATATTTAGTGATCAAGAGCAAACCCCAGTCCTTGACCTAACTTAGATTTTAATTCACATGTTTATTTAATGTAATCCATCATCAGGATTAATGTAATCACATATTCAGGAGTTAAGACTGAAGTATTCTGGTGTAGAAAAACAAGAGAGATGGAGCAAGATGAACTATACTGTGTTCTGCGAGAAAGCAAGGCACCACTTTAACTGCGGAGTGCTGTATCAAACCCCAGCAGCCCATTCCACCATGTTTCTTAAGGAGCATTTAAAATTTTGTATAAATAAACTAAATATTTTAAAATGTATGGTACCTTTTGACCAATAACACGTTTCTTTGTTACTAAATGGCTTTCCAATACAAGCTGTATCTGTATTAACTGATACCAGAACAAAGTCCTAACACACCATCACCTTTCCAATTATTAAACAAAGCCCACAAAACAACCCAGCAAGATGCATAAGATTTTAATTATATAATACACGTATATATCCTAAATATAGACAGATAATCCATTTTCATGCATCATTCTAAACCTACTGTAATAACTGCACTCCAGCTCAGGTAATTTAATTTCATTTTCTATCAAGAGCATACCATCGGAGTTTTATTTAAACGATAATTATTCTTTTGAAGAACTTGTAAGACAGGATAATAGAGTTTAGAGAAATCCTTTGCCCAGGTGGGATTTCTTAGGAAGTTTTTAGAAAGCAAATCAATAAGCGTTTGCAGATTGAAAATCTGATCACATCCGTGACAGTCCCAAGAGGGAGCTGTGAAATTGTCATTCCAGTCAAAGGATCTCAGCAGAATTAGTTATCTGTCCCTGAAAATTGCTAAAGGGTAGGGGACAGCAGCGAGTGTAGCAAAGGCAGGCAGGATCAATATAACAATACCTGGTGTTATTTATACTAACAGGCCTCTACCTTGTTTGCGATCTCTATTGTAAGAAAGGTTAAAATTCCCTTTGTGCTCCAATATAAAATATCTGAAGGCGACTGGGAGGGTCTGAGGAGGAGCTATTGAAAGCCATGATAGTGCGGTATGAAGAATTTTATTTCTAGTTCAGTCAGATCTGACTTTAGAGAACCAACCCTCTGAAAGGTCTTGGATTGACTTCTGCTAACACCCACCTCCTACCCCCACCTCCTGCTAAAACACTTGCTATCAAAAGTTAATATCATAAGAGTAACTGCTCATAAAGACCACTACTTGTTATTTCCACCAGTAATTGATGTATAGAGATAAAGCTGACCTCATATAGAAACAAAGCTGGAGATCATCTCAGTGGAATTACCTTTGTGGAAGGTTTCAGAGACCCCAGTAGAGAAATTCAGGGATGATTACATCTTCTCCGTGGGCACAGGAATATACAGATGCCAAAATTTAGGAGAGACTTCACCTGTAAAACTACGTTCAGCTGGCTGAGGGCACCAGTGCTAGAGAGGGCTGTACAAGCCACTGCTCTTCTAGAAGCGTCACCATGGAATGATGACAGGCTGTAATAAGTCACAAAGGCAGAATTCTGGAATTCACATCTCTGACCTGGAATCAGCCAGTCTCCAGGCGTCCAGCTGTTCACAGCCACCTTTGGCCTCTGGCTCTGGCTCTCTCTTTCACTACCCAGTACTTTGATCACTACTGTATGGCTTCCAGTATTTTTTTCCTTCTCTCGAGTACATTTGGGTCGATGTTTCTAACACCATTCGTATTCAATCAGTTCAGCTCAGGCACTAGTGGCCATCTACAGCTGTCCTTTCGTTCTCACAAACCACGTTTCTGTGCACACCGAGTCTGCCAACATATTATGACTTTGAATTTTTCATCAAGAAAATGACGGTATCTGAGAACATGCTACAATGGAGCCATATCCCATGCGTGAAAGGAAATCAGTAATGTTAAAACACATCATTATTTCCTTATGCTAAATTTACCAAATAAATGCATACATCTTTCTGTGCGCTGCCTTCACCTCAACAGAGGAAACAGAAGACAGGGGAACTGACTTTCTCCAGTTCCATTTCTGTAGGAATCCATGGAATATTGCACAAAATCTTGCATTTTAATCATCCACAGGGAAGCTGATAGACATTTTGACTTTACACCAACCTGTTACAAAATCAGAACAGAATCAATTCAAATAAGCCCCCCCCTTAATTTCCATATCTGGTCTCAGTATGTAGAAATGCTCTCAATGAGGGAGTGGGAGCTTTAAAAAAAAATATTTTTTCTTTTTCTTTGTTTCTTTCATTTTTTTTCTCTAGAACACTTCCTCATCTCTCTTCCTTTGACTCCTACTATGTGACCATGTTTCATGTGTAGTATAAGCAAAATATTAGTTAGAACTGAAGCCATAACTCATGGACTTACTGGCTTTAAACTGAGTCTCTCCAGGGGATCCACAAAACAGAATAAATTACTCATTAAAACCAGACAGACAACTAACATTCTTGTCATGAGGAGCAACAGTACAAGACATTAAGTTCTTGTAGTTGATGGGCACTTTATTCTTTTATTCATATTGCTTTTGTCATTGTGGTAATAATTTGTCTCTTCTTGTAGCATCAATACTGGATCTTCAACAAGTGAGAGAAGATGCGGGAGTTCCACAGGTCAGATGAACGGTGAACGTAGAAAGCAGGAACATGTATATTGGTCACAAACGAGCCAGCACATTGAGTGTGGGACTGCCCAAAGGGGAATAAAATTATACAGCCTCTCCACTCAGGAATCTCTGATGGATTCTTGAAGAGCAATCCCACCTCCTACCTCCTTAACGTACGTAACCCCTTTCCACAACAAATTTGTGCAATCAAACATCTCACAAAAACGTCCTCTAATTCTAAAACCTCGCTCACACTTGAAGAAAAAACTCTGAGGAATAGAGGAGACAACTACTAATTAGTAACAGCTTCATGACAACCGGAATCACAATTTTGTGATAATAACGAAAATAAACATGAAGATATTTTCCTTCCAGTCCAGTCTTGTACTGAGGGGAATGAAAAATATTTTTTGTAGTCTCAGAAACAGGTCACAATTTTGTTTCAAATAAATACCCATTTCTGTAGTGAATGGCACCCTGTGGGTTGCCTGGCCAGAGAACAAATGAGGAGGTAAAAGCACAGAGAGAGGAATGAACTCTAAGTAGACATTAACCACCAAAGCCGCTTCTCAAAATAAAATATATCACCTTGTTAACCATCAGGGATACGTGGTGCCTTCCTGCACACAGGACTCGTGTGGCAGCTGCAAAATACCACGTGGAAAGGCCATTTCCCCGGCTGGGACTGTTCCCTTGTGATGCTCGGCCTGTACAATAACCCAAGGGAGAGGCACTCCCTCTCAGCTAGACACTAAGGTGCCTGTTCCACAGTACACCTGAAAAATATTTTAAAAACCAACCCCATCACATACGCAAATCCTCAAAAGCCTTTCCAGGCGCTTTCATTCCAGCTGATGCAATTAAGCTGATCTCAGATCCTACGGACGCCTGTTGGGTTTCAGATCCACAGTGCGTCTGAAACTCCCAGGAACCAATCTGGCATTCTCTATACTGTCGGAGGAAGATCTAACGTTTAATGAGAATTTCCTTCACAGGCCTTTATATCATACTGTGGAAAATAATAACAGAAATAAGACAATTTTATAAGTAGCTGCTTGGCCAAATTTCAGTGAGAAGTGTAGTTGAGCTCTAATCAAGCTAGTAGGAAGCAGAATGACTGCAAGAGTATTAGGGATGAGTAGAAATAAATGAAATTTGGCTTTGGCTTGCAGGAATCAGTAAACCAACATGATTGCAGAGAGATCTATCTGTTACCTCATGTGGAATAAACTGTTTTATCATCAGATAAGCTTTCTTCCTTTCACGTCACATACTAAGATGGCTTTGTCCTAGTGATTCTGAGCTCTGCTGGAAGGCAGGGTCCCTCTAGCACCCAACCGCACTTGCTGATGAAGTACCAATTCTTCTCTGAAATGTATTACCTCAACCTAGATGAGCTAGGCAGCATTTGCCTGAGACATTTGTAGCCTGTCAGTGTTCTCCAAAAAGAAGAGCCCTAGAAATTAAATAACTAATTAACTAACTTAGTTAACTCACTAATTAACAACTAATTAAATAACTAAAAATTAACTAGCACAAAACTTGCCTTCTCCCAGCTTACCTCCTTATTTACTTATTGAGAACTAACTTGGGTATCTGTCAAGGACAGCCCGTGTGGACATAAAACTGAAGAAGGTGAAGCCACTGAACATCACCCTTCCTTCCTGGGAACTCTTTGCTGGTGGTTGGAGAGGAGAGGAGTGCTGCCAGCAGGCGGGGACACCGGGCCCTTGGAGTTACTGAGCGGCTGGCAAATACCTGAATCTGTGAAAATACGGTGAAAATATGGCTGCTGTGAAACAGGGTTCACTTCACGGCTTCGAGCGAGCACCTGAACTGGTGGTAAATGAAATGCTGACTGAGATTACATCCTTTGTGCAGTGCAGCTTAGGGGGACACTAGCCATGCTACAAAAAGGCCCCTATTTTCTCACCCAAATCACCATAAAGATTTTGCCATAAGACCGAGAAACAGACTTTTTCCCCCCTGTAGAACTTAGGAAAACTTGTCATATGCTCATAAGTTAAGCACTAAAAAACATGTCAGGTTTAGAGGTAAAAGAGTGATAAGAAGGCCTTTTTAAAGACATTTGCCTGAGGAAAAATACATAAATCCTCCTCATCCGAGGAGAAACATGGAAATCACCGAAACTCCTCTTCATATTTCTGAGACCCCAAAAATCGCTTTATAAAACCTGCTACAAACCCACCTCAGTCCTGCTCAGTGTTACACTTTAATCTCTCAGACCATCTCCAGAATTGCCTTTAAACTTTTGCCCCACAAGTCCGATTTTAGCCCATAGTGAGATCTGCAGGAGCTGAATGGAGACAGAGGCCCCCCGCCCGGAGCTCTGTGTCACCCCGTTCAGCCACCAATCCCTCTGAAGTCCCCGAGCCTGCCCAATAAGAATGAAGTTAATTATAACGCTGTTTTAACGTTGAGTATGTAGGTTATGCAACGCAGAAGAATAACTCCGTAATTTTAATGGGGGTCATCATTATTCAGAGAGACATCTGAGAGAACGCTCTATGTGTGTAATCGTTTGAAAAGCAAGGTTTCAGCAATCGCAAGAGTGATTTTTTTTTAATGTTTTTTATAGAACAATGTGTCTTTGCTACCATGAAACACAGAAGACAACAGAAAGCATCAGAAAGAAAAGGGAAAGCTCTTCTCATCACCTTGAAGTTCCTGCTGTGTATCGGGCATTTAAACCGAAATGGCCTCTTTTCCCAAAGAGAATTTTAAATGCTCTTCTTACCTGCGCACACATGGGCCTTAATCAATAGGCAGCTCGGGATCAAATCTTCAGAGCCAGGCAGCACCCAGCAGTTCTCATTATGACCTCACCGTCCAGTTTAGCAGACAGTCAAGCAGCTAGAAGAATTTTGGGACTTGAGATTGACCCTTTTCATAGACAAAAGAAAAAAAAAATGTTTTGTACGAGCATAATTGTTGTGTCCCCACCTACCATCCTGCTCCGGAGAGAAAGCACTCCTCGTTCCCGGACACTAAAAAGAGGCTCATAAAACTTCAAATAGACCAAATTCCTTTTGTGGTGTTGTTTCGAATCCCCAGCAGTTGTAAGGTATGGTATTTTACATTCCGAATTGCAAGAAACAATGTTTCATTCAGAGGTTCTTCTATTCCCACTCTCAAAGCACAGCCTTTGAACAAAAACGCACTTCATGTTGCGGGTACGTTTCCCACCTCATGAAAACTTGATTGTGACAAGTCACGCATCTCCATAAAGAAACCCAGCAGCCCTGAAGCGTACGGGTGCTGAGAAAAGTCATCAGAAAACTTAGCTAAAATTTGCAAAGATTAGGACCATGCTCATATGCTGATACATTTTCATACGCATTTTGCCAGGACTTCCCATGAAGCTGCAGAGCAGACCACGGCTAGAAAGGAAAACAGAGACATCATCCGTCTCTTGTCCTCTGTGAAAACTCCTTCAGTGGCAGCAATACAGGCCAGGAAAAGGGATGTGAAATGGATGCAACACAGAAAAAGCTCTGTGTTCGAAGGAAAGAGTTTGAAACAAAGTGAGGCATTAAGTTTGGTACTGGATGAGAGGGGAAGAGGAGTCACAGCCAGTGAGATAGAATAAACACGTATGTGGCCCTGGAGGGGCAGGGTGAGAGACTGAGGAGAAAAGGGCAAAAAGGGCCTGAGAAGAGACATGGCACAGAGTACTCACAGCTATCAAACGTAAGGAGCATCACATTGGGCTATATCAAGGTGCTGGAGCGGGTCCAGAGAAGGGCAACGGAGCTGGTGAGGGGTCTGGAGAACAAGTCTGATGAGGAGAGGCTG
>JAOXNO010000002.1:2070653-2082045 GCA_028565335.1 Limnodromus scolopaceus
GACATGGTTTAGTGATGGTTTTTATCAGAGTGAGGTTGATGGTTGGACTAGATGATCTTGAAGGTCCCTTCCAACCTGGACAATTCTAGGATTCTCTGACTGTAGATACTGAGAATATTATGTTCTTTATTTACAAAGATATTAACAACAAACAGCAAAACCCAAAATGATTCAGTCTCTGTGAAACATAAGATAACACAGAGACAATCAATACAGGAAAGCGTAAGTTAAATTAAGAAATAATTTAATCTCCCAAGCAGTATTTGAGTAGCAAAGTGTAAACATGGAACCATCCACAACCTGATCCAAACGAGCCACACCGCGGTGAGATACAACCTACCTGGTCTGTGCTAGGAGAGGTGCTCCACAAAGGAAAAACAAGGACTATGGGACTGATTATGGAAGGCTCACAACCACGGAAGAAAAGCAAAGCCGTACTTTTGCGTCTTCTAACTTGAAACAAACCTTATTTCAGTCCTTTACCTACAAGTATACTCAGTTGGCACATCCAGTGAAGGCAGACTGGAGTGTGCTAAGTCATTAAAAGCAATACCGAAACGTGCCTCCTCAAACCACTGTCTTAATACACGTTATAAATTTATCGATATTGTTTGTGGGTCATTCAACAGACACCAGACAGGAATATTCTCCATTTACAGCATTAGTCAAAGATGAAAGCAGCCTGACAGCTCTCTGGGCCTTCTGGAGCTCCCAGACCAGCACATTTCAGAGCTGAGAACCTAACTGCAGACAGCACACACCGACACGCAGCTCCGCTCTCTCACCCTGCTCCCCCTTCCTTCCCACGGGCACCCGCACCTCTGGCGTTTGCAGAAAGCACAGGTCACTCCTGGGGTCAAACAAAACACGATGTATTTTCCCTGCAGAGCCCAGCCCTGGTTTGTACTACACCTCCTGGCACACAGAAACAACTCTGTCTCCTGCCTCTCCCTCCTCCCTTTACATCACTATCAATCAGTCCATCCCACTTACCTCCCCAACCTTGTAACCACCTGCAGGAACACCTCCTCTCCAGCAGCACCCACAGGTCTGGGGAAAGACAAGGGACTGGGACAGGCTCAAAGAAAGGGTCTGAAAAGAAAGGGTCCAGAAAACCCTTTCATAAGAAAATGAAATGAATCAAAAGAAACTAAAAAAGGATGCTACTTTATTCTAAAATGAAGAGAGGAGAGAAGATTGCCTCTCATTATGACAAGCAATCAGTCCGTTTTCTTTTTAACAAGAATTAAATCAATTAAAAATTGGATTTTATGGTAGTTTATGGAGACCACCAGAACCAGTGGTCCTCTGCGTAATTTATAAACTGACTGAGAAAACACCAGCTACTGCTTTTTCTGAACCTGTTACCTTTGTAAATATGCATTGATAACACCATGGAGCAGTCATGGTTTTGTCATGGGTTTAAGATTAGTAGCAAAATCCATCATTTTGGGAGTATTCAAGAAGGGAGAAGAATTTTTCATGTTAGAAGACACAAAATAATTCTTTTTGCAGTACATTGGGCACAAAAAAAATCTCTGAGAAAGTTTGAGAAAACCTTTTGCTGAGTTTGAGCTTTAAGCTTCTAAAACATCCCTGAACCCAGCGAGATTCCAGCAGTGGTTTATGACAAAGCCCTTTGCTTTCTGTAGCGCGATTCTTCATTGAAAACCTTGTCATAAAAACATCACTAGGGAGGTTCAAATTTGCAGTGTTCGGTAGCTATGAGGTCAGTAGTGCTCAGTCTGTATGTTGAAATAAAGCTAATAATTAATATTAATTATAAAAATCCCTGAGGTGTGAAACCTGCACGCTTAGGGGAAAGGCAGCAAAGTCCTACTGGATTTTTAATTATCACACATTACTGTAATTGGTTCAACCAACCTGACTACGGCCCTGGGGGGACACATGGGCAGCTCCACCGACCAAGGGGCGCTGGCTGGAATTTGGTAATTCCTTAATGGGAGAAGGAAGGGGTTAGAAAGCAGGTTACAGAGCGGGGAGGGGGAGAGCAGAACTGAGATTTAGACAGGAAAAATTATCCTGACTTCTTCAGACACCCCTCCATATCAACCTCTGATTTCTTTTGACTAACAAAAATTCTCTAAAAAACTACTTTGTTTATTTAACATCTACTTTGATTCACATACCGAAAGCTATGTAAAGTTGGAAAAAATAATCAAAAAACAAAGCCTGTGAAAGTACTTTTGCAGCCCCAGTCTTGAGGGAAGAACAGGAACTTTCTGCATTAATTTAGTCTCGAAAAGCAGTAGGAACTTAAACAGCAGCAGAGCTTTTGACAGGTATTTCCTGTAATTGCAAATGCTTCAATAAGCACAACCAGGACTGTTTAAGTTACCAATGCATTTTTAAAAGAGAGAATTAGAGCTCTCCATTCTAGGCCATTACTCATGGAAGGCAAGGAGATGACCTACTGCTACAATAAGGGTTACTAAAGAACTATCCTTTCACCCTGGGGGGTGTATACACTCCCTCTTATTATTCCCTCTGGATTATCAAATAGAATTCTTTACAACTGAAAAATAAACCTGATTATCACCATATCCCCCTGGACCGCACAATGCATATTTGTAATGTTATTTTCTCTCATTTGAAGGTTCAGGAAATCCAATATCCATGGGCTTGAAATCTGTTCCCCTCTCATTCTGCCTAACAGACGTGCAGAACTGTTTGTTCATTGGGGTGTTTATTATTAGAATGTCTAGCGCAGAAAGGGAAAAACATCCAAAAAAGCTCCCAGCTACAATTTTTAGTCTGAAGTTACACTGATAGCAGGCAGTATTTAACACATTGGAATGTCACCGAGCTACTTTGCCATAGAACATAAAAGAGGAATGAGGAGGAGCAATGGATCCTGAGACATGGATCTTCATGGGGCTTCACCTCTGCCCAAAAGATGACATTTTTTATACCAACAAGAATCCTCTACTGCACCAAAAAATATTTTTCAGCTGTGAAATTTTTCACCATGTTTCCTCTGTGTTTTCATAGGCATTAAAATAACAGATGGAATGAGATCCTTGTCTAGAGGAAAAAAGAATTACATTTTAATGGCCACATATGAAACGCTGGCATGTGTGAATCGTGTGGCTCCTACTCAGAAAACTCAATTCCTGTCAGTCACAGCACACCTCTGACCTCAGGACTGGCTGCATTGTCTTTTCAAAATGTTGTCAGAACCTTTTTTAATGCTTTTTTCCCTTTTTCGAAAATCCTCAGAAGGAACTCCTCTCCAGAAAGAAAGTTTGTATGCCATTTTCTGGCCTTCCTCTTCTGGGCAGTGTAACTTACGCTGCAGAGCTCTTTAATGCCTACGTAAGAGAGAAGCTTCGACTGTCAGTTCCCTACAAAGGAATAGGCTGGGTGACCTCAACAAACTGCAGGTTTTCCTCTTCCTGTCCAAAAGAGGAATCATAAATTAATTTCTGTATCTTCCTTCAATTAAAAACAAGCAAAAAACATTATGAGCTGAAACATCAGAAATTTGTAAGAGAGAAAGATCAGTTGCCCTGTACACCCACTGATAATAGCCTCATTTCCCCACGTTACAAAACTCCATCAGTCAGTTATTTTGGGTGGGTAATACTTGCTGTAGGCAGGAGGATGACTGACAAAGTAAAAGCAAGGAGCAAACTAAATGAAAGCAATTCTCTGCCAACAATCACCCGCTTAAGGGAACAAGCATCACCAGCTGCAAGCAAAACTGCTGGGAACACAAGTGCTGGGCAGCCAACACAACGTGCAAAGGCCAAGCGCTCCTTTCCACGTTGGTGGAAATGAAGAATGGCACAGCCCAGCCAGCTGGCTGAGGGAGGGGAATGATCAGTTTTGGGACAGAATGACTGTTTTGGGCGACTCAGTAAGAAGGACATTAAACTATTAGAGTGTGTAATCCAGAGGAGCATGACCAAGATGGATAAAGGCTCAAGAGCAAGACTCACCAGTCGCGGCTGAGCCCACTGGGCTTGTTCAGCTTGGAGAAGGGAAGGCTGAGGGGTGTCCCCATGGCAGTCTGCACCTTCCTCTGGGGGGGCAGCGGAGGTGCTGATCTCCTCTCTTTGCTGACCAGCAATAGGACACGAAGAAACGGATTGAAGCTGCATCAGGGGAAGTTCAGAACAGACATTAGGAAAAGGTTCTTCGGCCACTGGAACAGGCTCCCCAGGGAAGCAGACATTGCACCAAGCCTGGCAGAGTCCAAGGAGCCTCTGGACAATGCTCTCAGTCATATGATTTAGTTTTAGGTGGTCCTGTGAGGAGCAGGGAGTTGGACTCGATGATCCTTATGGGTCCCTTCCAACTTGAGATCTTCTACGATTCTAAGAATCTCAGCAGGAAAATAGTGTAGGCGGCTCAAAAAAGAGTCACGAACAATAAAATTAAGGTACAAAGGTGCTCCATCTCTTGAGAAAGAGGTCACAGTTTGGAGAAAACAAATAACCCAGCACGACCTCAGGTACTATACAGCCACTCAATTAGTGCTCTGCCCTTAGAACAGTTGCTACGTTACAGAAGACCAGCTATTAGGAATTAATAATAGCAGGCATATCCCTTGAGAGATGGCCTGCCAAGAGATGAATATTACGAAGTATTAGTTAAGAAAAATCACTATGTGTGATTCTTAACTGTGTATCTTACAATGTAATATAATCTTTAAAGTATGACAACATGTCATGTTCCAAAGACATTAAAATCCCCTGGTGTTTATGCTGCGTATGCTTTGAGAAGCCATGGTTTCATTCCCTCCTTGAAAATCCATGTCTGCTCCTAACTTTTCCTCAGTCACACCAGCATAACTGCCCAGAGCAATGCCCCCAAATAAAATATCTGAAAATGCACCCATAAGGAACACTTTTCCTTGAAGTGATGTTTTTACTGTGTTTTGAAGAGTTTGTGTCTTTAAGTTAGTTATGAAGCAGTTAAAACTAATTGTTTAACCGCGTATACCCACTCACCTGTTCTCAAAAATGCTTGTATATTAAATTTCAAACTTTAAAACTTAAGTCATCCCGGCCTTTAAATCACTGAAATGTTGCTCATGTTTGTAACATTTCTTAAATGGATAAAAAAAGCCTTATTGTTTTTTACTTTTCTACTGAAACTTTCTACACAAACAAATAAGATAAATAAAATATAGTACAAATTCAAAAGGTTAGCCACAAAAAATGGCCAAGAACTTGATGGCTACAAATATAAGGCAGTTGTGATCCTAAATAAAGTCAAGGTTGTCCACTGCTGACAGTTTATATATAGATGAGCTGACAGACAGACACAGACAGACAGAAAGAAGCAACCACAGTATCACTAGAAAAACCTGACTTTTCTTGGGAGAAAGGGCAAAGTCAATTCTCAGTGCAACATACTGACTGCCATACGTATGAGATAACATATAGGCGTGTTTGGAAATCCCACCACATCTCAAGCCTGGATGGCGGGTACGGTCCCACCGCTCCCGTGTCAGCACAGTATGAACCGCATTTCTTTAGAAGCATTTCTTCCAGTAACAGCCATATAACTTATTTGCACCAACAACGAAGTCTCTCTTTCCAAACACACTTAGGACTCACCATTCCGTGGCTGCCCATCATCACTGACCGGGGGCACAGGAGGCAGGAACACACCCTCGGGAGCTTACAGTCCTGTGTATTTTAAGTCATTTTTGTGATTCTATGCTAGTTTGAGAAATTTGATCAAATCCCTCTGCCTTCTCCATAATGCACAAACTCTGGTTGACTATTTTATAAATGGAGTATTTCAATGACTTTAATTCAGCAAGCACCCTATTTGTACCCAAAATCCACAGTCAGCCTAAAGGAAAGCAAAAGCAAATGGTTGGGTACCAGAAGAAATCTGGCACAGGTTCTACTGTCACTTCATCTCTTCCAACTGTTCACTGAAAAATTAATGTGCCCATTACTACCTTTGATGATTATAAAGATGTCATTTACTTGGTCTAAAGTGGATGTCAGAATATACATTGTCTTGATGACAGCAATAAAGAAATAAAAAAAAAATCACTGCAACAAAAAAAGTGATTAAAATTGCTATGAAATTCCCATTCCCTCTGGACTTCTGATAAGAATCATGACCTTGGCAATCAGCACATCTGAACCAGAAGCAAGTGAAGTATTAACTAAGCCACTAGTAAAAGGAAATGGATGCTAAAGCCAACAAGAAATCATCAAGAGAAGAACTTACTGGCTTACACCTACAGATTAACCCCAGGGAAGTAGTACATGATTTGGCCTAGACGTCCTAAAACCATACATCACATAAATTTGGCAGGGACCATGTAATATTCATCTTTCTAATCATGACATCTTTTCTTTCACCATTCTACGGCGTGTGGTGTGTGACGCTACAATTTTAAGACAGGAAACCTTTCTGACCAGATATCAGAGCCACGGCATCGCTTCTAATAACGGTGTGACGCTGCTCAAACCCACTCCCTGCCGTCCCTGAGCTGCGACGCCGGGTTCCTCTCGCCTGCGGATGCTGCTGGAAAGCCTTAGGGCTACCGGGCATGGTTGTGTTCTCTCTGACCTCTACAGGCTTGTTCTTCACAAAAAAAAAGAAAAAAAAAAAAAAAAAAAATTTATGCTGTTTTAATTCCAATGTAAAAATGAAAATTTAAAGCCTCTGAAGTTGCTTCTAGAAGACACAAAAGCATAATAAATATATGGAGATTCTCCTATGCAGAGCAGCTAGTGACTAGTCTCGGCAACACAAATAAGTAATATTTTTACTGATTTTTCTTTCCCTCTTCTTATTTTCTCTATTCTTACCGCAATATCGTCCTATAAAAAAGTCTGTAATCCTTCAGGTTCCTGTTTTCATTATTTTCTCTCCTGGTAGTTCGGCTGTGTCTAGGCAAGGTCAGTTATTCTCATAAAATGCAAACTTTGCGCCTATCTCCTCGTGGAGCGGAGCCAAGCACTGAGCGTCCTCATTACAGGGACGCTCTCCGCAAAGCTTTGTGAGTATGTCACGTCCCATATACTCCTCTTGACCAGAGGTTTTAGACAGAAGGGAAAAATAAAGAAACAGAGACAGTAAATTACTGCAAAACCTCTTTTGAGCTGTAAGCTATAATGCAAACTCTACGTAGGAAAGTGCTTTCTTTACCTTCCACCTTCACACTTTAAAGCTATAGACGACCACAGATACCGCAACAAAGCAACAATTCCAGTGCGAATACAAAGGCAACAATCCACAAAAGATTTCTAAGAGGCTGTTCTTACCTGTCTGTGTATTACCCCTAACTGTATTCTACTTTAGCTTTTTGTGTGATACTGAGAATTGTTGACATTGGCACAACTGTGTATTTTCTCGCATTGACAACACCGGTAACAGAAAGGGCTTTTGCATTCCTTGCTTGGTAACAATACTAGAACTGAATTACGTTGCCTGCTGGATCATCATCTGCCAGCTTTTCTTGTAAAAATAACTGTAGCAAGCAAAATGTGAGAAAGAGACAAGGCATAAGTCACATCTGATATGAAGTCGTAGGTATGAAGTGCACACACACACACACACACACGTACATGGCCACTAATGGCTCTTCACAAACCAGATTGCAAGCTCAAGACGCACAAAACGAGGAATACATCATCTTTTGTCTCTTGCACTATGAAAATCCAACATATTTATTAAATAACACCTTTTCTTCTTCAATTCTATCGTTACAAGAACAGAACAGACCACAAATCTCTATAACTTCTACATTTATAGCAGTCCCATAAAATAGAGAGCTGCTTTTCCCATTTTACAGAAGGAGGCCAGGGCACAAGGCAGACCGAGAAAACTGTTTATTAGAAAATTAAGTTTATGGTTGAGCAGGGAACATCCAATCTTAGCGCAAGCACGTGGTACGTTTAGGGGGCACAGACTGAGAAATAACACGATCAGCATTGCAATTCCCATCAATTACGTGTGGATAATTTGAGAACATTTTGTGATAACTAAGTGCCAGGAAGGTGAATTGATAACTTCGACCCGCTCGTCAGACCTTCATGTTCTCATCCAGCTCCTCTCCAACAGCCGAGTAGAAGCTGTCAGTGGACACAACCTGACACTACGCTGGCCTGCAGGGAACCAGCCAATCGTTTGATTTTATATGCTTAAAATACATCCAGTTTTGGACGGCTTTAATCTCCTACCTTTATACACTGCCTCTCTTTTCCAAACCTCATCCTACAGGCAGGCACACATCCTCGACTCCCAGACTGCTCCCCACTCCATGGCTCTCAAGAAGGTGGCAACCGTCTCCCACTCCGCAGGTAACCCAGCAGGTTTCTCCCCTCGATCAGGGACTCTGGCCTCTAAGCTCTGCTCCCGGTTAAGCCATAAAAGTTTACAAGTAACAGGAAGTTCGAGATGGAGATCAAAAAAAAACCCCCAAAGCGATTCCAGATTGTTGAAGTGGCAGTGACTCTACTGCCTGACGTGTGGCGGTGGGGTCTTCTCCAGCGGGTGACTGGGGGCGAGGGGGGGTTCTTAAATAAATGGGTAAACGCTCTCTTACTGAGGCTGGGTCTGGGTACAAGCTGTTGATGAGAAAATGAAGGCTACGTGCTGTAGGCTCTGCTCCTTTGCCCTCTCTCCCCAATTAGGTTGATGTTTTCAAAGTCAGAGGTTTGTACAAGATCTGGAAAGACAAACTTTCTGTTCATAAATGAAGAAGCGTTAGACACACAACCCTCAGCCAGTCAGACAAGGAATCTCAGCAAAGCCTCAAAGCCTTGTCAAACCAACAGCCACTTAAACATTGCTTGTGCAAGAGTATTGCTACACTGAAACAGAACCCTGTACAGAAATGTTCTTCTTCAGAATTTTTTTAATGGGTTATTTGTTTTCAGAAAGGAGTAACACAGTGTCCGCTGATACAAGGACTTCTGAATAATCCTCATTTTTCATATTCCAGCTCCATCCTGACTGACCTAAGCACAGCACTCAGAACCCGTACTGATGCGCATTTCCTAAGCGACTGATACCACCTCTTAAGTATTCTCCTGCAGGAAATTTATCTGTTCTTCTCAGCAATATGCCAAGACAGCCGTAAGGACAGCAACAGGATTGACACCGTTACTGCTTATAATGCCTGTTTCTTATGGCGACACTCCGCTTGCATTTAGACAGATGGAAAATCCCTTCCAACTTAAGGGACTTCCTTCAAGCTGCTTTGACCAGCTTTTCTGATACACCAAGAGAGCTCTGAGGTATACCAATAAAACACTGCCTTATTTATAAAATTAAGCATATTAAATATATTTTTTTTAATTTCCTCAAGGAAACAGAATTGGCAATATGGGCATGAAAATGCTAAACAGGTCCAAGAGTATGTCCTGGGACAGACATTTCATCCAGAATTGCCGCGAAACATTTACCAGGTGGCTTCCTACCAGTCAGACATGAAAGAGAAGCCTTGCACCGAAACTAAAGAAAGTCTGAAATTTCTCTGTTTCCTTCCAAATATAATGAATAGTTCAAAAGCCACAATTTTCCAAAGAGCAGATATGAGACCCAGAAGCATCAGGGAAGTGGACATTTAAGAAAAAACAAAAACCTTTCTAACATACCTTTATTAAGTCTCCCTCTGCGGCGCAGCTGGTGCCCGTCCCCCCCCAAGGACATGACCCCCCGTTTCAGAGCCGTTCCCACAGCCAGCCCCTCCGCAGCAGGCTGCCCGAGCCCTCCACACACTCACGGGCTTGGAGGGAAATGCAGTCTTTGATATAAGCATCCAGAAGACAAACCAGATTCACAGTTCCAGCAACAACGGAGAATTCAGCTTTTGTGTGGAATGAGTTGAAAAATAACCTAAAGTTAGGGCAAACCAATTCCATTTGCAGCGAAGCACCTTCTTCTCCGGGAAAAAGATCATATTCGATATTAATGAAGTTTCTATAAGAACAGGACTAGAAATACAAGAGTCATCAACCTATCAACAAATCCAAAAAGCGTAGAAGACAGCAGTGTATAAAACACCTGCCATAAGGAACATAATTTCTCCAGAACCTAGCTCCGCCTGAGTCTCTGGGGAGTAGTTCTAATCAGGATGTCCAGCCCTGAAAGAGCAGCGTGCTCAGTCCACAGACACAGAGTCGCTCCCAATCGTACCCAAACATCACCTGAGGACACCTGACACGGACACCAATGAAGGATTTACTGTTTCACTGATCAACAAGATTCTCATGTCGGATCTGAAAGACTGTATAAAGCTATCAAAAGGAATAATTCAGCCCCCAGTAAAGAGGTTCAACCTTTAAGGAGTAAGCAATCCTGGGTCTGGGTTTTTTTTTGCAGTATCAAACAACGGAGCATAATCCTGATTCTACAAGTCTAAATGAGATGAATGACATTTTCTAAATGAGAGCGACTCCCCTATTGTTCAGGAGAATCAATCTACCTATGCAAGCTTCAGAATCCTTCAGGTAGATGTCAAATTGCAAACTCCAGCCTGACATTTGGGATAAACACCAGAAGGGTAGGAAGCACTCCCACTCAGGCGTGTGCCTACACTGAATACCCAGAGACAGACTCCACGTCAATCAAAACCCTTCCTACAAACTGCAGCCAAACAGGCAGAAGAGATAATTATCTGAAGTCTTCATCCATGTACTTGAATCCTCCGGTTAGCTCATCCTAGTGAAGTTCTCACTCACACAGAAAAATTCTACACGCACGTCTGTCCCAACAGCGCTCTCATTTTTTTCTGGGAACTTGATTAAAGTAATAAAAATGCATTTGCTGCTGAGATGGGTCACGGGCATTAGGGAACTTCAGCCCTACCGCAACACTTAGCACAATGCCCAAAGTTAAGAAGGCCACGCCAGGGCAGTGTGGAGCGCCAGATCAGCTCTTTGCCTCCCATCACGTCAAAAGCACAAGCCAAGGGAGCCGAATAAGAAAAAACACATACATCCTCGAATCTTTCTCCATGTCCAACCATTTCCAGATCAGGCAGTTGTCAAGCCACGTACAGCCCAGTTGCTCAGTAACTTGCAATGGATTGCTCCTCTAAACACACACCTGCTCTTCTCTTCACCCTGCGTGAACTTCCAGCATCACCCCTGGAAGCGTGTCCCACAGCCCAAACACCAACAGGGAGAAAAACCACCTCTCCTGTTTGCATTGAGCCCTGGCTCCTGCAAGCCCCATCTGAGGTCACCTGGTTCTTATTACTCCAAGCTGCAGTGGAACTACCTGTTCCAAGTGAAAACTCTTCTTCCCAAATCATAGAATGGTTAGAGTTGGAAGGGACCTTCAAGATCACAAAGTTCCAACGCCCTGCTCTGGACAGGGACACCTCCCACCAGACCAGGTTGCTCAAAGCCCCATCCAGCCTGGCCTTGAACCCCTCCAGGGATGG
>JAOXNO010000002.1:2129668-2140225 GCA_028565335.1 Limnodromus scolopaceus
GCAGGTCGACACTCCCACCCAACTTGGTGTTGCCTGTGAACTCACTGAGGGTGCACTCCATCCCCTCAGCCAGATCACGGATAAAGATGTTAAAGAGAACCGGCCCCAGGACCCAGCCCTGGGGGACACCACTTGTCACCAGCCGCCAACTGGATTTAACTCCATTCCCCACCACTCTCTGGGCCCGGCCTCCAGCCAGTTTTTAACCCAGAGGCAGCATACTAAAAAGAGCTAAAAAAAATATGAGTTTGTTCTTAAAAAGCAAACAACACCTTCACTCAATTGTGTCACTTAAGTCTTCAGCCACAGGAGATTTATTACAAAATCAGGCCATTCCTGACTCTTTGGGGAAAAAAACAGGCAGGAACAGGCTCCATTTTCAGCAGAGATTCTTGAGGTCAGGCATCAGGAAAAACTTTCTGTGCACAAAGCCAGCGCAGCCCCACTACAAGGCACCCAGGGAGCTTGCAAATCTCTTCCATAAGAGCAAATTTAGGCAAACATCTGTCAGTGCACTTGTTCCTGCTTCCAGACAGGGAGACAAACGATGATGAACTCCCAAAGAGACTTCCAATCTTAAACTAAAATAACTCCCTGGGACAAAAGAGCACAAGGTTTCAAGAACAAGAATACATCAGGTTAATATTTTCAGGTGACTCACTTGGTTTTACAGGACAAACCAGTTAAGTCCCAGTTTGCAAAGCACAGCTATTCGTGAGCTGATACACAGGGTAAACACAAGGATACAGGATCAGCTTCCCCATCACTGGAAATACCTGCCTTGATTTAAACTCCCATTCTTACTTCAGCTTTATTTGCAGTTCTCAGTTACAATACGTTCAAGATTTCGTGTCATTGTAACCCATTGTGTAACTCCCTTAGCTTGGTGCTGTTCATACTTTTCTTCCCTTTTTCTCAGAAAATGAAGGAAGGCAACAATCAAAGAAATTCTCATGCTGCATTGTATTTTGAGATATCATTAGTAAAAAACCAAAGATTGATAATACTACATTTTGAAAATTGACACCTTTTACAAATTGACAAATTAATTGTTGAGGAGTTCAAAACAAAAAAAGAACTTTCTTATCCAGCTCTTTCCTCACCCTCAACAAGGTTGGTAAGGTATGACTTCTCAGGCACTGCTTAGCACCTGACTGCTACTATTATCTTCAGATGAGGACACAGATGTCGTGTAATTTGATTTGGATCAGAACACAAGCTTTCAACTCTACAGTTTTCATTCGTGGACGCTTATTAAGGAACTTCTTTCCTCTCTGAATACAGGAGGTGCTATTGACTTGGTTATATGCAAGTGGAGTCTGACAGAGAAACTCCTTCTGTAGGCTATTTTCATAGCTCCCACATTCATCTTCACTTTTTGAATGCTGAAGAGCTGCAGCTGCAAGATGAACTCCTTTAACGGTCATCTAAAATATCAAGGTAAATATTAAACCTAAAATAAAAATCTGGAAGAATTCAAGGGTCTGAGGGTCTGGGTTTCTTCATTTGTAGTTATTTTTGGCCTTGCTTCGCCTTGTTTACAATTTCATGTTTTCAATATAAAAGCTGTTTCTTAAAGACCTCTTAGAGAAACTATTTTTTTTTCTTTTTTTTTTCTTTTAAATATTTTATGACTGAAAGCAGTTGCAGTTATTGGGTGGAGTGCTAAGTTTACACAGACAGATTATTACTACTAATGGCACTAATGGAAATTGTCATTTTCTTGCCATTCTTAATTCTGCTCTAATGCGCTGCTCAGACAGATGGACTCGCGTCAACATTTTTATTCTTCCCTTATGAAAAGGTAAGGACATCTTCAATTGTGTATCACAAATCCAGGAAAAAATTGCCTTCAGAACCTAAGCACTGACTTTATTTACCAATTCTGGTTTCCAGCACGGTGGTTAGCACAATTAATCTATACAGAATCTCCCTTAAAATAGGAGAGAACCTCCAGAAAGGCCTCCACCACCCAAGATGTTTCCTTAAAACCCTACAGTGGACTCCAGAGTGTTGTTATTTTTAACCTTGATTGGTGATAACAGTCCTTGCCTTCAGACCCATTTGCTGTGTGAAGCTAGAGGAAACCAAGGTAGACCCATCAGCATTGAACGCCAGACACCATTCACTGAGGCTCAGGAATGGATTCGTGCAACATTGCGGTGGCTTAGCTCAAGCAAGGTCCACATTCAAATGCTAAATGTTAAATACATGTTTCCTTCCTACCTAGCATTTCCCAAATTGCTCCATCACGGACCCACACCAGGAGGTATCCGGAGATGTACGCGCTTCACAGCCTCACCCAACAGTTTAACCACCATAAACAGTGCTTTTCAACATCAGCCTTACTAAGCAAAGGAGAAACAAATGCAGTAAGTCTACGAAAGCTAAAAAAAAAAAATATATCAGTCACCCAAAATGATACTGGGCCAGACAAATTTAACACTCAAATAAAAAAAATTTTAAAAAAAATCTGTTTCTAAACTGTTGTCAGGAATAATCCAGTCATTTCAACATACTCAAAGGGCAACTTTTTTTTTTCCTCATAATAAAAAAATATTTGGACTTTCTACTGAAAAATGAAATTCACGTCAAAAGCTGCTCCAGTTTCTTTCAACACTGATTGCAAGTTTTCTAACATCAGGATTTCTCAGGGAAAGCCTGCATTTTGCATAGCAGAAAGAAGAAAGGTATCAAATTCTCCAGTTGCACAGAATTACAGAATGCTATGGGGTTGGAAGGAACCTCTGGAGATCATCTAGTCCAACCCCCTGCCAAAGCAGGTCCACCCAGAGCAGGTCCCACAGGAACGTGTCCAGGTGGGTTTGGAATGTCTCCAGAGAAGGAGACTCCACCACCTCCCTGGGCAGCCTCTGCCAGGGCTCTGCCACCCTCACAGGAAAGAAGTTCCTCCTCACATTTAGGTGGAACTTCCTACGTTCAAGTTTGGGCCTGTTAACCTCTTGTCCTGTCCCTGGGCACCACTGAAAAAAGACTGCCCCATCCTCCTGACACCCTCCCTTGAAGTATGCCCACTGCCATGTTCTTCTGTCATGGTTCTGGTTTCCGTGCAAGTTTAGGAAAGCAAAACTCCCAGGTCTGAGCCGTGATCCTCCACCACGGGCAGCATTAGCAGCCTGTAACCCTTCTCCTGCGCCTGTCCTTGGCTTGCCGTGTCCTTCCCGGCTCCCCGTTGCTGGGTGCAGGGTGGGCACACACCACCCAGGTGTGCCACAGCACCAGGCAGCTACAGGGTTAAAGAAACCTCCCATAACCATCAACATCAGGTCGGTACAGCTTCAGTAATAACTTCAGGCTACTCCAAAAATATGTTATCCATATGAAGAGATTCCCTTACATAAACTTACTGGAGTGGAATGTAACGTGATTTAAAGAGAAGAAGAACGAAAATACCAGTTTAAAGATAAAGAAATAACAAGTTAATGTATTCCATTTAATTTAGCATGCTAATTACCAAATTACAAGCAGATGCAAATTTAGGGACTATATTTAAAGAAGATAAACTACTTGTTCCGATGCAGTGATAATACAGTGATTTTCATCTACCCATTCATTAGTTGTCATGGTTTTAATTTGTTTGCTTTGTTATGTTTAATTTGTTAGCTCTGCTAGTGGTTGCTTCATTTTGTCTCTGCTTCAAACACTTGACCTTTTAACTTTTGAGGACGACGACTGCAATGCAGAACGAAGCCTTGGCTTTTATTGCCACTTGAGAATATTTGAAACTACATTTTTGATTTAAATTATTGAAAAATTTCTGGCTGGAGCTCTTAAGTGTAAGAAGGTACAGGCTCCACAGCACGTCAGGATTCCTTTTAAATAAGCCCAGTATTATAACTGGTAGAAAGCCACACCACTGCCCAGGATATTATTTATATTAACAAGTTTAAGGTAAGAGTTGAACTTCAAGATTTAAGAGCTTGATTTTTCTGACAGCTTTTACAAGTGTTCATCCTCCCTTGCAAAGACAGAGACGTCTTTTGAAATGGGGAACTATAGAGAGCTATCTTTTCAATAAACCCCCCCAGTATACAGCCGTATAAACACAGAAGCCCAGAATGTATATTAGTAAAATTACTTCCCAACACACCCGTGTAGCTACACTTTGAATGGACCTGTCTGAGTATTATCCAAGCTGGTGGGAGGATGATTCTCCTTACCCCACCTACCTGGAGGACAGTTCCATGCCACAAAGTGACAGTCCTCTTTCTAAGTGCCCAGCGCCTGGGTATCTCCGAGGAGGAAACCTGGGGAGGGGGGGGGTGGCTAAAAATCTCAGACCCGCACACAGAGATCCTGTCTTCCTTGTTGAATTTGGGTTCCCCCCATTCACCACACATCACTTCAGTGATCTGTTTTATCAGGCTTTCACTTCAACAGTTAACATCGTGTTTCCTAAATGCGTAATTTCACAATACATATTGATACACCTCCAGGGCTGGTGGGGGGGAGGAAACACAAGCTCCAAACAATAGAATATAAAACTGTTATTATAGAAATGCACTCCAGACAAAATGATGCAAATACAAGTTAGCCTTGCTGGAGTGAACCTTTTCCCTTTTTCTGTTTAGGGAAAAGAAAACATCATTCATTTCTCCCTTCCATTGACTCCCGCCTAGCTCTGGGAGCTGCATCACATAAATAAAGCATCAGTTAGCCAATATCATAGGAAGCTAAAGTTAAAGAAATATTAGCTCCAAAAACCCAGACTGTGATTGCAGCTTCACTTCAAAGAAGATCTGAACTCTCTAATTCACATATTAATGACTTCATCTAGCCCCTGAGTATAACTCCAGGTGCCAATTCAAATGTGGGCAGAGGAGAATATTCACTCAGTTGTACAGAGAAAGGGCAGCAAAAAGAGCAACCTAGAAAATGCCCTGAGGAGAGGAAAATAAAAGTCATCTCTCAGTTTTGCACCAAAGAGGAAAAAAACACACTGAGCCTCAGTAGTGTAATTAACTCCTAACATCCACCTCCCAGTGCAGACCATGAAAAGAGGAGACGATGTTTGCAACCTCGCACCCACCATCCTGGCTTGGCAGGATTTTGGAAACCGAACGAGACACAGGTATATGCATGAAACTCTTCAAACCTATGCCAGATTTTCTAAAAGCAGCTAAGATCACAGAATCAGCAAGGGAAAGCTCAATACATAACACTGAATTTGAAAACACGTGCGGAAAATAAGTTTTTACCAGCATCAAACCTTTGCCTGTATTTCGTATAATGCTTCTCTTCAGATGTTGGGCAAGTGACAAGAAAGAAGAAAAGATTGCTTTATGGCCCACTTTCTATTCCAGATAAAAATTCAAGTCCCATATGTAAAAAAAAATAAAATAAAATAAACCCATCCACTTTGAGCAAGCAACAGAGGCAAAATAGGTGATGATTTAGAGTAGCGATGCGCCAGCAAGAGACATGAGAACACCGCTTCGAAATCAGCTGAATACTGATAAAACACCTTAGAGCCCATCTTAGAGCTCCAGAATGTACAAGGGTTGAAAAATACCCACCAAGTTTTATCAGCAGTAAAACCAAATGTATTTGTGTAAAGGTGGCAACACAAATAGAGATTCTGTACAGCAGAAGTATAAAGGCAGAAGAGTTGCTGAAGGGCAGGTTTTCCTCATTAGGCATTACCTCCACACCAAACGGTGGCAAGGTATGTAACAAATCTCCGGCAGATACAGCAGAATCAAGTCATTTTCCAAAAGGAAAAAAATATAACATCTATGAAAAAAATACAGACTCGACATCTTGATGGTATTCCAGCATAAAGAGGACTACCAAATGTTTTGGGAGAGATCTGGCTGAGTACTGAGAAGAAAGAAGAAACTGGAAAGATAAATATATTCTGCTCAGTTCCGATTCCCGAGAGATGACTGAAGAGAGACTAAGGAATAAGCTGAACACAGAGAACAAAGAAATAAGCACCAATATGGGAACCACATTTCTGAAGGTGATCCTCACAGAAGACTGTATTATTCTGCGAGCAGCGTGCTTATCCAAGTAGCGTAAGGAAAAAAAAGCTGCAGAAGGCTGGTTTTAAAAGCTACAGCAAGCTACCTAAACAAAGGCAGGAGGGTGTAATCCCACCACTCCATCACACGCTGGAACACAGCGTAGCCCTATGACCACAGAACAGTGCTTCTGACAGGTCCAGGATTTGTATCCTCGCTGCAAAGGCCACGAAACACATAGAGGACATCTGTTGCATTTGAGCTCGGCGCATATTACAAATGCTCCATCCCCCTCAGCCAAGAATGCTGACCCCCATGTCCTCTAGGTTCAACCTCGTCTTACTTCTCCCTATTTTCTACAGAGACCGTTGCCATATCCTACCCAATCTTCAAGCTCCTTCTCATTCACCTCCTGACTTCTAACGCCATTTTTTAGTCACAAAAGAAAGTCATCTGTGATGGCCAAGTGCTTTAAACACAGTTCTGAAGAATGTAACAAGACAATCACATTACTACCAGCTTCCCCATCACAACTTAGACTCTTAGCTCAGATTGAAAATTTTTTTTGTGGATGGAATTGCACCAGTATTTGCTTAGTCGCACTTCTCGTACACTCCAAGTTACTGTATTTGTAACATGCACAGCTTTCATAAACTGTAAATCCCACGGGGAAAGGTATAGCTAATGTGCAGAACATATGTAACCCAGAACACTGAATATCAGCATTAGTTATCAGTCCAGAGACATTTAGAGGGCTTCCTTGGCATCTTATTTTCCAGCAGGGTGCCACTAGTGGCAGCGGACAGATGCATGGCTGCTGCACAACCTTCCTCCAAGAGTCATCTGCCTCACTGTCACTTGATAAATTAATGTTTTTATGAATATGCATGGAGTCATGCTGTTCTACTGCCAAAGAACCTAGGGACATTAAAGGAACAGCATAAATCAACGACTGTAGAAGAACAGCGAGAGCAGCCCCCCTTTCGGTGAATCACCAAAGTGTAATGGAAACAGAGACCCGAGAGGGGAGCAGCACATTGGGTTTCTTGGGCAGTCTCTGCCACCAAAGGGGTTTTCCAAACACAACACCCTCCTCCCCAGCGCCACAGAGTTATCAGAGATGACTCTCGCTCCAGGACTGGTCCAAGGCTTCTCCCTTTAAGGCATCACTCTTCCCACTGGATATTCCACGGCAGGTGCTCTCTTTGGGGTTAGAACAAATCCCTTCCCACCCACGGCATTCCACATTTCCAAGCACTATGAGCAAAGTGGTTTTAGTGGCTTTGAGAGCATCCAACGCACAGCTTTTGCCTTCATCGAGCAAAGAATTATTTGTCTTGCTTGCCCAGTCAAAGCAGAAAGCCAGTAAATGGTTATGGTCCCTTCCATCCCCTGCAGCCCAACACACCCCCGATGTCCAACCCGCTGCTCTTGCAAAGCATCATCCCACCTACTACTGGGACTCGCAGCAAGGACCTCAGTGCTTCCTACCAATAAGCCAACTCCTTACTGACTCTGGGGCTTCTTGAAAAAAACACTATTTGAAATGCAAACATAACATCTCTTTTACTGAAACAGCCACGAAATCTTATTTAAGACTGTAAGAGCTCTAACTCTCCCTCAGCTAATATACGTCCAGTTGAGCCACGTGTTTGTTAATTACCTGGTGATGACTTAGCACATATACACCATTTTTTGGAACTCCTGTAAAGCACCCACCAGCTTTAATTTGCTCTCAAATAGCTGGCATGAGAAAGATGCTGTATCATTTTACCTATAGAAAGCTCATGAAAAAAAAAACCACTCATCTTTTTAACTCAAATGCATGAAGATTCAGCAGGAAGTCAGCAGGTTTTTTCCCCCCTTTTCTTGTTTACAGCAAAAAAGGTCTGATCACATCTTGCTTAGAGCTGCAGTTCTTACTACTGCATAATGCTACAATCGTATCCAGGAGTTGGATAGTATATTATCTGTGTGTCTCGTCTGCCACTATTCTCTCAGAGTTGCCTATGCAAGTTTGTAAAAAAAAAAAAAAAAATCCATATGAATGATGGCATCAAAAGGGACTTTCTCATTTCTTCATTTACAACAGTTGTTGATTTGACAGTCAAAGTCATTGGGAAAAAAAGGTGTGTATTTTTCATTTTGTCTCTTTTCTGGCTTGCCTTCTCCCAGGTCTCTTTTTAGAGCCCAGAGTTAGAGGCTTCGCTGCCATCGCCCCAGTTACATACTCACAAAGTGATGATGCTTGTGAGCCCCCAGTAACACACCCTGGGACAGCGGGTCAACAGCTCTAGCGAAACATCACACCATTGCTGGACAGAATGGGCCCCTCATTGCCAAACAAATGATTTCTTTGTGAAGGCACTCTGCTACACCGTCACCTATGAATGGCCAAGAGAAAGATGGCCAGGCTTTGCTTTCTTTTAGTTAAGGCTGTATCTATATACAGAACTATTACTGCCTTTCTCTGAACGCTATTGCAAAGCATTTGACTAAGACACCATAGAGAAGACTGTTACAAAAATGCAGAACTTTCCTGATTAACTCACCATTATGGCTTTGCCAGATTTTGTCATCACTTCTCATTAAAAACTATTTGATTTCATAGCTCTTGTATTGTCTCATGAAGTACTAAAGGATGTAAGCACCTGGCACAACGTCCCTTCTTCAGACAAAAACACAACAGCTGGAATTGAATCATTTCATGTTCAACTCTTTCAGTAGGCTAAGTCTATTATCTGTCAAAAAGATACTACTGGAAATACTATACTGTGACCATGAGAGACAGAAAGGGACAGAGACATCAGTCACACTCAGGTTAGCCAACACTGGAACCCTGGCAGGCAGCAGGGGTCGAACATGGCTTTCACTGGGCTAATAGGCAACAAAATGATGGGAAAATGTCAGAGGGGACATCCTGAAGACAGGAACGAGTCAGAGCGTTACACTGGCGAAAGGTTACAGAAGCTCTTTAATTACAACCCAGGCCGTAGATGCAACTTTTACCTTATTAAGAAGATTTGAATTCTATCCTGTAACTTCATATAAATTAAGACCGGTTTACGTTAGCAGTAAAGAAGGGCTAATAAAGGAAAGATTCTGCAACAGAACAATGATCTTGCAACACGGGTGCAGGTATTCTTCTCCGAAAATGCTCCAAAGCTTTCACTGAAAGTTAGTGTCTAAGTTTAAATAGACAAGATATTCTGTCCCAGAAAATAAAATTTCAGTTAGTGTTCTTTAAGGTAATGTTTCACTAAGTACAGACTCTTTCAAAGCTCATTTCTAGCCTCATCTTGCATCAACATAACCTGCAATCACAGATCTGGGAAATCTGTGACATCCAGTGTGATACCTGCATTGCAGTGCCCTTTCTTCTTCTTCTTTTTTTTTTTTAATTACTATGCAATTTAAAACGCACAGGGTTTTAATTTTCTAATAAAAGAGTTACTCTTTGGTGCAGGCCCCCTGAACAGTTTTAAATCCTATCATTTACATCCCGTCTGGAGGTCAAACCTGACCAGAATGTAGTATTCAAATCAAAGCAAAATGAACAAAAACAGCAGGGAGTTTGGAATTATTTTGCAGCAGCAGGTTTAAATAACATCATCGGAAAGCAGCCGGCTAAACATGATGGATCAGAGCAATGCAGCATTTCTATTAAGCTCCAGAAGTAATCTTGTGGTCTTCTGATGTCTGAGAGGGAAGTCCAAACAGCTTACAAGTAGCTTTACAGTTTAAGCCATGATCAACGTTGATTTGCTCCAGGTTGAACTTTTGGGGGGGGGGGGGGGGAAATCCCAACCCCAAGCAGGCCATCTCTTCCCACAATACTCTTGAACAGAGTGAAGAGGCAACTCTCCCCAGTGGGGGCCAGCCTGGATGAGCTCCCAGGTGATGACAGAGAGCCCTTCCCCAGCAGCACGCTGTGGGGGGCAGTGCCAGGATGGGACAGGACCAGAAACCCAACAGCCACGGCTCTGCCAGGGTAACGGTCAGGCTGCACTCAACCAAAAATGAAGCAGAGTCCAAGGAAACAGCTGTTGCTTGGTAATTTTTAATGGCTTTCAAAAGTTGGGTGAGGATCTCAGCCACTGTCACCCTTCACTACACTGCCAGATCCCCAAGGCAGGCTCCACCCCACTTCTTTTTGCTCCTTCCAGCGGGTTATCACCCTTCCTCCTACAAACAGCCAAAAGCTCTTTTTGTTAAACACACCTACGGGCACTGAACACCAGCCGTGGAATGGAAGAGGCATTGGCCACTTTGCCTTCCCTCAGGCAAACCCTCCACTGCACTAAAATCCCACTTCCATCTCAGTCACAGCAGAACTTGGCCCTACAATTATTTGCAAGGTAGTTTTAGCTCCATCAAAAGGAATGACTGGAGTCAAAAAAACTCTTGTGTCCAATTCTGGGCTCCCCAGTTCAAGGACAGGGAACTGCTGGAGAGGGGACAGCAGAGGGCTACAAAGATGATGAGAGATGCCTGGGGCATCTCTCTTATGAGGAGAGGCTGAGGGACTTGGGTCTGTTTAGTCTGGAGAAGAGAAGGCTGAGGGGGGATCTGA
>JAOXNO010000002.1:2148191-2170328 GCA_028565335.1 Limnodromus scolopaceus
CCTCACCAGTGTTGAGTACAGGGGCACAATCACCTCCCTACTTCTGCTGGTCACACTATTTCTAATACAAGCCAGGACACCAAATCCTCTGAGAAACAGTCCCTTCAGCAATCGAGATCTGTGCCACGCTTTGGGACAAGAGATAAAAGCCATCTCGCTGCTGGTGTGACAAGAGAAGCAGAAGAGGAATAACATCCGTAGAGGCTTCAGGACCTTAAAGATTTTGAGTTCTAGGACTGAGAAGGTACTCAGGGGACTGCACCTCTGCCCCTGAACTGCCCGCTGCTGGTGGAACGGGTAAATCATCATTCTTTTACATGCTTAAAACCAACACACAACCGTTTTGAGCATACAAGGCTGCCAAGACATCTCTACAAACAGATAATGTCTCTTGCTGACTGAAGCTGCGTGTGCTGCAAACACTACTTTGACTTCCGTACTGCCTCTGCCGTCCCTATTGTCCTCAGATGCTCCCAGCTGGTGCAGGCAGATTTAAACACACCAAATTCCATGCAAAATTTCACCGAGATATTTGGCAGAAGCGTAACTACTAAATGAGCAGCAATCAAGTAGTTCACCCAATCAGTTTTCTAATTCATCACAACCGCTATAAATACTACCCATTATTACTGAATGTAGCTTTTAGGAGAAAAATACATGCAAACTTCCTGCAGTATCTAATCTATGGGAAAATTATACAGAACATCACATTAAAAATCTAAGTAAACACTTTGGCATACTCCTAATGTATGTGCATAGATTACTTGGGTGTACTTCTAGGATAAGTACCCTTTGACGTACATATTATTGGTGGATATTTAAAGCTGATTACCCTAGAGGTAAGATATAATTGGTAAACAAGGAACATATACGGAGCAACAACTTAATAACCACAAGTTGCATTTATTTCACAATTTATTCCTACACTCAGGACAACAGTGCAGTAAAGACACTAATTATTTTTTTAAATTAACAAAATGAAACCAGAAAGTTCCAAGAGCATCATTTTTCACGGTATCGCATCATAAGCTGAATGAAAGATCTTACTGGACTTTGCTTTTACTCTGGAACTGGAGCTGCGTTGCAGACACAGAGGCAGAAGAGGCGCTCCCAACGGGCAGGGCTTTCTGCGGGGCTGTGCACACAGCGAGCCTCACGCTCTGCGTCCTCCCAGGAGAAAGACACACAGCCCAACACTAGATCTTAGAACTCTATTTATGACATCTTTTTAGCTTACAGCACTTCAAGCAAGGTGTCGCATTAAAGTGTAAAGGAATTTGGCAGAAAATAAACCCCCTTGCGCTCCAGTTTGTCCTCAAACACCAGAGGGGCTGGGGGTGGCTGTGACTGATGACCAATTGGGCACCGCAGGTCTGGTCATGTTCAATGTATTGAGATACCACGATTACAGATCATAGAATCATTTTGGTTGGAAAAGACCCTTGGGATCATCGAGTCCAACCACCAACCTTACCCTACAAAGTCCTCCCCTACACCATATCCCCCAACACCACATCTAAACAACTCTTAAACACATCCAGGGATGGTGACTCAACCCCCTCCCTGGGCAGCCTATTCCAATGCCCGACCACTCTTCCCGTGAAAAATTCTTTCCTAATGTTCAGTCTAACCCTACCCTGTTGGAGCTTGAAGCCATTCCCTCTCGTTCTGTCACTAATTACCTGTGAGAAGAGACCAACATCATGATGCACCTTCAGTCTAGTTGTGTTCAGTGAACTAGCACCGCCAGATTTAAGGAGTCTGGTCACCTTCAATGAGAACTCTCATGGCTAGAGAAATTAACAGTACGGTTTACTGAAGCAACAGAATTGCAGGTTCTTTTTGATTGCTGGTGATAATACACTGTCTGCAAAGCACGTGCAAGTAACACAGCAGCATAAAACAACTCTAGAAAGAGATTTCTAAGTTTCCCAGAGAAGCACTCAGTATGGCCAAGTGTTGGGGTTTCACCCACGAGACGTCTCTATGTGGGGAAGAGAGCTGGGGACCCTCAGGTGGTCCCAGAAGTCAGCGATAGTCCATGATGGTGTCATCCCAACTTGTCTGCAATAGTGTTTTCCCCAACATATCTCCATTCTTAAGCCATCTTTATACTACTTTTAAACCTTTCAGGTGCAGCTTGAGTGACTCTAGTCACACCTACCTTTGTTATGAGTGGTGTAACATTTCCTCACTTTGCGTTTAGAAGTATAGACTAACAAAAACTCAGAGCGCAGACTCAGGGAGGGGTGGTCACACCTTGGAAACGGGTAGCTTTTAGGATGGAGGTGTGTTTTGGTATTATAATGACATTATAACAAGCAAGGTTCAACCTAAGGGCAGGATTTTTACAAAAAGTAAGAAACCGTTGGCTCAGGGTAACAACTCTGCAGCTTTTCAGTATTCCTAGTACCATGAGTTCCCACTCCCTGCGCTGATGCACAGAGTTTGGCCGCGGCATTTTCACACCATCCCACTCTCTGTGCCGGTGTTTTCCACCTTAGAATCTGCTGACTCTAAGCCTGCAGGTTATGCAGGGAACCAGAGTGGAACACACTCCTTGTATGCCCTGGAAGTTTCTTCAACGCTGTGCCTTTTCTTAAAATCTGACTATAACTTTAGTTTCTAAGTCACCTCCAGCAATTGTCCCACACAAGGAAAACTCCATCGGTCATGGCAAAGGCTGGGATTTATTTCAGCAGCAAAGTGCTAGAGATGGAAGACTAAGCATGCAGCAGCAGATAATAAGAGGAGAAACAAAAGGGATGTAGATAATAAAAGAACAAACAGAGAGGAGACGCTGGTGTGCTCACTAGATTACTGAAGAGATCCATCAGCTCCCAGACGTGATGGTGGGGACACGTTCACTTGGCTAACACGTATTGAATTACCTATATTATTTTCCCTTTTCAGTGTAAGCAACTTGCCTGGACTGTTTGATTACACCCAGCTGTAAGCTGCTTCTGGCTTTTCTCTCTCTTTTGTCTTATTTTCAAGATGGTTTCACTGTGCAATATGGGGCAATTGCGGTCTCCTTCCAGAGTTCTGCCTCCTTATCTCTGTGAGGCACTGACAGGCTGTTGTTTGGGTTTTCCCACTGATGATCTGAATTACCCACTAGCAGACACAGCAGTGCTGGGCCATCCTGGCTGTTGAAGTCACATTGCCTCTCAAGATGGAGAACAGGTTCATTTTCGGGGGGTGTGGGGTGGTGATCTACAGACAGGTACCCTCATCCCCTCCAACACCTGATATTACAGCTGGCAGCCAAAGGGATTATCTGAAAGCAAAACCCATGGAAAAGACCCTTCACACTGAAAGCATGATGGAATAACATGGATAATAATAAATAAAACCCAGATAATTATAAAAAAAAAAGGGGAAGGCTATTTAGACACTGTCCGACACAGATGCTCATGTTTGGGGTGGCTGTTAATAAATGCACAGCCCGACTGGATTTGTGTATAGGATACATCAGGAGCTTCCCCAGAAGCACGTGTGCCCAACACCTGCATAGATCAAAACGGTTTCAAGCACAAAGCACTGGCCTTCTAGAGGAAAGTAAATGTTCTGAATCGCTGCCAAAAGACAAGGTGGGAATCTCACAGACACCTCCCTGACAATGGATGCACTGAAAGACCTTGGAGCAGCAGTCTGAGCCTTTCTCACATAAAGACAAGGACTCCAACAGTCAGATAGATGAGGCAATAAAACACTCAGGAAGAGGGAATGGGCTCTGTTTAAATCCTACCCAGAGCAGCTGTAGAGGAAAGTCTAGCTGAAGACCACTTCAGCGCGGGTGGAAGCTGTGGGAACATCCAGAGGCAGCTGTGAAGCATGAAACTTTATTCGGTTAAGTCACCGCATTAACACACGAGCAGGGAAAAAGCCATAAGCTGGAAGAGTGTGAAAAAACAGCACCGAGACCTAGCATTGCATGGTTCAAGGACACAGCACCAAGAACAAAGTGTGTCACAACACATTTTGGAAAAAAACAAAACAAAACAAAACTGGTAGCATATTCAGGGCTTGTATTTCTTTTAGGATCTAGCACCAATTTCTAGAGCACTTGTTGCCTGCAGGCACATCAGCGAGAATAGCTGTTAGCGGCGCCCTGAGCGGGTACCAGCTCCGGTGCTAACTTTCTGCCTTCAGATCTTTCCATAGACTTCTCGTGGGCTGTAAAATGATTGCTCTCTCCTTGGAGTGGCTTTCATTGGAGAAAAATATCGTCCATGGAGTTTGTAAAATGCTTTTAGAACAAAGTCACTATAATAACTCATTCCTGAGATGGTAGGCAGGGTGAGGTTTCCCAATGCAGACAGAGCCAGTTTACAAAAACAAAGGATACAAACCCCACACTTCCATATGCCAAAGGAGGAATACAAATGCAACTCTGCCGAGTAAAAAGAAAACAACATCCTGGACTTACAGATGGAGAAAGAAAATGGAAAAAAATTACTTGAATCACTTCACATAAAAAAAGATGTAAAACAGGAACAATTATATTTTACTGGGGACCTAAATACTGATTTTAACAACTTAAGAATCTCTCACATGCCTTTGTCGCCTCATTATTTTGATTTCATAGGGTATTTAATAGAAACCTTACGTGCTTCACTTTCAGGAGAGGAAAAATGTTTTTTATAAGCATTAACTCTTTTGTTGCATTTCAGTGGTAGCAAGCTGTCTTGAAAGAAAAGAATTTCATAGTGCTATTCTAAAACAGCATTAGAAGCGCAGGCACACTGTTTTCATCATTACTTGCTTTTCAAGGCAGTCAAAGGAGCCGTGCTCCAGGTAACAAGTGTTCCTAAAAAGCCTGTAAACATTTCAGTAAGAGATATTTGGAATTCAGACATGAAAATCCTAAAAACACTTCATGCCACTACAGCTAAACGTGGCCAGGTGGAGTTTCTAAATTGTTCCATAGAAGAGGCATTAAAAAATCCTACTCTACCACAGCTTTGCCAATAGCTCATTCTTTCAAATTACGAGAAATTATATTGTGTATGGAGAGCTCGCAAGAAATATGGAGAGATTCTCAGATAAGTCTAGGACATAACAATGGAAACTAATGTAATCCAGAAAATCCAGTTCTGCTACAAGAAAGTAAAGACGGTTATCTTCCTAAAACAGATAAAACCAGACAGCTCAAGAAAGAAATAGGAGGAAAAAAAAAAGTCTTTATCATAAGAGAACAGTTTTCTGATGTATTTCAAGTACTGAAAAAATCTAGGATTTACTTAACAGCTTTGTTGGCAGATCTGAGAGTCGCTGAACTCAAAAAGATTATATAAAGTAGTGCACATCCAGTCAGTTTTTGCATAAAAATGTCCTTGGCGTGCCTGAGCACGGGAAAGGCACGCTGGGGCTACTCATCAACTGCTGTGTTAAACACCAATGACAACAGGTACAATCCCCTATCTTTTCTCATGTCATTAAGCTAGGGAAATACCATTCGCACTACCGTTCAATTCCGAGAGATGATGAGGAATGTTGCTCACTAAAAAAATTCCCAACCACCACCACAGGTTTCTGTGACACTAGCTAGGCTTACACAGCAAGCAAATGGTGCTCAGGTGGAGCCAGAAGAGGCCTGGAGATTACATGCTCAAATAACTCATTGTTTTTGAGATGATTAGTCCAATTCAGTATCTAGGTAACACCTCACAGCATCATGCTGTCTGTCAACTCACCCGCATTTGAGCTCTTCAATTTTAACAGCAGTTTGTCATTGAGTCACCACAATTAAAAAAACAAAACCAACCCACATCCTTTTTATAATACATAGATCTCTTCAGCTATTTAGACTATTCAAGTATTCTTCCGCTCAAAAAGAATACTTTTAGGTTATCCTTATTGATTCCCTCAGCTTTTTTTTCTGAGAAGGGTACAAGCCCAGCAAGTATAGCAAGAAACAGAAGTGATGATGGGGGAGCGCAGAAAAGCTCTACATGCTTTGCTTGATACCAAGGACAAAGGGCGGCCTGATCGCTCCCCAACCCTCTTTTTTCACCCTAGCATGGATTCAAAGTGTATCTCACTACTCTCTCCGCCTTGGCTTAAGAAACAGGGACTTTCAATCTCACCCTCTTCGCATGTTACTGCTTCCCAGTTCTCCACACCATCAAAAATTCTGTCTCTTTCTTTTGTTGCTATTTGGCAAACATATTACTTATTACATCAGTATTTTAACTCGTACCAGGTAGATGGAAAAGATGAGGCACCAAGAGGGATGTTGGCTTCCATCAGCCAATTAAGACTTTCAAGACTTCCAGGGTTGACCAAGCCTGCAGCAGTCACACAGGGCACTGTGACACTCACAAAAATTCCTCTGAGCTTTTCAGTGTGCACACCATGATGTAGTTCTGTCAAAGGGCACCTCAAATTTAGAGAGGGATCAGCTGAGGAGTCCAAAAGCAGCAGATGCTATTATACAGAACCTGTTCTAGTTTAGCTAAGGCAATCATTCAAAGCAGCAGCTCATCAGGAAGACTCTCAAGAAGAAGGCTAAGCTCTGTAGTTCTTCTCAACAAGATCCTGCAGGGAACAAACAGAAGTGATGAAGAAAAAAAAATTCTGTAACTTCTAGCAGCAGATCAATGAAATACATCAGTACATCTCATCTCTTAGCAGACAAGTTCTGGCCTCGTGGAATGTGCTGTTAGACAAAATTGGGAAGAAAACATCTCCAAAGCAGAGTAGCATCAGAGCACCAGCTCCTCAGACGTGAATTCTGACCCTCAGCACAGATTTCTAATACAAAACGATCCAGAAGTTGCTCACAGAACAACTGCTCTGAAACCCAGGTTGGGGTTTCTGCTACAGTCACACACTAAAGGCCTAACCTCACACTCACGTCTCATTAGCACATGAGCACAACGCATAAATAGGTTAATCAAACTGGTTTGTTTGCAGGACATTTCTCCTCTGTCTAATTAACATTAAAGGAGAAATTGACTTTGGATGGCTTGGAAAGATAAGGGAAATTAAACATGTTTGGTCCCATGGCCTACCATAACCTCATCCCAGACTGGAGTGGTTTCAGAGAAAGGAGAGAGGTGTATTTAGAGGTGGCTCTAAAAGCACATCGCGTAATGTACCCTACGGAAACAGCACTCGCTTTGCTGCTATCCTGGAGAAGGCAGCATCACCCAAGACCAAACTGTGCCTTTCCCCTTGCTCTCCAGAGGCAGTGCCGCCCCGGTGCTAGCAATTAATCAAATAGGGAGGACTCACAGACCGCTTCAGACAGCACAACAGCCAGGCTTGTCTTCCACTGTGGCACCAGAGCTGTACCAACAGGTACAGCATTTACCGGCATTTACCTAATCATTAAGCTGGAAAAACATGAACAAAGCCCACAAGACTTTCAAGAACCCTGCCTACATTTTATTGTGACTGAAAACCTCATCTCCCTTGGGTTCAACACATCTGGAAATTCTCATGACGGAGCATCCTCGATGGGAGATGTGCTTTGTGGCAAGGTGAAAGGCTGCCTCACCTTACACACGGGGACACGCTGGTCTTTCTTCTGTCCCTTAACAGGGAAATGTAGGAAGCAGCCCAGCCTCAAGAAGGGTGGGTATGTTTATGAACAAATTGCAGGGTTTTTAAGTTAACATCCAACATGAATTAACAGAAAAGTTGGAACCCAGCTCATAACCCTTCATATGAATTCTGGGCTAGAAAGCGAAGGGAAGCAGCGCTCCAGCTTTAACATCACCAGCTACAGAAAACAGAAAGATTGCCTGAAGTGAGAAGAAACTAAAAGCTTTCCAAAATGATGTTACAACTACTAATTTTTGCTTCCCCACTTAAGAATAGGTCCATCTCCGCCGCTCATACACCAAAGGAGATTTCTGTTGTTACAATATGGGATCAATGACCATTGCTCATTCCTGGTCTCTCTCAGAAAAGCACTAGTTACATCAAGTTGTGTTTCTCTCCCCAAGCACAGCCTTTAGGCGATATAAGCCCTTAATGTCTATCCTGGGGGGGGTTGGGTGGGGGTGGTTTATACCCAAAGTATCTTTCCTTTTAAAGAAAAAAAACTCTTCTGGGGAGTAGAAAAAAATACTCGGGTTACATCATCATTCTTAAAATAATGCAACCAGAGCAGTATTTTGTTTGACAGTTTAGAATATAACATTTTACTGGTAGAAGGGAGAAAAGTTTTTATGCAATAATAAATGCTACATTCCAAAAATTATCACATCACTGGAATACACCTTCAAAACATACACCACTGTATTATTACTGGTATAAAGGGATTTCTTTCCCTATGCTAGATAAAAATGTCAGGTGTTCAGAATCACAATTCTTTTTCTCCTTTTACTCCCACTTTCAACACAGCAGTAACATATTCCATTATCTGTTTCACACTAATTAGCGACAAAAAAGATCAGCTATTTTAACACACATCCTCTTTATGAGAAACAATATAAATTGTCATGGGCAAAGTAACTTACTGAAAGGATGAAAAAAGCAAAATCCACAAACCGAGAAAAGTGACTTTAAATTCTGAGTTTCTGAATGAAGGTAGATTTCACCGCATGCGGAAAAGGTATATTGATTATTAATGCTTCCCATGATTAAATAATTGGCATACCTACATGGAAAAAGTGCTATCTTTACAGACAAAGACCAAGAGAAAACCCTAATTATTTATTAGGACATTTCCTTGAATCTTGTATTTCCCCGAAACGTTAAGATGAGAAAAACTCTTCTATCAGACCTGCCAAACACTACAAGCACCACAATTAATATTAAAACAATTCTTAGCAAACTTTCTTTTCAGAATTTCAGTAAGTTTTATAGGCACAGCCACTTTTTAGAGCAGGTCAGAGCAGTGTAGCAGGCTCAGCAGCTTTCTGGAACAAATTTTTCCTCAAGTTTGGCCCTGTGGCACACCCTCCATCACCCTTAGCCATCAAGAGCTGCCTGAGTTGGGTCATAGTCTGTGTGAAGACCTTGTTAGACCCACATGCTGAGGGACTTGGGTCTGTTTAGTCTGGAGAAGAGAAGGCTGAGGGGGGATCTGATCAACACCCATAAATACTTCAAGGGAGAGTGTCAGGAGGATGGGGCCAGGCTTTTCTCAGTGGTGCCCAAGGACAGGACAAGAGGAAATGGGCACCAACTTGAATACAAGAAGTTCCATCTAAATATGAGGAGGAAGTTCTTTTCTGTGAGGGTGGCAGAGCCCTGGCAGAGGCTGTCCAGAGAGGTGGTGGAGTCTCCTTCTCTGGAGACATTCCAAACCCACCTGGACACGTTCCTGTAAGACCTGCTCCGGGTGGACCTGCTTTGGCAGGAGGGTTGGACTAGATGATCTCCAGAGGTCCTTTCCAACCCCGTAGCATTCTGTGAAATCTTCACAGTTGCACTGTCAGTGGCTACTGTACCCTCAAACGTTAACACTCACTATAAAATTTAATGTACTTTCTTCTTCCCCAGATTTCTACAACCTCATTATGAGGGCTTCCTAGCAAACCGGAATATGTTCATCATTAGTAGAACAAATGCTAACTAATATTTTCCATCAGCTCTCTAAGTCCCGCTAATTTGGGAGCGCTGGCTCTTCCCTGGGCTTGGCTGCTCGACAGCAATAAACAGAAGGCTGGTCTGGCAGGGGAGAAAAAGCAAAAAAGAAAAAAAGCAGAAGCATCTATCCTTTCTGTTGGGATCCAGCAAACTCCTTCAGAAGTGGTGCTCTGCCAGAAAGGACAGGTGAAAGACCGAGGGTCTCAGCACTAGGTGAGACGCACACACGCAGTTAGTGACTCGGGATACGGTTCACTGGTGAACTCAGCAGTGTTGGGTTTCCAGCCCAACTCACTAATCTTAAAGGTCATAGAATCATAGGATTGTCTAGGTTGGAAGGGACGTTTAAGATCATCTAGTCCAACCATCAAGCGATTCTATGATTCCACTCTAATTACAGGACAAAAATGTCCTGTTAAGAGCAGTATAACCTAGGGCAATGTACGGAAGCAAAGGCAGCTGGGGTGTCCCACCGTGGCAGACAACACCCCTCAAGTAAGAGCCGCAACCTGAAGCTGGGCAACAAGGCCGACAGCCCAAAATCACGGGCTAATTAATAATTCCGAAGCTGAACAAGGAGAAATGTGAAGTCCCGCATCTGGGGAGAATGAATTCAAAGTGAACACCCAGGATTTTCCTACACATTTACAGGTCTCATGCCTACCGATACCTAACCTCCCAACTTTCCAACTGACAAAAAACTGAAAAGAAAACCAATAAAGTATTTCAAGTAACAGAAAAAAAAATTAGCAAAGCAAATCCATTCAACAGCATTCCAAAAGCATCTCTCTTCACATCAGCATCCAAAAGCAGTGCATCAGAGCGGGGCCAAGCAGTTTAGCGCACACTTAAAAAGAATATCAGCAGCACTCAGCCATAATCTATATCCACTGGCACTCAGGAGCCAAACAGGCTGCTTAAAGGGAGCATTCATCAAAAATAATTCAGAAAATGAGGAAAGAAGAAAAGTGGCATTTTTAAAGACAAACAGTATTTATTGCTTTCGATTTAAAGGTTGTGTTATTTTGGTAATGCTGCTTGTGTAAGTAGCTTAGATGCTACAGCACAAAGTTAACGGCTATGAAAATAGACAGGCAGCTCAATCAAGAGTCAATTTCCCCTCACACTCATTAGCTAAGAAATGAAGTTAATGTTTTCCAAGCAATGAAAAATTAGGAGACCCGCTCCAACCTTTCCTTGCAGTATCACCAGCTACCCTTAGGATCCCCATGAATTTATCTAATGGAATATTCTAACTTCTCCCACGCACCTCCCTGTAAGCAGCATTCTCAGCTCCCTCTGACAGCCAGAAACTGCCACTGGTTAAGAGGTGGCCTAAAGCGTGGTTGATTCAGAGCTACAACATTCCAAATGGTCAGCCACAAATCCAATGCAACCAGTTAACCCACACCCCAGTTTCTCTCTCACCGGCGATACTAATTTGAGTCTGTTTCCTGTAGCCAGCTACAATTTTCCTCCGAAGCAAGTAAACGAGCTTTGAGATCTCTACTCCTGGGTCAAAATTGATCAGAAATGGATGACAAGGGTCAAAAAATTACTGGAGACATGCTGGAAAATGAGAAAGAAAAAAGGCACTTAAGAGTGAGAACCCAGAGGAAAAACATTGTCAGTGCCACAACCAACAACTTTGTTCATGATCCGGCACGGTAGGGAAGCGTCAGCTGAGGTTTCAGAGCTCGGATCCACGTTCTTCTGTGCTCTTTCCTTTTACACTATCCACTGACACAAGAAGCCCAGTACCCTCTGAGTGCGGGGAGAGTGCACAGTACTGCAAAACATCGGCATATTTTGTGCTGGTTGCCAAGGAGCAAAAATTAGACGCTGAAAGATGCCAGTGATGTCTTTATTTGCTACCATAAAAAATGATCCAAGAACATCAATTAGAATATTCATAACTTCAGAACTATTAGCAGACCATATAGACGTATATAATGAGAAGGCTTTGTTCCTCAGGAACCGAGGAGGTTGTTCCAACAAACCTAACAGGCTTTTAGATGTGCTTCAAGCACAGGCGCTCTCCCTCGTTGCACCAGGCTGCAGCACGACAGACCCAGCCAGGCGGCTTCCCAAGACATCTGGAGTGGAGGAGCAGAGGGAGGGCTGTGTTAAGAGGAAACCAGCCTTCCAGGCAGGAGCTTTTCTGGCACAGAGCGCACCTGAGCCAGGTCAGCAGAACTGCTTACAAAGACATAGCTAATGCCGTGAAGGGAAGGAGCACTGACCCGTCCTTGGGGTTTTACAGCCAGCTGACACCTTCCAAAGCCAACCTAGTTATAGGAACTGAAACTCCGTACAAGACGCAGCACATCTATCACCAGATTATGGAGATGTAACGTTAGTAACCACGTTAATCTACGCACCCTTCACAGCATTCAAACAGTAGGGGAGCATGAAACATCTACTGCCTGAAGTGCTGTAAGAAATTAATTTGCTCAGGACACGATGCAAGAACACTGAGTTCAGCTGGCATCAGCTTTTGCGGCCAACACGTTTAACATGAGAACCGTAGCCCTACTGTTAGAGCTCCATTGCTGTATCAACTCTCTGATCGTTCATTCACTCTATGAATTAATTAAATATCAAATGAGCTTCACAGTTGGCACTTACCACAGCTGCTTTTCTTTCCTGAGCAGCTGGCAGACAAAGTGTACTCTGTCATAACTCACATCCACGTTACAAGCCGCCAGCACCACTGAAGGTTGAAAGCTGAATTTGTGCTCTTGTTCCACAAGAGCTGCCCTCTCTACCATCATTTTAAGACCAACTATTTTGATAGGTAATGTCATTCTAAAAAAAAAAAAAATTAAAAAATAAAAAAAATAGAAGGCAACAGAAGCTAGCACTTGTAACCGTTGGCCCCTGCAGCGATGCTCCTAGGTGGACCTCCATTTCACTTGTGTCTTCAAGGCACTGCAGTGCAGCTGAATAAACTCCTGAAGTCTGAGTTTGCTCTGTGCTGCTGAGCCCATCAGTCAACCCTTCTATTTTTTCCCTTCATTTACAAAAGGAAGATAATAGTACCAGCTATACCAACTGCACAGCAGTGTTGAAAGGATTAATTGCCTAATATCTCTTCAGTCTTAAGCATGCAGAACACCACAGATGCATAGCGTAATTACTATTATTAGGGGGGTAATTTCTTTGACTCATTGGGACAACACACATTTTAGCTGTGATTTTTTTTCATGGCACGAAAGTCTTCCACCAAATAACCTCAGTTAAAAAGAAACATGAGCAACACGGCATAAACCATCCACTGCAGGGCTTTAATCACCTATTAATCTGATAGAGTGTCCTCCTCCTTCGGGTATACTGATGTGGCTGAGATCAGTAAGGGTACCGGACCATCAACCACACACAGCACATTGGTCACACATTGCAAAGAATGACATAAAGCTTAGGATTTCTCTTCTTCAGGCCGCAGTACCTAACATCTATAGTTTAAGAGCTTTGAGACCTCCTGCAATGCTCAACTGCTTTCCCTAAAGAAACCACACAGTAGAGGAAAATCATCACGTGCAAGTGAAGATTGTAATTACCGTAGACTCCGAAGTAAGATAAACTAAAGTAGAAGAAAAGAGAATCGGCATTTTGTTTTCATGCAAAATATGGGGAAAAACCTTGGCAGCAAAGGAGTAGACAGGAGCACGACAGAACCGTAAAGTTACTTGTGGGCATGTGTCAAGTGTGATGCTAACTCAGTGTTGGTGACTTCATACTGAAAATAACAGATGATCCCAGGACATTGATATTCTTTCTCTAGAATAAAACTCAACTCTTTTCACAGAAATTTAGGTCAGCACACAATGACAGACACAAGCCTCCTGAACACATGGAAAGTAGCAGTAAGAGTTTAAAGCGATGCTAAACCAAACAGCTTAAGAAATACAGCAGCTATAGATGTCATCAAAGCCCACAGTAAATGGTCACTCTCTTGTCGATTGGCTGTTGGGTACACAGGGCCACAGATCTTTGTCCTTCTGTAAGACAGACACAGTAAGACAGCTACTCAAAGTAACTGCTCCAGGCACTTACCAACTAAGCTGGTCACGGGCACTTACGTTAATCATCATTCAACTACAACAAAAACCTATGAGGTTGGAGAACTGACACTGGTTACATGGGAATCTCCAAGGAACGTCACCTGGCAGATCTTCATCCCCCTAGGACTTGGGCACTAGGACTAAGTAACACTGAGTTCTCACCATCGCAGGCTCACAGACAGACGCCTCTGGTAGCAGCCAGCTGGGATCATTTAAATCAGCTTTAACCATAATACTGCAGCGTGAAGTAGGAGAACACAGCATTGTTCTCACAGCTTCATGCTTTTACCAGTCTGTCACCCCACAGAAAGCCGCTCGCAGGGCCTATCAGTCAGAGCTGAAATTCTAACCCTTCATGATTAGCATTAGCTCAACCAAATCAATGGCTTGATGGAAGATTTGCCAAACAGAATTGCAATACGCATGCATTAGAATGATTAGACAATCTGCAACTTCATTATCTCCTCTAGAGATACATGAGATATTATCCTAAGATTGGCATACATATTTAGATAGCGTTGAAATATATTGCTGTATTTTCCCCCCCCGCAGAAGGCTACACGATGATTAACAGCTGACATGCTAAGGGAAAGCCCATCATGCCAGCCCCCTGTGGCAGCCTTGACCGTACCACCATTAACCTACTTCAGAGGAATTTTTAAGCTACTTTAAATAGCACTGTCAAACCTTGTTTTATTACTGCTTCATTGTTGGCACCTCCGAGGAACAGTAGATAGGTAATTAGTGCTTGACACATTATCACTCTTCCTGGACAAAACGGCTGCACAGATGCCACCTGTACGAATGGAGTGACGGATCAGGTGTGCCAACAGAGCCTGCTCCATCACCAGTGAACAAAAATACACACGGGAGGAGAGCAGCATCACCAGAAACAGTCTGTCAGGAATCTTATCTCAGCTAATAGCCAACTGACTACACGGAAGGGAACTACACGGGTAGAGAAACACCAGTATTTTCAGCTAAAGCACTGAAGTTTTTCGAATCTAAAAGCAGTTTTTGCAGGCAGAAAATTATTATTCTTACTCACCACTTGCGAGGTGAAAATTAGCAGTTACATACAACTCTAACCACTGCGTGGTTGTTTAGAAGAAACCTCTGGCTTTTACTTTATGTAAAATCCATGTCAGAATTGAGACAAACTGTTGAACTGGTCTGCAGTCTGCACATTAACCTGCATTTTACTAAACCACTATGCTTACATTTTTAATGACAGCTCTTCTGTGTGTCCCCCTTAAACTGACGTTCCACAAAAGCAAGGGAGCTTCCATAAACGTCATATAAAAGCCATTCAATAATATAGCAGATCCCTTGCCTGCTACGTGTCACCCTGAAACTCCAACGTAGCTGTATGCTGGGGAACTAAAATGACAGCTTTAACAATTAGATGCAGAGGAAAGACATTCATCCAGCTTAAATAATTTAACGGGGAGAAACCCAAGCACCTTCCCACATCTAAAAAGAATTGCAAATGCCAATGCAAACAGGGAACTACAACCACTCTGTATAGCCTCATCTGGGCAGTACCTACACATATGTCAGACTGTAAGAATATAAAGCATACCAGTGCATGGAATGCCTTGCACTTAAACACCTACGATGTGTTGCTGCACAGTAATTTTCCTTATTTAAAAAAAAAAAACCCAAACCCACACAGAAAATCTTCTCAAAACCTAGAAGAACACATATTATCTGAGTTGTAATCCTACAATTCGTTTATGCCTACCTGTAAATAAAAGATTGTCATCTAGCTTGTGACAATTAGGTATCATACTGCTATGTTGTCGGGCTCTCACATATGTTTTATTATTATGTTATTCACTACTGCTAATGACTTGATTTCAGATATCAATAACTACAGCGGCTGCAAAATTTTAACAAAAAGCTTCCACAATAAAAACAATAACTCAAGCTAAAAAATCCTGATCAAAATCCCCCTCTCAAATATAAATTACCAATTCAGTCTCAATTGGGAAGATTTGAATCTCAAACATTATGAAATTTACTTAACGTTTCCAAGTAGGCCGCTGGAGAGAGCAGATCCAGATGCACACAGGTTATGTGCCCCGGAGGGGCTCTGCCAATTTGCCCCAGGGTCTGACACGGTACAATATTGCCCCCGCAGACCGCTACGTGAAACAAACCCAGCTCAGCCACCCGTGCAACGCCACGCCACGCCACGCCGTTAGGTTAATGCAATTGGACTGAAGAAGCTGCGAGACGAACACTGGCCACGAGTATGCCTGCGCCGGTACCACCTCGCGGTGGATTTCCCAGCAAACGTCAAATTTGTCGGCCCTCCCACAGCACCGCGGCTGTTTTCAAAGCAGCAACAAAAGAAAGCAGTGACTTGAGCCGTAATGCTTTGGCTTGTTTGAAAAATGAAGCAAGCAGTTAATGCTATCGATGCTTTTAATCTGTTTGACAGCTCAAAACTTCAAGAACAGTAAACGCATATGAAAGGTCTGGAATTTGCAACAGCACTTAGTTCCGGCACAGAGTTAGACACGCACACACGCAACTTCTGTATTAACTGGCATTTACTTCATCGAGACATTGGTAATTCAAGGTCAGTTCACACTACGTGATACACTGGCACCTACTCCTCTTATATTTTTCCACTTCACTGCTTTAGATGCCACAAAAAGCTCGGTTTCACTTGTGTCTTCTAAAAATTCCGACCCATGAGTTCTGTTGATTAACACCTTCAAACTGCTCAGCCCAAGGCAGATGCTAAAAGCAGTCACTGAGAACAAAAAAAAGGTTAGGATTATTTGTTACTGCAGCATGAAATGGGCTTCTTAAAAGGCATCCACATTAATTGAGACTACCGGAAGAAATAAAAGTAAACAGATACTTGCAGTATGACCTTAAAAAGACAGAGAGCTGTGTTGGGCACCAGCTGGAAGATCTGCAGAACTAGGAGGAAAACCACCACCACCTGAGGCACAGCTGCATCTTGTATATTGTCTAACTGCTCTGGCAAACGAGCGATAGGGAAACACCTATGTAGAAATGAATTGCCTCTTAATGAAGGTAAGTCCAAACACACCGTTAACTAAGACGTCTAATTACAGTTGATTAAAACTGAAAATTCTAAGTATTGTGATGGTGCAATGCTAATACCATAAACCAAGTAGAATCTGGAACTGGCAAGTCTTACAGACAGGCTGACCTGAAATTTAAGCACATAAACTGCCGGGGGGAGCAGGGGATTCTCTTTCAAGGGTGGGGGTTAAAAAGAATTTTGAAGATCTACTTAAATCAAATACTCTTTCAATAAAGTTGTAACTCTGTGGAATATAATGGTCCGTGAAAAAAACCAAGCAGTAAGCACAGAAGGTCTAAGAGCTCTCTTGTGCCATGTTATGGATGAGGAAAGCTTTTAAAAAAAAAACAATTGTAGGTGGCTCCTCCACCCCCCGCCACTTCTTGTGGAACAAGAGACATCTTTGAACTGTTTTAATTTTTTCAGTTTTATCGAATTGCAGCAGTGTTGGTGGGAAGGGCCATCTCTAAACAACCTCCCTCCCGGCCAACACCAAACAAGGTGATTCTTGTCACCTTTTTCTAGAGAAGTCCCTTTTCCTTGTCTCTGTGGGAACTAGTCAGTTTCAGACTGGGGGAATCTCTTGGTTTATGTCTCCTGGCACAGAGACACAGAGCAAAGCACCAAACACAATTAGGATTTTCTTACCTTAGCGTAGGAAATTAGTGAAGAAATTGCAACTGTCACATCTTTGATCTGATAAAGTGCTTGCTTCTAAAAATACCCTTTGCATCCCATATTTACGGCTTCCTTTGTTGTAAACTCCTTGGTAATGACTTTGCAATTCTGTTTCAGAGATTTTTGAGTCAAACAAAGTAGATGTTCACGTGCTCTCCATATTTATAAGGCAAAGATTCTTAAAAACAATGGATGACTGTGTATAATAAATGTACTGAAGCTGAGTATTTCAATTTGTCACAGGTCAAAGTATCTGTATTTACAGAGGAAAAACTCTGATCATTTTTTCATATGTACATATAGGACCTTAAGTGAGGTGTTATTAATGCTGATCCCTCAATTAAAAGAAAAACAAAACCAAAAAAACCCCAAACCACCACAAAACAAAAAAGGACCAACCAAAAACCCCAAACAACTTTTACAGAATCCTAGAGCTCCTACTAATTCCCCACCTGGAATGCAGTAGAATAGTACAGGCTTCTGAGAAAAAACAAAACCAAAAACATAATATTTTTTTTTTAATGGCTGTTCCTAGGAGTAACCGTAGCCAAAGAGCAGTTAGACAACATGTACTTTCTATCACCCAGAGAAGTCTTACAAGATTTCTCTCCTGAACAAGTAGTCAATGGCTTATTAAAGAAACAGACCCATCTAGTGGTAACACTAGTTTTATGCTAATGCCTGCGTCAAGTGTGAACAGAGAGTACTGGGGGCTAATGGAAGAGGATGCACTATGCCACCAGAAAGAGCACTGGTAATCAGAATTTCACTTTAAGTCAAGCAGGGAAAATTTCTCCTTCAGTGAAGGTGCTGAACAAGCTTTTTCAAATAATTTGGTTTACAAAATATTAGCACTTACAATCTTGAGAAAAGATGGAGACTCACTACCCAAACATGTTGGTCATTATCAACCTCAGATTATTGCAGAAAAAAAAAAAAATCAAATGCATGAACTGCTGGAATGCTCTTCAGAAACTGTAATTTGAGTTCAAAATATGCTAAAATACTAAAAAAAAATTATGCTATAATGACTTTGTGCTCATCTGTGCCCAAACAATCTCCAGTTCCGAGCAATAGCCTGTTTTGTTCATTTGGTCTAGTGTTGCATACGACAATTCTGAGCAGGAATGGTCCCAGGGGATGAGAGAAAAAAAATACAACGTGCCAAAACCTGAAAGCCATGCAATTTTAGGCTTGTCAGAGGATTCCTAGTAAAAAGTGCTAGAAAAGCTAATAAGGACTCATCAAATAATGAATTGAAAATGACAGTAAAATTAGCATCACTGGTCACGATTTCATGGTAAATAGATCTTGTCAAAATAAATCATTATGCAGTTTTTCAGTGGGAATCTCAGACTTGGTTACTTGGCACCTCAGAGCCATCTTGATTAGAAAACAAAAGGACTGCAATAACATAATAAGTGATTTAAAAACTGTGATGGGCCTCAACATGCAGCTATAGAGGAAGACAAAGATGCACACCTCGCTCCGGTTTCCCACCTTACCCTTAACTCCTCTCCTCTGTCCCCAACTCTGCCAAGGTAAAGGAGAAAACACAAAATTATCAGTGACGATGTTCACAGGTAACACACACACACAAGAAAGTATGGAAGACCATCAAGTGAACTATTTGGCGGACAACTGCTACTGGGCTCAAGTGAACATAGTGTATTTTGTTGGCCAAGAAGCTGAGTAGAGATCTACCTTCATTCTTAGGTGTCTTAAAATAAAAAAATACCAAGGACAATTCAAAAGGAAAGGAGGGCACTGGCGTCACCTAGAGTGACGGCCAATTCCCAAATTTAACTAAATCCTGAAATCACTACAGACCCAGGAACCCAAGTAAAAAAGAATCAGGAAGAAAGAGGGACACAGGGGTGCAAACGGGGCAGCAGCAGTATCTTCAATACAGGGAAACAGCTACAGGCAAGGTCTTGCTTGCAAATTTACGTTGGACTGAGGGAGAGAAAAATAAAAGGAGAGGGAAAGAGCAGCAAATCCTTGTCCCCACACAGCCCTTTCTCCCCCAGATCTCCAGCATGCTTCACTGGTCTACCCCGCAGGCAACACGGAATTTACTTTTTCTGCCTCGCAAAGAAAACGAGCATTTGTGGGTCATCTCTCAGACAGCAAAATCCTCCAAGGACAATTCCAGAGAAATCCTACCAGTACGGTAGGAAAAGGTCTTCTCCACATTTATAATCTCTGAAGTTTTTCCCCTCATTCTCAGAATCCATCAGCCTTGGGCGTTCACAGTCTTGCAGTACAAAAGAATAATCCCTTTGCTGCCTTTAGGTCTCTTTAGGAAGTTCATTCATTCACTTAGGAGGGGCACTCAAAATGCCCCTCCTCTTCTGTTGTGCATTATGAAAATTGTTAATTACCACTTTGCCATTATTTACTGACCTGACAGTATTTGGCAATGTCTCAGATCTTGAAAACAGCCCAAACCCTTGCCAGGTGATGCCAAAAGCCTCAGCAGCAGAAGCTGTTGTTCCAGATGGCCAGCGATCCTACTCCGGTCCAAGGCGAGCTTTAGCCCCTTGAACTTGAGCCCTGACAAGGCCTTGTGCAGCCCATTCCTGTTACCTGACAGAGCAGAAAACCTATTGAAGTGGGGGCTGCACAGTAACTAAGTTGTTAGGGACTAAATACAGATGTAGTTATTTAAATGCAGCACACACACAGGTGCCCGTGCTGGTCGCAGCGACAGCTTTCAGCTCCTCCCTCTCCAGTTCTCCCAGCAAAAGAGCAGAATTCTGTCTTTGCCCTAAAGCACCACTTACTGCTCGTGCACTTGGCAAATTCCGTGGATTTGGTATGATGAATGTGCCCAATAAGCACAAGATCCAGGAACTCAAGTCAAAAATAACAAATTGGTACCCGGCTCAAAGCCCCTGCAGCCTCTCTCTTTTTGGATGCTGTGGAGTTACAAATGTAATTCCTGGAGGAACGGGGAGGGATCCCCACGCTCACTCAACAGGGAGTTTCCTTTAAAAGTTTAGGCTTCTCCCAGAGCGCTTCTCTCCAAGCAAAGGCAGCAGTAAGGAGGTCAGTCTCAACCCCAGAGCACTCTTTTGGTTCCTTCTAAAAGGACTATAAAAAGCCTGCAGGGCAGTTATTTGAGAGCAGTAAGGGAAAGGCTCCCATCAAAAGCTATCTGACAAGGTGTCCCTGCTATAGAAACATTCCAGTTGAGTCCTGAAGATAAGTTAAGGACTCAAATGACACCCAAAGGAAAATAAAAATGAAATTGAGTAACTGAAGGCAGAACAAGGATTGCAATCATGCTTTTTAGCAAAGACTGATACTAATAGCTTACAGTGGTGAAATCTATTGCCAAAATTACTATTTCTTTTATATTTTTCTCTCAAACTGGTGCAAGGCACCAACACTGGGGGTAGCAGAGCTGTGTTATTTTTGCAGACACAGCTAATGCTCACTCTGCAAAGCAAGAACTAGAATCCCAATGCCATATCGATTCTTTAAATAACTAGTTTGAGGCTGAACTTAGAAACCTACACAACAGCATCTGTATTACCAAACCAAGGTTTCACTAGGTCTTCACCTAGTGTGAATCACTGGACTTCACTCCCACTTTAATTTTTAAGCATCTTTGATAACAACATCAACTGCTAAGTGGCTGGTGGTGGTATATTTACATGTCTCTTCTGTGCTGAAGGATACAACAACCAGAGAGGTGGACGGGGCCATCACACAGACGAGTAAGCGTTCAGTAAGCAAATGACGTACTGTCAAGGACTAAACTTAAATCAGTTTAGGTTATAGTAAGACTACTAAAATGTCTGCAAAGAGAAAACTTTTTAGTGCAGACCTTTCAGAGAAAAACTAGATTTATTTCTGTCCCAAGACACAATCCGTGGTAGAACCAGCTGGAGGCTGTGGCAGGAAAAAATTAAGGAATGTAGTCAGGTACCAGAAGTAGCATTAATACACGATGACGAGACAAACTTTATCATACCTACCATTATGCATGATAGAGTTAAATAAAAAACGGATTTAACGTGCCTGTACATGGTGTGTTCCACTGGGACTTAGCATAGTTTTGGAAATAAGCTGATAGGTCTGATTAAATCAAATCAAAAGCTGTGAAGAACTTAAATGACAAAAAAAGGAAAAAAAAAAAAAAACAGGCTTGTAATTCAGTGCAAGAACAGAGCTGCAGAAGGAAACCACTGAGCTGCAAATTGATTGACATAAACTGGTGAAAACCACTTCTGGGTCACTCGCCTGCCGCTGTAGGAGTTCTGAAGCGCGCCTGCTGTCTGACTGTAACTATTCACGCACGTGGCATCCGAGTGGCTCCGATGCTAATCCTGCAACATTGTCTTAAGTGCCTGGATGTGGAGGTTTTGAAAATTCAATGCAGGAGAGCAGCACCAAGAGCACGATAAAGGCTATCTTCTGGTGTAGCTGCCATTAACATGGAAAAAAATAAATAAATCGGAGGAATAGTAACAAAGTGTGGCAGGCATAAATTCACCCAGCACTTCGACCCTGGAAAGAGGGTTTCAGGCACCACCTGATCTTCAGACAAGCCACAGCTCAAGCACAGCACAACAGATAACAGAACATATTAGCTGCAGAGCTTCCAAACTACAGCTACTCCTCACAGGTGAGAAAGCAAGAAGGCTTCTGACACTGAGAAGTTAAGTCGATAGTATATAGATTTTTTATATATGTTTCACTGAATTTTTCACTGAATTTCACTGAATTTTTAGAGTTGGAAGGGACCATAGAGATCATCTAGTCCAACTC
>JAOXNO010000002.1:2172384-2187186 GCA_028565335.1 Limnodromus scolopaceus
TGGGATCAAGTTTTATCCTAATAAAGGCAGATGTCACTCTAAGTAAAGCTGGAATAGCAATCCTCTGCAGCAAGAGGAAAGGTACAACTGGCACACTGTCATCTTCCCTTGCTAGAGTCAATGCACCCACAAAGATATTTCTAATTCTTACCATTACACCACTCCTAATACACCCCACTGCTTTGCCCAGCTACTTGAGGTAAAGGACCTGCAAGAAAAAAGGTACCACTGGTAGCAGACTAGCCTTTGCTAATGGAAGTAATGGGAAAAAAAAAAAAAAAAAAAAAAGAAATCACAAAAATGGTAATTTTGCATCTCCCATTAGGATCCCAGCCTGGTTTAGAAGTTTCTATGCCCTTTGTTGAGCTGATTCGCTCAGCTCTATGTACACACAGATGCACAGTGTACCAACTGAACCCGGGTTGTTCTCCCAGAGCTCCTTTCCCTTCCTTCCTTGGCTAAACAGAGAACAATGCTGCAGTACAGAAAGTGGGTCACAAGGACAACAGAGAAGAACAACAACAAATACCATAGCACAATTTTTACTTTTTTTTTTTTAAGAGGAAAAGAAACCCAAACAACTTTAAAACCTTTCAGGGACAAAAAAAAATACAGCTCATTCAGTATGAAAAGTCCTGTCTCATCATCTTATCTCCAAGCTACAGGACTGAAGAAGTCCTCCTTTGTAGCTACTCGCAGACAACAAACTTGCTCTCTCCACCACATGGTGCTGACAATTTCACTGAAATTCAAATTCTTTGGCAATTTAGGAGTATAAGAATTCACACTTACTCTAGAGATTAGAATTCATATTTGCAGAGTATCATCCATTTCATGTTTATCAACACATGTCATTTACTTTGCAACTTAAGAGTTAGATTTCCTATGGATAGCACATTCACATTGTTTTCACACCTCCTGTTTAGATGTAAAGGGGGTGCATTCTTTGTATGTGTGGTTTGGGGCTTTTTTGGGGGGGGTGTTAGGTTTTTTTGAGGTTTTGGAGTTGGGTTTTTTGTGACCTACCTCTCAATTTTGTGCATACCTCTCAATACCCACTGCGATACCATGAGATGTTTGTTCTACCAAAAATTATTAAATAAATAAATAAAAATCAAGCCTTTAACTCTAAAGTTGCCATTAACGGATGTGAACATTCAGCAATGGCTAAGCAACAAAATGATATGTCTCTGCCTAAATATAAGGAGCAGAGCTAAACTATCTTGTCCTTACACCTTCAAGTAAGTTATGAAGTATTAGTATTTGAACTTCCAGCTGTAACATACTCCAGTCTGGTATTTTCCTCTAAGCAAAACTACTGCTGATAATCCTTTAGGTAATTATACACAACGTAGATCTTCACATTAAAAAAACATTAAGAACAAAATTAGAGCTATTACCTGCTCAAGCATCCTTAAAACAACAGCACTGGTCACAATGATCCATCTAAGTACTTTTAAGAAACATCACAATGTCATAAAGAAAACTTTATCCATTCTGCTTTTTGCAATTCAAGAAATACCATCTCTGCTCCAGGAGATAAAACGTTCCGAAAGACCAGATCCCACACAGAAAGCGTGAAGCACTCAGGAAGTCCCTGGGAAGTAAACTCACAACTGCCACAAATACTTATTTATCAAGATTTCCGGAAAGGAACAAGTAATTTTGATGTCTGAAAGTGACTCCTTTTTACCGAGCACCCTGAGGGTCACTCACAATTACAAGTCACTGGCAAAACTTCTGCGCTTTTTGTTTTCCCCAATGGTAAAAAGCACTGAGACCAAATAGAAAACCTGATACATCAGGAATAGTTTACTATAACCTATCCAAATGAGCTGCTGCTTATGAAACTTGAAATTTCTGTTCCAAACACCACTACAAGTATGCGCTAGAGTTCCTCCAAAAAATAATGCAGTTCACCCTGCAATCTTCCACAAGAAGTTCTAGCCAAGCATCACGTGTACAGGTCAGGAAGGGGAGAAAGCAAGGGCACAAACAACACCACTGAAATTCACCTTCACTCTTCCCTTCCAATTCCTCTCCTCCAGAAGGTTGGTAGTCTTCCAGAAGAGACATGGAAAGCAATAGAACGTTCTCCCCCCAGCATGCAAAGAGCATTCCAAAAGTGAACACCTTCCACAAGGGAGTCGACTCCTTCCCGAGTGATCACGGCTGCAATCCTGCAGGAGAGGCAAGGAGGGACCTGGGGCCTCTGCAAGCCCAGAGACCACATCAAAGGCATCTCCCAAAGAGGCCAAAACCAAGCCAACTCTTTAAATTTCCCCCACAAGCACTCCAGTGGAAAACATTTAAGGAAAGGAAAGTTGGCAAGTTTCTACTCAAAAGCTAGTTTAAAGAAAGCACCACCGATGTCAACGAGCATCAATATCCTGTCAGGGATTATTTGTTTATCACCCTGGACTCAACTGAGAGCATCTGTCAATCTCTGAGCAGCCTTCATCCATCATTACGGGAAGATCACATCTCCACAGCAGAAAGTTCTAACTGTGTGTTCTTGCTCTGTCATCGCTTCAGAGTTCCTGCTGCCTATCCTTCAAAACATTAAATGCCAGAGAGAAGCTGACAGTCATAATGCAGTATCAGCCTTAAAATACCATGTTACATCAGGATTATGAACCGCACACAGAATTTAGGCTAGAAGCTCCCCCTATCCCAAGAAGTCCTTGTAATCTGCTGGGAAGACTGCAGATACTACCTACCAGCTTTGAAAAGGAAATTATTACCTGTTATTTTATTTCTCAAGACCACCACTGCAGAAAACAGATGGGATATGTGATTTCATCTTCAATGAAGCATCAGAAGATTAAAAAAAATTTTAAAAAAAATCACTAACATTATATCTGCTCATCAAAGAACGGAGGTTCAAAACTTCAGCCCTTCCTTAAAACAGCAACAACAAAACGAAACACAACCTAATGCAACCAACCACCACGCAAAAAAAAAACCACTAAACCATCCAGTTTCTGACTTTTCACCCAAAAAGGATATAGCTTGTTCTCTACCCTGCCTGCTCTCAGATGGTATGAAGCTCTTAATTCTGAGAAAGACAAGAAAACAAATCTGTCTACTCTGTATGAAAGCTAATCACGTCTCCTGATGAAGTAGTAAGTCTGGTACTCTACTAGTTGATCCTCAGGTTCAAAGAGGCTGATGATTTATATTTATTTTTATTCTCTGTGGACAAGAATAGAGATCGCAAAAATGACAAATTAAAAGGCTCGAACAACAGCAAACTCCTGAATACTAAGTGCAAGAGAAGACATAAGACCCAATTCTGTCATGTCAGTAAAGGAATCCCACTGAAAGCCCCAGGACTCTCCCAGGGATAATAAGGCTCTACCAGACGCAGAGGCTTGAAGGACCCTAATCCAGAAGCAAACCAACCAACTTAGGAGTGAATAGGTATTTTCTGGTGTTGTGCTTAATTACCTGTTTACATAGATTTGAGATGGGTGCTGTACAAACACTAACCTCACTCAGCAGCATATACAGAGCTAGCGTCAAGTGACTGTGCTGCTTCTTGCCAACAGAAGCTAGCAGGGGATCAAAAAACCCCAATAAATCATAATCATTAAACAAACAGCCTAAAAATAAAACCTGAAGGAGTTAAAGAACTCAAAGTTCAAGAGCAGAGGCTATCATTACATATGGAAAACAATGAGTCAGAATCAAAGTCAAATGTGGGGACTAAAAAAAAAAAACAAAACTATAACACCACAAAACCCTGGAGACCTGTGATCTATTTTGGTACATACGTTCATGGAGGTTCAGCTCAACAGGAAAAGCTCATGAGTTAATTCTGTGCCTTAATTTCTAGAGTTAGTTGTTGTTTAGGCACAAAAATATTGCCCATGAGAAACACGGTTAATTAAGTTGCCTATGAAAACCAACAAAAGGTTTGGCGATTTTCTTTTGGTTGGTTTTCTTTTTAATTTGGGAAGTTGGCTGGGAAAACTGTGGAAGATCTGCTTTTGCCAGTGTCTTCAGCCAAGAGTCCCCACGAACAAAAATATACCATTACCCAAATGGTATTAATGAACAGAAGAAACCCAGGCCATTGCCACAAAAAAACCAAAGGTAATACTTAAGAAAAGTAGGTGACACCAGGTTTTATAAAAAAACTAGAGCTGGAAATTCTCTTTTACTACACACTACTTGTTTGTTTGTCCTGATTAAAGGCAGTTTCAGTCTCTCTGGAACTACTGCAATTTGTCTAATTTATCGCACGAGTAAATGGAAGAAATAACAAATATCAAAACCTCAAGCATTTAAGAAGTCCAATGTTCTTTGGAAAAAGAGGGGGAAAAAGGGCAAACAAGGGGGAACAAAGGAATTATTTTTTTAAGGAGAGAGTATAAACACAATATGGTCATTTTCATATGGCTGTCCATATGAAATGGACAATTCCGTGGAATTCCAATGCCAATTCTTCCAATTACATGGAAGAAAACAGTACTTAAATGACCCACACACACACACACTCTTCCTTCCTATAATAGTATTTTAAAACAAAAAGTGCTGCACTTCATTATCAATCTTTATCTTCTGACGGAGAGAAAGCCTTTCTTTGGGCAGCACAGGACATATAATCCAAGACGCACACAACAGAAGCCACACTAACATGCATAACAAAGCATTTTTCTTATTTTCCTGTCCTCTTTCATATTGCAATTTCATTGATTTGCTTACTGAACGTTTGAAGAACACATGCAGTTAGGGGAGTCCCACGTTGTCTACTGCCCTGAATTACTGGAATAATAATAATTGGTATTAAAGAAAGCTTCTGCAAGGGAAACAACTGTCATTTAGAAAGAACAGAAAACGGCAAGCTCTTTTACATTCTACTGACATTTGTCAGTCTTTCAAGATGTGAAAGATTTTAATAACTAATAGCTTCTTTTAAATATAAAACATTTAAGCAGAGGAGCATAAAGCACCTTGAGCTAGGTTCATGGACTATGAATACAGGCAAAAAGTCTACCATCAGCTGAGAAATACAGTAATCTTATTATTCACTTGACAACCCCCTAATGTCACTATACTCAAGTTTTCTCAGACAATTTTTCAAAATAATAAGATGTTACAGCTTTTAACTTCAACAATTTATAACACGAAGTCCAAAATCCCCACTAGAAAACGGCTTTACGTTGGGTATTCCTGACAGTACTTAATCACAGGTCTTGGAATACAGTGTCAATTCTCACATATCTCCAATTCCATTCTTGTGAGCTTGTAACAGGCACTACCTGACAAAATAAGATTGACTACATAGAGATCGAATGGGAAACCCTGTTTTTCAAGAGGAGGCAAAGTATGCAGATCACTGAAATGGCACCGAGTTCAAGAGAAAAATATTTTGTTGTCAGTTCAGAGAAGTTCCAGACCTAAGGTTTTTTTCAAACTTAGTTTCAAAAGACTAGAGGTAAGAAGAATACGTTCCACCAATAAGTTAAATTTACAAGACAGAAAATGCTTACAACATTTTAGATTCCACATGGGTCAAATACAAAGTACTTTTCAAATACTAATTTATGGTTTCTTTTCCCCCATTAAAAAGTTACACACAGGCAATGAATCAGACATTGTGCTGCTATGAAGTTTATACATTAACAAGTTCCGAAGTGTCAAAGGAAAAAAAAAAAAAAGTGATATTTAGAGATGTGAGAGGAATGAGCAGAATGAATAGCATCAAGTGAAAATTTGGATGAAAGTCCCCGATTTGGAAAGTAAAGAACTAATAGGATAAAAATGCAAGTGAAAGCCAATCAGCACTTAATAAACCAAGAGTGAGAAGAAAAACAAAGTAGTTACCACCTGTATTATTTATATTCCAGTCTTCTGCAGGTGACAGACACAAGGAGAATACTTAAAAGGAGAAAGTTAATCTCAGAGACCTTTCATGGATATTTATGGGGAGGTTTTTTTTCCCCAGAGACTGTGGGGAAGGAAAGGCTTTCACAGGGGATGAAGACCAGTACCATAAACCACCAAGAGGCAGTGTCCCTTCGTGGCACAAGGCACTATTTATAACGTGGGTGCTGGCTGTAAAGGGTCTCCAAAGAACCCCTCATGTATTTTCTTCAAGCTGTAAATGCTCTAATGTAATTGATACATTGTTAGTTAAAATATATAACATCAAAGCGCAAGTTATTTACAATGGATGCCTTAAAAATGCCCAGTCCTTAGAGTTTAAGTCTCTAAATATCCCACCAAGGACCAGGTTCCTGTTGATCAGGTACACATTTTAGAAAAAAGACAGAGAAATACCCATCGGTTGTTAGAGCAAAAGAGGACGATAAAGCACAACAGGAGAGTTCCCCAGATCTTCCTTACATCCTAAATCCACACAGGTATATATGCCCTTTCTTCACTTCCACAAAAGGACGGTATTATATTTCTCATATATTTTTGGACTTCACAGCCTTCTGAAAGATACAGCAGTAGGAACACTCACACTACTTCACGTTTACGGTGTTTGAATTCTGTGATAAAATGAGTGACAGACTGCTCAATCCTCAGAGGAAGCCAATTTCTATCAACATCTTTCATATTCTCAGCTTTGATAAGATCAATGGTTGCATCTGATTTAATAAAAAGTTGGGCTTTAGTCTGAAATTCTTTAAATACTCTCAACACTTTGTAAATAAGCATCCTCTAGAGTCTTAGGAAATTCAAACTATCAGGGTAGAATAACCTGCACCTCAATATCTGCAAGATAGAGGTATCCCTGGTATGTTATTATTTACAACCATTAAATCAAAATTAAGTTCAAAGATTCAATATTTCAAGACAATTCACTGTGTACGTCAACAATGCCCGCATTTGGAAATATTTTCTAAATTACAGTACAGCTGTTGGGTCTTTGAAAATGCTAGCAAAACCAAAAAATATTGAAATAAAAAAGTGAAACATGGTAACAAAACCACTAGGACAGACACACGCATGTTTAGGTAAGTTTTATAGACACAGAGAACTTCACATCATCATTATAAAGGCATTCAGTTCTCTGCTATTAGATTTCTTTCAGATTTTGATGACAATGATCTTTGATTGCATCCTACCAGTAATTCGTTACGAGACTGCTGGCCAGGTTTTGCTCGGCTGGGAGATCTCACACCCCCCCCAAGCACTCTGATGGCACACACAGCACATACCAGCAGCATCTTCTCAGCTGCTGAACAGCAACAAGAGGTGATTAGTGAATTTTAATTTGCTTAAAATCCTTCTCTACCCCTCAGGGTCCCTAAATAAATCTATCAAAAGCTTAACATGGACACTAATCCGAAGAACTTTGAGAATCACAAGTCCTAAACTCTGCCCCCGCTTCCCAGCAGACTTCAGTAACCACCAATAAAACTCTCAGGGACCCTTTAAAAACTAGTCTGTTGCTTTGTAATTTCGTATGGCAAGTGGTATGGCCCTAAACACACTCTCCTCAATACCAAAGTATAATGTTTATATTCTTCCTAACATAATAGCATAGTTGACCATTTCACAAGATCTATCAACATCAGTAAGAATGTTTTCCCCTTCAATCTCCTACGCAAAGTGTTAGTGCAAATTTCAATGTACCTCAGTACCAATCACCTATTCTTGAATATAACTCACCCGTACACCCCCAGAGGCATTATGGAGACAGTAACAATTTAATCAAACTCTCAATGCAGCCTCTTCCACCAATAGGCCTTAAAGCACTTGGCAAGAGAATCCTGTATCCTTTGCCCAAGTTCAGCAGAGCTCAGAGCGGTGAAGGGCTCTGGTTCCACCCGAGTGGCAGAACTGGGTTTCTCAACTCCCATGCGAACCGCTGAAGAAAGAGACAATTTTTCACTCTGTGCAAAAGCAATCTGAACTTCAGATATTTGGGGGACTCTTCAGACAGTAATGAACTTTTATCAACATTCTTCCGAGTTAGAAGGACCATTTCCCTTATTCAGATGAGAAGTATCTTGGTAGGATGTGCTGAAGCCCCCCTGCAATCAAGCTCTCAGCATAGGAGTAATCATAGAATGGTTTGGGCTGGAAGGCACCTTCAAGATCATCTAGTTCCAACCCCCTGCCCTGAGAAGGGACACTTCCCACCAGACCAGGTTGTTCAAAGCCCCATCCAGCTTGGCCTTGAACCCCTCCAGGGATGGGGCAGCCACAGCTTCTCTGGGCAACCTGTTCCAGTGTCTCACCACCCTCACAGCAAAGAATTTTTCCTAATATCTAATCTAAGTCTCCCCTCCTTCAATTGCAAATTTTCTGTTTAAAACCATTACCCCTCAGCTAACCTCAGACTTACCATCTGCTCCCAAAAGCCAGAAGGAGAATATCATCTGGAAACATGGTTAATAAGCAAAATAGTTATGTGAGAAGGTCTTTCTCTTTTTCAGGCCCAGGCAACAGATGAAGTCATTCCAGACTTCAACCAGGCCTACTGAAGCCACAGGAGGTATAGATGAATTAATTCTTTCTTTGAAACTATTGGCTAAGTGATCCAAATTTCCTGACATGAAATACACAATGATCATCTCAGCCATGCTCCAATTTTGAACTCAATTCTGCTTCCAAGCTGGCGAGGACTCCTAAATTCCACGCTCTCGCCAGTTGGAAAAAGTTGCATGAGAAACACGAAGCAGGAGTTACAACTGAGAACGTTGCCCTATCACACTACAAGTATCTGCTATCAAATGCCAAGTGGATCTCTTTGTGTTCATGAGCCCCATGTGTGCAGAAGTCACGTCTTCAGCACGAGGGCTTATTTGGAAACCTAAATTTAGATGTTGTAAAGTTACTAAATTTACCTTCAGTAATGATCCTTATTTGGGGGAAAGCTCTCTTTAAATTTAGATTTAGACATTCAATGCAAATAATTGTTCTTTGTTAAGAAGTTCCAGTAACTGCCAATTCTCTTTTGCACGCTGATACAGAAAACGTCTTCCAATCAGTCTTCTTTCTCAGCGCCCTTGTCTTTTGACACCCTTTTGCTGACTGTCTTGGATGGTCATTCACTGCACTGACAGCTGACGACCATAGAGCTAAACACGTATAGAACTGCCCGAAGTCCTCAGAGCGCTTCTGGTAACAATCATCTGCTGTTTTTGATGCGGATGCCAAAAAAAGCAAGCATTGAGAGTAAATGAGCTGGCTTTGAAATGCCTCCGTTGCTTCACAGCACACCACGTCCAGGAACTTGTGCGCATCTCCAGCGCGTTAATGGCTGTTCCCAACAAGTCCTGCCTCTGCCCAGATGAGACAGAAACAAGAGCCTTAGCAGAGGAGGACAATGGATAGTCCCTGGCAGAGGGTGATGCTTTGTATTCAGCTGGCAAAGAAATAGCCCAAACTAGCTTTAAAGCTTTCACAACAGGAACGGGGGAGGGTGGGAATAAAAAAAGTACAGTTCTGAACTGGGATACAAATGCTGGCCCATCGGCGTAACACAGTTATCCCCACGCTGCCAAATTAAATCAAGGTTCCATGAACAGAAAGGGCAGATATCCAATTCAATCTTAAATGTTCTTAGAGGAGACAAATAAAGGAGTATTTGCTTTTAGCTTTTTTATTTAGTGCTACAAAACTCTGCCCTCTACTTCCCATCCCAACAAATTCTGGCTCAGTAAGGTACAGAAAAGCATCTAAAGTTGCATAAATTAATGAAGTTGCATTAAAACTGCCTATTTTGATGGCAGCAATTGCCTGCCACTACTCCCAGCAGATGCACTTCGGTGGTGTCATGGTCTCCACTGTATGTTTAAGCACTTGTTCTGGGTAGAGCAGCAAAAAAGGAACCACTTCTCTGAAGACAACTCAGCTTCTGCCCAAGTGGTACAATTTCAAGCAGTTCCCAGCACCTGCTATTTTTCCCGAGGTGAAATACTCTTCCTCATTCACCAGTGAAAGGTAAACTTTCGTATAAGAGTAATCACTCTCCTTCTGTAGAAGCATCACTCACAGAGTGCCCAGTCTCTCCTGTGGCAACATGATGGACCCTCGCAGACAGACATTACAGCCCTACCACCAGGACAGCACAAGCAAACCAGGATGCCCATGGACAAAGCATTCCATATTTGCAACACCCCCTTACCTTATTCCCCTTCCCACCCACCCTCTTTTTCTTCTTTAAAGCCTGAGAAACAAACCCAGCCCACGCTTGCTGCTGGGTGCCCTGAAGTCAGATCGTACAGAAGAACAGTTGCCCTGGGGCAGATGATGCACACAAAGTTCAGATTTCACCTCGTTCAGTGATAGAGCTTTCTTACTCCCAGTCAGTGTTTTGCTACTTCATAATCACAGTTTTAACCTGCAAAAAAATGTCTATCACCTTAAATTCACCAAAGTTTCCATGAAACCTAATTTTTTTAGTGTGCAAGGAATACCAAATCAGCCTGCAACGATTCTAATGGAATTCAGACACACAAATAATACTGTTTCAGCAAGTATCTGTTTCCTTCCACTCAGCAATGGTTTCCTTCCACTCAGCAATGGTTTCCTTCCACTCCCCTCCATCCCATATTTTGGCTCAAAGAAAGTCTTAAACTAACTTGTTACACCAACCTTGTTCACTTCTCTTACAGGCATTTTCCTTTCAGTGCCTCAAGAAAGCAAGGAAGAACTATTTCAATACTCTCGCATCCCGTCCTCTTATAAGTTTGCTGATCGTGGCAATAAATCCTTTTCTGTGCATCATTTCATGTCTTCGCTCCAGCCAACGGCAGCCGAGCTTCATTTCAGACCCTATTTTCAAGGGGCTGCTGATGGTACAGCACACAGCGCTCGCTCTGCACAGCTAAGCAGCTTCAGTCAAACCGGGCTTCGTGTCCTGTTTTACTCCTCAATCACACTCATCCTGTTTTACATATGCTAATTATTTAAAATAAAAAATATAGTAAAAAAAAAAATAAGTCAAGCACGATTCTTTCTTTCTGCTAAGGCAGACGATTCTGATTTGAAAAGAAAAGAGAACAATTCTGGTTTCGTTGGTTAACTTTTCATAACTCCATCCCCATTCCAACTAAAGTATGATTATAAATGCATTTTGGACAAGAAGATTATTATGCAGCTTACATCTCTTAATTACGTTTTCTTTTTCATATACACGGCTTTGGTCTTGTTCTTTGCTGTGAAAATTACAGATTTGCTTGGACTTCAAACTGAAGACACATGCATTTATTTCCATGAGAGATTATTTTTTTTAAAAGTAATTCACCGTTTCATTCAGCCCTTCAGTGCTGACTAATACACCCCAAAAATTAACTAAAGTATTTTGAAAGGCATTTTAAAACCCACTAATCCTCCATTTTCTACTTTCTACTGCTTTCCATCATAACCATCCATTATAACGTCCCAATCCCTATTTCTATTGTATCTGCGAACCGTAGTTCCAAATTCTAAGAAACAGTAAAACCAGAGAGTAAATTCCTTCTGCACAGAAAGCTGAAGAATAGTAACTCTTCCTTTTTTTCTGTTTGGAGTTTATTCAGCATTTAAAATTATAAGATGGCCCCAATCACTGGAGTTTATTCAGGTTTTGGTTCATTAGATATGAATCACATCATACAGGCAGAGTATACATACTGTAATTTCACACCAGGAAAGAGGTGCTTCTAAGTTCTTACTTGTAGCAAAAGCAACACTCCCAAAACAGTGACTTCAACTGAATTCTTCAATAGGTATCAAACTACCCCAGGACTACAAGAAGAATTCAGGTTCTTCATAACTGTAGCCCTTAAGGAAGGCACCAAAATGAAGATTTATCCACCAACAGTAAAAACTACAGATACCCCTGTGCAGGTAGGAAACATTGGCAGTTTATGCAATTAAAATTTGCATGTAGGGATTTACAAAAATATCTGCAACATGAGCCATATTCACCACAGGAATTAAAGAGATTACTTTTTCTAGTTAGTACGTGGTTTTATAAGCACATAACAATGCTAAGAAATACGCATTTATGAGTTTGAAAAGGTTCTAAAGCCTTGGACTGGGCTGCCCAGGGAAGGGGTTGAGGCCCCATCCCTGGAGGGATTGAAAAGCCGGGTTGACCTAGTGCTTAGAGACATGGTTTAGTGATGGTTTTTATCAGAGTTGTGTTGATGGTTGGACCAGATGATCTGAAAGGTCCCTCCCAACCTGGACAATCCTATGATTCTAAATGCGTCAAATACATGAGAATGGGGCACACATTTACGAACATGACATCAGTAGAAAGAAACACCGTGACTTGAAACATCTTTACAACAGAAATGAGAACAATGGCAAGAACTGCTACCAAAGAAACCACGCTTGTGTTACGCAGCCACAAGTTTCCATCACTCCAACAGAGACATTTTTACTTCTTCACAATTGATATTGTGAAGGCACAAGACTACCAACTTGATTTATTTTAACGTTTTTTTGGTTTGGGTTTTTTTTTTTTTTTGAAACCTTCATATCATCTTCTAGAGGCAAAGTGGAAAAGGGAGTCTAGCAGCTGGTATCGGTTGCTTTCAAAAGCCTTTGGATCGCAATAAATCTTTCCTGCGCTCACCTCACACCCCAAGCTGTTCACGCAGACCCAGACTTAAGTAAAAGACCACACCACAACAAAATCCGTACACGTATGCAGGACATGCATTTGTTCTCTGCACGCCTCCCCTACTCATACCAATCTCTCCAGATTGCTCCATTCAAGGTAGACAACATTCGGTCCCGAGGCAAAAAGTCTCAAGGTAGTTGGCAGATTTCTTCTTCTACAAAATCTCAATTCTTTATAGGTCCCTCCAGCAAAAGAGCCAGCTTAATGCAGATCAGTCCAACGTATCTGTTGGACAGAGTAGACCATTTAAATTCAAACTACAATTTTGCCTCCAGAAAGAAAAAAAATACATGTTTCATTATGCTTTTCCTCCATACAAAAATCCATTATATTGAGAAAAAGCAAACGTCTAAGTTGCTTCTCCTACACCTCACTAGAATCTGCCTTCACCATGAATGTGATGATATTAAGCTCTAACAGACAACGAGACTAACTTCCCAACTGATCTCAGTAATTTAGCCCAGGGCAACTTCACCCATCCAGAACTTGGAAATCATTTTTACATAAGGGGAGTACTCCCCTCTGGCAGATCAGATCGTGTGTGATTTCACAGTTTTAGGATTCTACAGGGGTATGATGCCTCCAGCACTGTCCCTACATCAACAGCAGCAGGGGAAAAAAGCGTGCTGGCTAAGCACGGAAGGCAGAGACAGGAACCTTCCGAAGTCTCCTCTGCAAGAAATAAAGGATTATACAGAAGAGGGAAACCCTCCTGTTCACAGCCAGGCAGGAGGAAAGCTCAAGGTTCCTTATCCATCCTGGCATTCCCCATTATTTCACCTGCCTCATCTAATTTGGTTCCCATGCACAGTGGTTTTCTAAGAAAAGAGAAAGACAATAAAAAAAAAATCCAAGATCCTGTGGAAGGTTTTAAACCTACAGAAAATTATTTTGGCCTTTTAAATTCATGTGCGTGTTCAGTAAAAAATTACTTCTTTTAAAAACTGACTCTGGTATCAGCCACAAAACTCCAGACCACCAGCATTTACTTTCATCCATAAGAAGTGACTTTGTACGGAAGATCTCCATAAATCTCTGAATTAATTAATGCAAAGGGTTTGGGGGTTTTTTGGGGTTTGTTTTGGTTTGGTTTTGCTTTGGTTTTTTTTTTTGTCTTTTGTTTTTTTTTTTTTTTTAATTTTCAATATCTGCAGAAGGGTTCAGTGAAGAAAAGCATTTTCTGGAGCATGGACTGGGGAAGAAATTTATTTCCACCAAACCTGAAGGAACTGAAATATGTGTGTTTCTCTGAATGCCAGCCAAGACCTGCAAAACAACCGAGGGGGGGAAATAAAACATAGCTTCACTCCACACATAAATTTATAAGATGTATATGGTTTTCTTACATAATGTATCTGTTCAGACTTTGGTACATGCTGATATGGCCAGAAACTTGCCCACCCTACTGTAAAGAAACACTCAGGAAATATCCTGCACTGCAATTATTAAAAATAAGTGAAAGCAGTAATTGTCATTAAAATATATCTAGATCAGTACCTTTACTCAGACATAGTCCCACCATTGTGTAAACTGCTTTCCTCTGAAAAACACTGAGGAACTTCAGGAACTGAAAATGATTTCTCAGGTGAAATATGCTTGCTTAGTTTCATACAGCAGTGTCAGTAAGGGAACAGTTACCAGGCTTTCCTCTCCTGAGAGGTGAAGATGTAAAGTAGAAAACAGCAAGCACTTCAGAGCAAAAAGCCTTCTTGGCCTCTGACGCACAAAAGGAATGTCAAATGACACAATCTCCACAAGGTCTTGAGAACGAGCACCACATCCCAGCTTGTGAAGACTTTGTGAGGATGCTCCAGAAAAGCATCTTCCCAGAAGAAAGGAAACTTCATTAGCCTACAAAAACTACACACCCAGACTTAAAAGAAACATGTCTGAAAGTACTCTGGGTGTGAAAGTGTATTTTTAGACAATTTCTTGTTGCATTTTTGTCTAAGTTTTGTCTCAATACTGAAGACATCTACACCTTTTACTACATTTGCTCTGCCCCCTTGATCAGAAAGAGGGCTGCACAGCCAGTTACATTCCTACAAAGAGTTTAACGCGCAGTAGTATATATAGAATCATAGAATAGCTTGGGTTGGAAGGGACCTTAAAGATCACCACAGTTCCAACCCCCTGCCATGGGCAGGGACACACCTCCCACCAGACCAGGTTGCTCAAAGCCCCATCCAGCCTGGCCTTGAACCCCTCCAGGGATGGGG
>JAOXNO010000002.1:2200285-2210723 GCA_028565335.1 Limnodromus scolopaceus
TCTGCCAGGCAGCTCCAGCCACTCTGCCCCAAGCCTGGAGCGCTGCAGGGGCTTGGTGTCACCCAAGGGCAGGACCCAAAAGGATATTTTACACTTTCCAAGGAATGCTGGAGTTTTATGAAATTACACACCTGCACATTTGAGAAGATGTTTTTCCCCTCCAATGGGAGGGAATAACAAAAATGTAAGACTACTGCAACAATGACGTTCTCCACACTGGAGATGCCAGCCAGATACAGGGACTGTGGTCACACCACAGCTGGAAAAAGCCAAGTGAAAGCAGATCTCCAACACCCACGAGCCTGAAGTTTCTGCCCTGGAATAAAGCTGGTCCCCCTCCCACTGCACACACTGGGCTCACTAAAACCAGCAGTATCTCAGGCTCTTCCAACAACCATCAACATCTTGTTTGGCCATATAAAACCATAAGCTTAGGACCAAAATCCTTTCAACTCACCTTATGGTAAAACATACAGGAAATGCTAACTCGGTCCCTTGAGTAAGTGTCCCATAAGGCATGTTCCAGTATCGTTTCCATCCTTAATATACAATCCTGTTACTTTTTATTCAACCATGACGCTCAGCGCAAAATAAGCATGTTCTTTTCACAGCAAACAAATACTCCCAGCCATCAGCAGATTTGTGTCATTAACTGATACAAGTGCAAGAGAATATACATTTTTCTGCAGGTCTTGCAACAAAGTAAGCTTTCTTACAGCCCATTCCCTACAGAGTAATGATTTATAGACCCACCATAAGCAACTTGGCACATAGGCTAACTCCTATTTCAGTTGACTTCAGCAATTGGTTCCATTCACACAGCCCTGTTTTCCACTACAAGTCAAGTTTTATTGCTGCAGATCATGTAGATTTTCTTCTTAATGCAGGACACAACAGCAGTGAGGTCCAAAGACACTTAAAATTACCTACTTGCCCTCCTCCAGCCTCAAGCACTTCTTTGCAAGAACTGGCCTTCCCACAGAGAGAAGCTGCAGCTATGGCTAACCACGACAGTGGGACAACGCAGTTGTTTTCCAGGATTTTCTCCCATTTCCCACTTAGAGCAGCACTGGCCAAACACCTCAGACAGAGCAGTTTCATTACATGAAGCTACAACAGAGAAGGAAGAGAAGAGCGCCACGTAACATCTTTGAATCAGCTTTTTCATCGCATCAAACTGACCTTTTCTCGCCCAGTACAAAGTCAAAACAGAAAAGTCACAGCTGAGCTCTAATAAAAACGGCAAAAATAGCATCATTTACTCTTCTGTAACAGAAAACCACTGCTAATGAAGTAGGGGGGCAGGACAGGGGAAACACTGTTGATCCTATTAGCTGATGAGCACATTTTAAAGCTTGCTATATGGTTATCTAGTTATCTAGATATATCTAGTTATTGTGTGACTAATACCAAGGAGGCACAGGGCGGGCACAGACCACTTCCAGAGCAGCTGCTGTAATCCCTGTTGAGGCAGAGCAGCACAGTAGATCTATCATCTCTGTCTGTCCTGGTGCACAGCCACATCAGGAACTGCCCACCCATCCCAAGGTACCAACAGGCCACCTAGAAATTCAGACACAGCAGCAGCTAGAACAGTCTAGCAAGACAGACATCCTTGACTTCCCAGTGTGCATACCTGAAAAAGTCGCTCCAAAATTCATCTGCATCTCTACCGTAGTCATTTACTCTAGTTTTCCAGAGACAAAAGTATTTCTCAAAATAGAATACTCAATACCATCATTCTCAGAAGTGCTTATTGATTTCTGCACGGACTTAACAAGATATTTGACTTTCTGAAGCTGTACTTAATTTCTTTGTCACTATATTGCCTTTCCCTGATCTGCAGTCCCTTCTAACATTTCTTAATATAAGCATCATTTTTCTCTTTCTCTAACCATTTAAAAAGGTGAAAGTGTTCTGCACCTAGCAAGCCATTTCTGGAGAAATGGGACTGTTTCCAATTCCCTTGGAAAGGAACACCCTGAAATACATACATATGTAGGGACATAGCTCACCAGTCAAAAATCAATGCTTTTTTTTTTTAAAAAAACAAAAAAAATCAACATTCTGTTTCAAGCAACTTTGGATAGTTCCACAATTATTTCACATTCAAGCAGAAGGAAGAAAATAAAATTAAAAAGCATTCTGAGATTAGAAGTGCAGCCTACCTACTTCCTTGGAAGTTTACAAAACACTGCAATCTGTCAGCACCCACACGTTTTTCCGTAAACTAAGCCAGCACAACTTTGAAAAAAAGAAATACAAACATAAGAATTAGTTTATTTAAAAAAAAAAACATTAGGCCTGTATTTAAGCAACACCTTTAAGTAAGACATAATGTAGAAATCATGACTGACAAGTCAGAACAGAGAGTGCCTTTCATACTCTATTTTCTACGGGTAGTTTCTTCAAACTCAGTCATTTGTTACACTAATACACCCACACCAAGTAGTAAGACAACAATCTGTTTTGGAAACAGGTTAATGTGGAAAGAGACGCTGTAACATAGTTTGGATTTCAATACAATGAGCAACGTAAGAAAGCACCCAGTGATGAAACTAGGAGGCAGAGAGATAGAGGAAGCAGCTGATGGTGCTTTGGCACAAACATCGTAAAACCATTATACTCCAGCTCATACCTCATAAAACTCACAACGCAGCAGCAGAAGGTTTAAGCAATAGGGAATAAGCTTAAAGTCATTTATATATATATATAAAAATATACACACACATTTTCCTAAAGAATATTTTAGTCACAAGAGACTTTACAAGGTAAAGTTATATCCTGCAAGGATAAATGAATTCAAAATTGCTTTCAAGGAATAACTATTTGCCTGAGCTGAGAAAATGCAATATATCATAAAGAAGGTAAGCAGCATATTTCAGGGCATCCTACCAAGGTGTTTACTGATGGTTTATCCTCTTCCATTTTATTCTTTGATTTACACAGTATTATTCACTGCTATTGCTAATTTCTATCCTTCCGTTTTCCTAACACTACACAGATAAAATGAAGGTCAGAACAAATGGATGACTGTTTTAAAACCAAGAAATCCAGATGAAGTACCCACATGAAACTGCTTTATCAAAAAAATAAAGGGAATGGGTCCACATACACATATGGGACAAATTCTGCCTCCCTTCTCACCTGAGAAGCGTAACAGACTGGAAAGGTGCAACTTAGGGGAAAGAAGCACCTTCAAAGTACTGTGGGAAGAAGGAAAAAGGAAATAGATGTTCTCAGTACGAGAAGGGGATTTCTGACATTTAAAGAATGCCAAGGGAGAGATCTCTGTGTACCAACGCCTGAGCAGCAGCCTTTTAAAAAGCAAAAAGTTACTGCTTCTGAGGGAGCACATAAAAATTATCAGCAACATCCTTGCAACCAACGTTTCCCTCATTTTCAGTGTTCCATCTTACCCTCACTGGGGTGTACTGTGAGTAAACAACCACCACAGCTAAGGGAAGAACACAAAGAATTCAAGTGGAGAAATACAAGTGGAACTAAGCAACTCAGTATCTCTAGCACAGACGTTGTGTTCCTCATTAGTCCATAGCTTTGGTGTTAATGGTCCCTCCAATCGTTGCTTCTTGTGGGTTTTAAAAATATGTAGAAAATTAAAAGACTGTAAAAATGCTTGGCTCTTCGAAGCAATAAATGAGGAAGAGCTGGAAAGTGCTGAGGTAACCCTGCTGTTAACTGGTAATATAATTTAAACAGGAAGGCTCCACAGGTCCTGTGCTCCTCAATCTGTCCTATTTGCCAGGCTGTAATTGCCATCCTGGAGCAGTAGTAAACCAGACAAAAGCATACATCTGGCTACAGCTGTCAAGGAAGAGCCTTTTAAATTCCTATTATCACAAAAATTGTTGGGCAAATAGCAGTGCTCTCCATATACGGTTCCCAGTACAACAGGTGAAAAGAAAGCTATTTCGATAGTACACTGCTTTTTAAATTTCAATTACCTCTTCTTTTATTTGATGCAATCTTCTAGAACAAAATTAAAATTAGTTGTGATAGCCATATCCACATCTTTGTGGACGAATGTGGGCCAAGATACTCTAACAATGTTAGATACTCTAACAAAACTTCTGTGCTGTTACCACTTTTAGATGTTTGCTTCCACCTTTTCCCCTTCCTTACATGAAGTGAAACATGTCACCATGCCGTAAGGCAAAACCCTGAAGTTAGAGGAAAATGAGCCATAAAAGCCGAGACAGAAAGAACAGCAGATAGAGTTGAGGTGTCTTTTGCTTATGCAGAGCTGCAAGCAAAACAACTAACTAGGAATACACACTTCATATGCAGAAGTCCTGGCCCCGTTTCTTGGTTTCAGGATTAAAGTGAAGGCTCTTCAATGAAAAGGGGCTGGGGAGTCACTTGTTAATGACTTACAGCTCAGCACACCCCATCACTTACTACCAAAGATTCATTCTCTCTTTCCTGGAACACATGAAGACCAAAGTCAGAAGCACAGTAAGGGAGCATGAAAGCATGGATCAAGGAACCAGCCATTGCCTTCAACACCTCCCCGTAACTTTACAAGAAGAGCGTGCAATTAAAAGAGCTCTTTTCTCAGATATTAAGAAAGCATAGAAATAAAGTGAAAACTGCCAAAGGTGCGTTCAACTGCACACTAGGCAGAGCAGTACAATAGAGAGTAAAAATACCTCCTGCCATACATTACAACCAGAGAAGAAACAGAGCCACATGACAGAAAGAAGAGAGAAAAAACAGGTATTAGAAACAAAGACTTCACCAAAAACTGGGGGAAACATGAAGGATGCACAGTTAAGACAGAAATCAAGGGTACATAGATGGTAATTAGTACAACTACGCAGGAGAGGACAAATTGAAGAAGTTCAGGGCACTTGAGATAGGAGAGCCAGGCAGGCTGTCTACAGCTTCAGAAAGCTCCACCCTATGAATTGCATACCCTGTTTCAAACATTTCAAGACAAGAATGATATCATTGGTTACAGAATAGGAAATAAATGATTTTACTTAAGAAAAAAAGGGTAAAAAAAAGTTCTGAGCAACTAAGCTTGGAAGTCTGTATCCAATGCGCACAGAGCTTTGGAAGAGAAGACTACAGTAAAAGATACGCAGGTCAATGAAGAGTTGGCAAACACAAGATGAGTTTACTTCCCAAGACCCAGAAGCATCAAGCAGACACAACAGCTTTTCAAAATATTTCCAAGGCAGCAATAAACTAAGCAGATGTGATGTTTCCTCCCATGGGAACTACAGTGATACACTCGGTACAGCACGAGAGGGGATGTTCTAGAGCAAGCCAGAGCTAGAAGAACCGGTTTGAGGAAAAACAGGAACAGAATTGGAAAGGACCAAGCCTGGAGAACGGATGCAGCAGAAGTCTCCTGGCCAACGTCAGGAAACCTGCATAAAAGTCTTCGGGAGTGTAAAGCAGTCAATGGGTGGCTGTCCACCCAAGAATGCAAGTTATACCTAAGTTTATTCCCCTGGAGCTCCCGCCTTGATGCGTTTCAGGATTTTGGAGGGCTTATTACTTGGATGCACACACAACTCAGGCTGGCTCTATGTACTCAAGCAAAGCTAACAGGATCCTGAAGGGCTTTAAGAGTACCAGGAAGAAAGCTACAGCACACAAGTGCTTCATTTGCGAGACCAACTCGGGTATAATCAAGCTGATTAGCCCCAGCCCTGACCATGATGGACCCAGACTGGTTTTCTGAAGCTTCACCAGAGTACTTGTAAATCATATTCCACGTTGCCCCAGATAACAGGAGGGCTTCCTGTCCACACTACAGACACCAGACACCAGCCCATGCCCTCGTGTGGCACTGCAGCCAACATGACAAGTCTGCTCAAAACCAGACGCGCTCTGGAGATGCTCACCTACACCCAGCTCACATCAGCCCAACAGAGATGGATCTGTGCCCGCACCAGCAAGTCCCGCAGCTTTTCACCGACTTGGTACAATGATGAGACACCTGCCCTGCTCTTGCACACAACTGGACTGGCCGCACAGGGCATACCACCAGCTCTGGTTCTGTTCCACACAAAACCATTTACACTGCCCTGAGCCTGAACTAGGCAGAGCTGCAGCATAACTAGTTCTGCCTCCCTTTTGTCCAAGGAGGAAAAGACAGACTGGGTTGGCTGGGGACGGGAGAGTTGCCCACTTTTTCCCATAAAGTCCTTGTACTTTGTGAGCTGACTGGGGAGACAGGGAAGAGAGGAGATCAACTCTTCCTAGCGTTTCCCTAGACGGCACTATCCTCTGACAGTGCTCCCTCAACCCTGAGAAGCCACGCTTTCTCCACTACAACTCTTATGATAGAACGTCTCCTGGTTTTAATCCTTGGGAATGTAAAAATTACAGACTGCCTACACTGCTCAAAAACACAGACTAAGTTTTTTAATCCATTTAACAAGTTCATAAGTGCGGAAATTCTCAAATTCCTAAATGGAACCTAAGCTCAGACCTTCTAAGGCGATGTTAGGAAACAAAGCAGATCCCACAGGAGGAGAGCGGTCTGCTTACTATGGGAAACCACACACAAAAAGCAACGTAACCATTGTCTCCACAAAACGCTTTGTGGAAGACACCAAGGAGCACAGAAAACTACTTAAGCAAAAGCACAACACTGGCACAATAACAAATATGAATATATGGGCCATAAACAGGCATAAATTATGAGCGAGAGGCACAATAATTTGAGCAAACAGCCTTACACTGAGAAGAGAAGGGGGAATATTAACCATGCCATGCTTTGTTTTGTGAAAGGGAGGTTTCATTGTGGCAGCAGCAAGCAGATTCAATGATCCAAAAGGTCCCTTGAAGCATTATATTCCTATGAGAATTTGAACAACAAATCCACTTGTTTATTTGAGCACTTGGATGAAACGATTTTCTAAATGACCACTCAAGAGAGAAAGAAAACAAATAGAGCTTAATAAGGAGTACAGTACAGGTGAATGGAACAGATACATCAGCAATGCATTTATGGGAGTCCGGGACAGGAGGCTCTCTAATAAAAAGTGATCTCTTGCAAAGACCCTGCCAAGGTTTTGATTTGTATTTTAAAGGCCGTCTCTGTCCAGCATTCCCTATTTACTTCTTCACAGTCTTGTTGCAAAAATAGCAGGAGGTTTTGTTTAAAAAAGGCCAAGAAAAAATTCAGTTTCAGGTACTTCTACAAAAACAAAATAAGAAAATACAACTTGCATTATTTTAAAGAGTAGTGTAACCCTTACATAGTAGAACATTAAAAAATTATACAACATAACATGAAAAAAATGAAACGGCACAGAACACAGAGAACGAGACTTGAGCCCATGACCTAAGAAGACACTTGAGAGAAGATCTGTTATTCCTAATAGTTTTTTCATCCTCCTCTCTAATTCTATCCATTTCAAAAGGAGCCAGGGTGCACAGCTATCTCGGAACAGATTACAATCTAATGATCAATCTTTTGCAATTAGACATGCCTACCTAACTTAAAGAGTCGACATTCAGCTTTGCAGCTGAGAAGTGCTATTTTTGTTTCTAATATCTTTCAAAAACCATTTTCCAGATTTGGAGTTCTGTATTATAAATTATTTCAGGGCCCAAAACTCATTAGTTGTGCTTCACCAGCTCCCATCTGATACCATTACACCAACACAACCAATTCCTTTGAGCTCTGACACTTCTCTTAAGTTCAGGAAGCAAAAAAGTTATTTTTTTTCTTCCTGTGTAATATGACAGCAGTGGAACAATGCACCAGCTACCGGTTGCGATAGGATTGAAAAGGAGGAGGATCTGAAAATGTACAAAAAGATCATATCAGCAAATCTTACCTTCAGTTGCTATCAAAAATTCAAGGACACGGCCTGCCTGAAATCACGTAAGGGATAAACAGACTGGTATACTTTATTTAATCCAAAATACCCACCTTGCAGTTCACATTTTTGTCACAGTTCATGACCAGCATGATTATTTCTAACACTCTACATCATTTCAACAACATTAAGAACACTCGTACCACACAGCTGTTTAAAACTTCTTTTCAAAAGGTTACTACCAGTATGTGGTGCTGCTGCAGCAGCAAATCACGATTTTGTGGGTTTCCCTTCCACACCCCCAATTCCACTTCGCACCACTGTATGCAGTCCCATACACAGGGACTACTTTCCCGCAGTTAAAGCCCAGCACCCTCTCCTGCTACACATAAATCAGTTTGCACTCTCCAGATTGTAAAACGGGGCTACAAAAATCTTTTCTGTCCACAGCTCTGCCCTTTCAAATAATTTCCTCTGTGTAACAGCCGAGGAGATCAGCAAGCACAGATAGATGTTAAAATGACAAAATACAAATGCATTATAAGCACATGCTGCACAGAGTGTAGCGTTTGTTCTAAAAGCAGTATGGTAACAGGCCAGTTAAAGTGTCTAGCTCAATGGTTCCAAGCCAACCACAGGATAACGAGTCACTGCCAGCAACTCTCTGGACCCTGTGATTTGTGTCATGTATAGCTTTAAGTAGCTGCATTAGGATGCATATTTTTGAAGTATTCACACTTTTACTCAACCTCTAAAGCTACTTGACAAACACGATATTAGAATCATAGAATAGTCCGCATTGGAAGGGACAGACCTGCAACGATTATTGAGACTCCAACCCTCCTGCAATAAGCAGGGATGTCTTCAACTAGATCAGGTTGCTCAGAGCCCCGTCCAACCTGGCCTTAATTGTTTCCAGGGATGGGGGATCAACCACCTCTCTGGGCAACCCGTTCCAGGTTGTTATGATGAAATTAAGAACTATATTTAAACATACATGCAGATTTTGAAAAATGTGCAGCAGGACAAGACCGGCATATAGCTCCACAGAAAATGCTGTGGCAACCAGACTGGGGAACTAGTAACATCTGAAAACCAATCTTTACATATAGACAATAATGTAGATTAATCCTTCTTGCCCAAGCATGGACAATGCTCAGGGCAGCTACACTCTTTCAGTGGCCACTTCAGATTTCACATATCAAAACTTCCATATGAAGCTGTTACTTCACATGCAACAAACTCATCATGAGCCCAGGAATGGCACCATTTTGCAGGAAAACAATACACTTTTGTATGTACACTCAGCACATACACATCTGTCAGCTCTGACTTGAGCAGAGCGTGCAGAACAAAAGCTAAGAGTTTCCCATGGCTTTTAGGAGGATCTAGAGACCATTTAAGCGTGCCTGAGTGGATATATATGTAAAAATATGCAAAAGGAGATGTACTGTTACAGCTCCTATCCTATCGCACCTCAACCTCCAAGGGACTGTGAGCAAGACATTGCACGTGTCTCATCCCTGCCCTGTTTCCAAGGTCCCCAAACACCCCAGACAGCTCAGCAAGCGAGGCTGGTGCCCTCTGGCTGCAACATCATCCACTCCCATGCTTCCCCCTGGGGAAAAGGCACCCCCTCAGCACCCCACATCCCTCAAGCAGACCCAGGTAGGTGCACCCCACAAGCACCAGTTCAGGGTATATTGTGTAATCCCAGGCTGCAGGTTCCTTCCAGAGTTCTTGAGCCCCGCAGCCTTATCCAAAAATGCCACAACTAAGTGCAAGAAACTGCTTCAGCAGGCAACCTAAAGGCACAACACGGTGTGGTTTGCTTCACTGGTCTCACTGCACTTGAATACACAGTGGTACATTTTCTTCTCAGGATAGAAGGAAAAAAAAAAAAAAACAAACCAAAAAAATACCCACACCACACATATGGTAATAGTAACTTCCCAAGTCTACTCCTAAGAAACTAGAAGACACTGGTGTCAGTGCATCAACACAACCTATACCAGCAACAAGCAGCACATTATTCTTAACCCTGCAAACTTACTTATGCTAGAAACAACAAAGTGACCAAAAATGGGCAATCTGTTAGTTTCTGTGGTACCATTTTGTGGCTTAAAGCCTTTTCCCCACCACTCTGAAAGTCAAAAACAATTGTAAGTTATAAGCATCCTGGGCTGCATCAAAAGAAGCGTGGCCAGCAGGGCAAGGGAGGTGATTCTCCCCCTCTGCTCTGCTCTGGTGAGACCCCACCTGGAGCTCTGTGTCCAGCTCTGGAGTCCCCAACACAGGAAGGACATGGACCTGTTGGAATGGGTCCAGCAGAGGGCCACGAAGATGATCAGAGGGCTGAAGCACCTCTCCTATGAAGACAGGCTGAGAGAGCTGGGGTTGTTCAGCCTGGAAAAGAGAATGGCCTTCCAGTACCTGAAGGGGCTACAGGAGAGATGGGGAGGGACTCCTGATCAGGGAGTGGAGTGATAGGATGAGGGGGAATAGTTTTGAACTGAAAGAGGAGAGATTTAGATTAGATACCAGAAACAAATTCTCTCCTGTGAGGGTGGTGAGACACTGGCCCAGGTTGCCCAGAGAAGCTGTGGCTGCCCCATCCCTGGAGGGGTTCAAGG
>JAOXNO010000002.1:2210823-2221772 GCA_028565335.1 Limnodromus scolopaceus
TGGATGGGGCTTTGAGCAACCTGGTCTGGTGGGAGGTGTCCCTGCCCAGGGCAGGGGGGTTGGAACTCAATGATCTTGAAGGTCCCTTCCAACCAAAACCATTCTACGACTCTATGATTAAGCCAGCCTTGAGAACACGACCATTGTGTTACAGTCATCATTTCTTACCAGCTCCCTTCTACAGTCTCTCTCACCTTTGAGTGTACTGAGCATAATGTTAATTCAAAGAAAACTGAGCAATTGGGAAAAGGAAACAGTGTTTCTACATATATGAATATCATGTAAATGTCAAACTTCGTGTTAAAATCCGATTAGGAGACTGAAAGGGAAACAGTATCGCTGTGAGTAAACCAGCACACTAACAATAATCTCAGTCTGCCTGCTCGCAACATAACCTTAGTGATGGATTTCATTATTCTTAATTTTCCATGTAATATTAAGATGTAATTGATTTTGCAAAAAGATCATATACAGCAGTACAAGAACTGCAAACAAATGTTAGTTGACAAGACAGATCTACACAGTCTTAATGCTAAATTCCTTGTGTGCTGTGCCTACAGCTATACTCAGTCAATTCAAGAAAATTTTCATTTCTTTTGCATCGCAAACAAACGCCCGTCTACTCAAAATCACTGGGAGCGTACACACCCATTCATCTGTATGTACCTGTGTCAGGAGAAACAGAAGGTGGTTTCACATTGAAGCCCAAAAAGCAGAATTCCAGCAGACACTAAACGGATACAGATAAATTTTGGAGACAGAGTCCTTACAATTTTGTCTTGGAAAGGTAGTATTTTTCCAAGACAGCACAACCCCAATTGCCACACTTCTTGATGCACCTCAGGTACCAGCTGCTCTTGGATCAGGAACTTTCTTTCTCCTGAGCGACCTCAGTTCTGCTTGTTTCAGGGGGCTGGGCACCTCCTATGCCAGCTCAAATACTTCAACAGCCCCAGAGACGTGAAAATGTTACTGACACAGGGGCAGAGACATATTTCTGTACAAGGACAGGAAAAAGTTTTTACATGAAATAGTGCTTTTTTTTTTTTTTTGACTACAAGCTAAATACTTGCTTCACTCTAAAACACTGAAGTAGAAATTTCTACACTAATATTCATACCAGCAAACAAAACTAGAATGGAAAAAAGTTTCCAGCCGTGACATTTCTCCTCTCAGCTTTACATCCCTCACCGAATCAGCAGCACCACACAGCACAGCCAATGCCAACCTCAATTCCCATCACAACGAGTCTCAAAACATCCCAGCAATTGCCCTGAACTGATTCCTTTCTAGCCAAAATGCAAAAGCTTAGCCCCAGCTTGTCTTAGTTGTGTGTGCCCCACAAAGGATCCACTTAATTTTGCACCAGCCTTGACATTTCAGTTACCTGTTCAGTTACCTGTTGTGCCATCAAAATAATTTGCTAATTTCTTCCACAGAAGTTATACAAGGACATCTTCAGAAAGAACTTGTAATTTCATGCCCCCAATGACATCCTCTGTGGTTGACAGTCCAAGTCATAAACTTGTCACTATCTTGATAATTGGTGGGAGGGCAGGAGGACATAACATCCATATCTCTGATGGATGGCTCCCTTTAGTTTGAGGCTCCCTTAATAGTTAGAAGAATTTTTTTTTTTGTAATCCGCCTTCAAAGATATTGGAATAGGAACATTATCAAAGACACAAAGGGAGATCATTGTCCCCCCAAAAAGGAGAGTTATTAAGGGATTTCAATAATCCTCTGTCCTTTACCTTCAATGAGGCAAACCTAGGCACTATCTTCTACTGCTTTTCTGCTCTTTGAAGTTATAATCAGGAAGAAATAAAGCAAAAAGGGAAGTGGGTTGCAGCGTCAGTGGACCAAGCTTCAATCCATTTCATCAATGGTCTGATTCAGCTATTCAGTAGGTTCAGTCCCACCAGTGTACTTCAGACTACCTTCCCAGATGAAAAAGACCCCCACAACAGTAGGTCAGCTCTTCTGACCCTCCTGCAGCTGCCACATTGTTAAACTTCCCTTATCTAGATTAGTCCCTAGATAAATCTAGAGGAACTGCTAAGAAAAGGAGAAACACTACTCACCACCAGCCTTTCACCTCCCTCTACTGCGCTTGCCGAGCTGGTTGCCAAACAGAAAGATTCCATATTGTGACAGAGGCTGCTGCAGAACTCCCGGAGGCTCAACACTCCGCTTCTGCTCCCGAGTGTAGTGAGGACTACGTTTTCAACAGGAGCAAACAGTATCTTATTCTCTGGAGTTTTTCAAAATAAAAAGAGATTTTTTTTTTTTAATTATTTTTTTTTTTACAAGCTCAACTTCTGCCCTATGGTTCACCGGTCATAAATTCCATTTTATTATGGAGTCTACAGTTTTAAAAAGCACAATCCTGAAACAGCCACAGTCTGAAATTCAGCAGGTGCATTTCTCCAGATCTTATTGTTATAAGTACTTATGTAAATAACCTTGTCTCATATTAAATGTTAAAAGACTTTTATTTTTTCTAACTAGAAGTTTTATTCTCCTGAAATGTGTTGCTCTCAGACCCTGGGGGTGGCGGGGGCGGGGGGGAGGAATTAAAGAGAAGCAAAGGAAGGCTGCTGAATAAGATTATCTACTGCTCTATGATTGAAAAAATAGGGGAAAAAACCCCCTCCAACTTATGTATAATGAGTGAGTACTGGAAAGTCAAGCAAAGTTCCTTGACTATCAGAACGGCAACAATTTTGTTAGTAACAAGTCTGTACTAGTGGATATATAAGTAAGAGAGTTCAGACTGTTCTTGAGAGACTTAAAGATCCTGCTTGTGATTGTTTAATAACTGAAAGCTCTCACAAGCTAAGCAGACTCAGGAACCAGTTGGTGCTTCTTTGAATGCAACAAGCACTACACAGAGACCTTCGTTAGCAGCCAACAGAAAGCTGAAGAGGCTGTGCACACACGACCCATACAACTGAAGTACTCCAAGATAATTTCAGTATCGCAAACTCACTAAAGTCTCAAAACCAGGTTAGTTTATTTCAAAACAACTCAAGATATTTTGAATTTTACTTTCGGGTATTTTAGGAAGAGGCTGGAGCCCGCTCGTGGGCTTGTATCACAGATTGCATTTCCTTTCTATGTAACCGAAGACAAGACTTTGACTCATATGAGGCAAGCAGGCTCCACTTAAACCTACGCCAAACCACAGAATTTGTCTGCAGTTCACCGTGACCCTCTCACAGCACCTCCCCGTCAGCACAGGGGTTCTCTCGGCAGAGCTCCCTCCCCAAGAAACCACAGGCCCAAAGGACTGTTTGGATGCAAGAGAGGATGAAACAATTGTTGCCTTAAAAGACAGTGACATTCAACAATTGGAAGAACACATGAAAATTTAAGTAGTACATAAACCAAACATTTACAGTGCAGACACTAAAACCAGACTTTTATGTTTCTATAACACGGCAATCAAAAATATTTCTTTATTAATACTATAAGACTATATAGGCTTTCATTTAGTGCATTTAACTTCTGCTCATCCATCTACCACTTTTCTTTGAATTTTGTCTTTATTTTTTCAGTCTCTGTCAGAGGCAACATCACATTTCTGCTTCAAGTTGTTCATTTTTCCTTGTCATACACATGGCACTTAAGCTGTCAATATGTAATTCCATTAGAGTGTGGCTTTCATTTCTAGCTTGTGCTTACACTCATTTTAGATGTAACAATAAAAATAGGATATACCATATTCTAATTACTTTCATTGTGCTGTCTCACAAATATTTTATTTCCTCAGACTTGCAATCTCTGTTTACAGACAACAGCAGAGAATAAAGACAGAAGTTGTGCTGTCAGATACAGCACCAGATACTAAAATTTTCAATGTAAGTTATTTCGAGCTTTGGTACTACTCAAGTGTAAAAACTGAAAGAAAAGAAAAATTAAGAACATCTTCATAAGCTGTAAATTCAGTTTTCTAGATGAAGCACAGGTCTGTTCAGTGGAGACTCCTCGGAGTAAGTATCTGCCCCAGTAATCAAGAATTCAAATACCATCACAGTTAACCAGTACATATCTATATATGCTTAGCTATGTAACTTGGATTTTGCCAAGTGAAGCGTGGACTAGCACAGAAGTGAAACGCAGTGACTTTACTGCCATTCAGAAAGAAACCGCTGGCCCAGCACTTCCAAAGCCTTTCCCGGCTTCAGCTGAAAGGTTCTCCAGCTCCTCCTCATACTCTCATCACTCATGTCTCCCAAAGATGTGTTTCAGAGTCAGCCTTAGCGCTGCTGCATTTCAATAAAACAAAACCAGATTAGCTTTCACAGCTCCTCTGAAAGACCTGAGCTAGCGGTCTAGTCTCCGAAGCTGTCCCTGACAAACCCAGCCGTGTCTGTGAGGCTCAGTGTGTTCATCACCATCACGTACCAGAACGACCATGCTCTAAGGTTACCCGCTCACATATATGTTGTTTATAGAAAAGGCAGTTAAAAGAAAGCTCGATCAAAACCAACAAAACAAGATCATCAGAATGCAAGTGCTGGTTTGCTTTTTTTTTTTAAAGCATCTCTCTCCTACTTTTGACAAGGCATAATTAATTTCTCTGCTTAGAAGAGATTTATTTTCTCCACAAGTCATGAAGAATGTCCTTCACAAAAACACTCTAAAATACATCACTGTGAAACGTCAACAGCTCTTGTAGCAAGCAACACACAGCGGCCTGCTCTCATTACATTTGCTGGAATCAGGAAATACCCCTACAAACAAGAAAAGTTAATACTGAGGTCTGCAAGAAGAGAGTACAATGGTGCCTGTTTATCATCCCTACACGCTGCTCATTAGCCAGCAAAATGTGGAGCTGCTGGTCTATGGAATACCCTTCTATTTAAATAGAACTGTTAGCTTTGAAATAGGGTGGCTCCCCCATTCCTATGATGGAATAGAATGGATGGATGGATGGATGGAAATCTGGAATCATGCAATCACCTGGTGGCATGCAAGTGCTGCAAGGTGGCAGGGAGCTCACAATATCTACAGGCACTGTCCCCAAGCTGCTGCAGGTGCGGCTGGGACCTGGCCTCACGGAGCATTCCCATGGGATAGCCCACAAGACACCCACACCTTATGCAGGAGCATCTTCTCTTACCAAATGCAACCAAGCGCCAGACGGGAAACAGCAACCACCGAGAGACGAGCACTGTTTCTGTAGATACAGCGAGGGGGGAAACTGTAGGCAAACAGAATACACTGTAATCAACTATTCCAATTACACTGGCATGCTGGAAATAATATTTGTATTTCTGTAAAAAGCACCACGTGAAATTCAATGAGAGAGCAGTAAAAGACAGCAGTTCTACATCTCATCCAAAAGAACAAATCACTGAAACTCTCCAATGGCTGTGCACTGAACCATCACCTGAATGGAAATGAAGACAGAGTATCTTTGGGTTTTTTAAAATATCTGACAAGGAACCACATGAACAAAGTAAACGAGACAAGCAATAACTTGGCTTATCAGGAAGGCTTCTGAGTTACCACAGTAAGAAGCGTGTAAAATGAACATATTAACAACCCGTCTCACACAGCCCTCCCAGATCCTCAAGCAGCACTATTTACACATTCGATCTTACAACCTGGGTCTTACGCCCTGTAGATTACGCCCTCTACAGAAAAATGTGGGATTTTTTAAGTAGAAACATATGCAAAGGTGTACTTCTGGTAGAACTAAGCTATTTTATCCACAAATTCTTATCCAAATCTGACTGCCTAACAACCACAGGAATAAATAAAAGCATGGATAAGAGTAGTAAGCTGTGTGTTTCTCCCCCACTAATTGAATCACTTCAGTAAGAGCAGCGTTTCAGTGCTTAAACATAATTTCACATTAGAAGGGACTCACTAACGTTTTACTAAGATGGCTCCTGAAGCTGTTTTATCGGGAATATTTTTCTCTTTACGTCCTTCCCAAACGCCTTCTGAAATCTTTCTACCAGCTTTAATCAATCAGCTTTGTCTTTTTACTCAGTTTCTTGTCCTGTTATCTCAAATGGTTTGTTCAGGTTCGAAAACAAACCAAAAATGAAACGCGTGAACCGAACAAAAAATAAGCTAGTACTTCCCCAGTGACAGAAAATAACCGCAGTCTCTGTGGCACTCCACTTTGAACTTTCCTCCATTTCTCTTTTTGCTTTGCCCTTCAGACTGTACTGTTTCAGGGAATTAATTTCAACCAAGACTGTGTCTTTCTACGTCGCAGGGCATTCTCTTGATGACAGACAAAATAAGCTGAAGACAGCAGTCCATGGCCCTTCCTCAAGCCAACATCCACTACAGCAAGCTTTGCTTGTTCAAAGCTCAGAGTAAAATTAGGAAAAAGCACAGGATTCAGCTGTTTGCCTTAAGGCTAAGATTCCAGTCATCACGAAGTGAACTCCCAGTAACAGCATTGCTTCAGAGTAGCTGTTCCCACTACGAGCCAGCACAGCTGAGGTGGGAGCTTTATATATGGAGGTAAGAGAGCCCGACTGGCACCTGGCTCCTCGCTGCTCTAAGCTGTCACCGCAGCCACAGGATCTGAGATACACCTCTGGTCTGCTTGGTCACTACTTGCCCTCAAAACTCCCTTCAAAGAGTTATCCAGCAGAGACAGAGTTCCTCCAAAAAACCCAAAACAAAAGAAGAAAGCCCCCATCAATGACAGCATTTCCCATCCAGGCTAGAGAGCAGAAAGGGCTGGCTCCCTCGTCAACCCCTTCATAGCGCTGGGGTTTTCCTGCATTCTGGCACCTCCAACAAAGCTCGTTCACATCAGCCAAGGATCCAGGGCAATCACACCAGCCAGGCAGAGTGTCTGAAAAGAGGGGAATCTACAGGGGTCCAAGGCAAATACTGCCACTCTATAGTTACAGGTCACCCTTCTCAAATGCTCTAATGGCTTTTCCCTTCTCAGCTGAATCCAAGAATACCCTTCTTTCCCACACTCAATGCTAAATGTTTTGTGTGTATATAGATGTCACACAAAGGTCAAATAGATATATTGTATATATATACAAGACAGAGACTGGTTTAGATTACCTTAGCTGTAACTCGGAGGTTTGCCACCAGTCATTAAAAGTACTTGTTCTAACTTATTTTGTGTTACAGCTTGAAAAAAAATTCAGTTGGGTATGCAGTCACCAAAGAACAGGGTGTAGTTCTAACAGCTAGAAAGCACATAAAACCACTGCCAATAGGATTATACCAGCCAAACTGCCAACAGACAAATCAAATCCAGTTACTGCTGAGTTGGTACTTATCGTAAAATCTCTTATAATAAACCACTTAAGCATCTGAAGTTACAGGAGCATCCTCCCTCCCAGACGCCTGCTCTCCTGTACTCTTACAAGCTTTTTAGGCACTCAGTGTTTCCTTCCCCGAAAGATTTCACACCAACAAACACATAAAACAGAATGCTCTAGTAGCAGCAAAGTGAACAATATATACCTGCAAGGTACTTTTTTCCCCCTTCATCAATCAGTTGATTAGTTATTTTTAATTAACAGGAAGCTCTGATTGCAGGATTCTGAGCAGTACTCCTTTCCACCCAAACTACTGTTTTCTGTGGTTCACATACTGAATTCATAAGCTATTAATAGGACAGAACTAGCAAACCTGATTTTAAGTCTTAAGCAGCCTTTTAGCTAGATCCAGACCTCAAGCTTGAACTTGTTACCCATCTACACGCTTTAAGTACTGAGAAGTACATATTAATTGGCTATTAGTTCAATTTTCAGCTACGCACCCTAAGTTTCGGAGAAAACTAGCTGGTCCACGCAAAAGCAATGCCTCACATTGCCAGAGTTGTTACATTTACTTGAAGTTTTGATGAAGATCCAAAAGCCACCTTCATGGGGTAAAAAGCCTTGGCTTACCAAACCTTTCCAAGCCCAGAATTTACTTTCTTGTTTTCAGATTTCACTGCTTAGCTGGACAGAGGCTCTGATGCAAGCACAAACACAAAAGAAAAAAAGGAAAGCTTTTTTAATATTATTTTCCTGTTCATGAGCATTTTAACCATGGACAAATTGTTTCCAAAAATTTACTAAATGCATGAAAGGAAAAGCGTAAAGCTACTGGTTTTGTTTTCTTCACCTGTTTGTTAACAAGGAGCAGAGTTTTACCAACAAATTTTGCCCCAGGTTTGAAGTTGTTTACATAGGACTTAAATCACAGAGTTCAGTGTTAAATCTCCCTGTGGATCAGGCTGCTGAGCCAGAGGAAGAGGGAAAGGAGCAATAAGTGAGGGAAACACGAAGGATCCTACTTTTTAAGAACGTGTCTCGCTGTGGTCCTGAAGCGTGCAGGTCCAAAGAGCAATACATAAGAAACTTATGGAAGATTTATTTTTAAAACTGAGAGAAAAGAACTCAGGCCAGCCCACAACTCCCATCTGATATGCATGCTCTTCAATCAACCCTGGTAGAGTTCTGCATCCTCTAATTCAGTCCTGTATCTGCTTCTGCAGTGCAAGGCTTAGCTCCACAGGCTTCCCACACCCCCCTCCAGCACTGCGGTGTAGCTCTCCTGGCAAACCCACACCAACGCACTGACAGCCCTAAGCTATCCCACAAAGTACCAAATACATACGCATCTCAGATACACAATGCAATGGACTTTGTGCTTCAGACAGCCATTAGGGTATAGAAAAATCAGTGCCTGAAGAGCAGACTTAAGATCCACGCACACATTTACACAACTGGTACAACCCTTAGTTAGTGGACGACGAACCAATAAACAATAGCTTGAAAAAGCTCGATTCTTGAAAAGCTGATTGAAACCCTTTATCTGCAAAAGACACATTGGATTAGTACTCACCTTTAAAGACAGTTAGGAGGTTGCTCGAGTTACTATTCCCATTTTAACAAAGGAACTAGACACTCTCAAACTTTTCCAAATACATGTACATCGTGTCATTTGAAAGTTACGGGAAAGTACTTATCATAGCAGGATGTGAAGAGCTGCACTGTTCAACTTTGAACATTAATTTAAGCAAGCCTGATCTGATTCTAGCTATCCTTTTACCAGTCTATGGTCTTTCTCTTGAAAATTAAGTATGTGTCAACTACAGTCACTGTACCTTCCAGAGGGTGGCATAAGGGGACTTGCCAGATCAGCAGCAGCCGAAGCAAATGGGTAGAGGCAGTACTCTCTGATTCAGAAGGAACCTGCCTCAAATTTTGTGAAGCTTTGTGATGCAACAAAGAAGTTTAAACCAGGATGGATTTCCACATCATGAATGTACGTGCTGCGTTACGCACGTGACCAGACTGTCACTCCTGCTGCAGTACCAACATGTTCCCACTGCCTCTTTAGGAGGCTGAGAAAAAGCATCTCATTTACATTACATGATTGACTAGCCGTGCAGATTGGGCTTTGCTGGGAAGCAGGAGGAGATAACATCTTTCAGAAAGAACCGAGTTTGGAAGAGGTACAGAACAGGAACAGTTTGCATTCATTCTCAGCTTGCTACGTGGGATCTTGAGAGCGTTTCCTTTACCACTTCAACTATACAGTCTGGTTTTATTTTTAAATCTCTCTTTTTCTCCAGTTACCAACCATCAGAAAGCAAAACAGCTCTCAGCCGAAGTGAAAAACATATTCACTTAACCTGCATGCTCCCCAAAGGGCAGTCCAAGAATTTTACATGTCGCAAACCTCCTCCCATCGGGGGTGGGGGGTACAAACAAGGAAGTGTTTCCACCTTAACTCTGAATCATAGGAGATGGGAGCAACCTACCCTGCAAACGCAGAGGCTCCCCCCCTTCCCCGACCTCCGTGGAGTCAAAATGAGTCAGTATGAATTGACTTACATCTGACAACCCCTCCAACCACCACACACCTCATTTTGAATTGCCATCCACACACTTGTCATTAATGGCCACTGCTGAAACATGTAAAGGTTCTGGAAAGCAGACCTCCCAGCATGTGCCCCCAGATGACACCACCCACACACCTCTCTTTCTCTTCCAAAGGTAATCTTGTATTCCTCAGGCTCCAGCCCACAAGGCTGACTTCACCGGACATCCCTCAAGTTAGCGCAACACTTCAAACGCAGAGCTCCAATCAGCCACAAGGAAAGATAAAATCACCGGGGTGTCTAAAAGGCAGGCATCAGAGTCACATCACCTACCGGGAGTCGGGGGACCAGGGTCACGCTCCAGATTCCACTTTCAGCCCACTGCTACAATCCCACTCCTAAAGCATTCACAGGGCGTTCTGAGCCCAAGGTGTCTCCCCGCAGCTTTAGAGTAACAAGACAAGGAGCTTCCCCACTCCCCTCCGCAGGACTCCCCGATGCCTGAAGGGCTGAGGCGCTTGGGAAAAGACAGCAAATAAGGCAACCAGCATCACTCCGCTTCCCCCAAATGAGCTCGGAAATGAGATGTAACAGCAGGCTCCCTCCCGCGCCAAGTATTACAGGAGCAGAATATTAACTGGTTCATTTATTTTACTTATTACCATAGGCAGATATTAAAGCATAAACACTGCATTTCTTCCACTAGCCCTTTCAAATTAACCCTACGTTTTAAAGCGATACGACAATACTTGAGGTCACCGTTTACCTGACCGGAGGCAGGGACCGATGGGGAAGAAAGGGAGGAGACAGGCGGTTGTCCTCGCTGGAGGAGGCTCTACCGGCTCCGGAGCCCTGCCCCAGCAGGGCGGGGAGTCTCCGGGCTGGGGGAGCCCGAGGATCCGCGGCAGCACAGACCCAGCGCTCCTCCGCGGCGATTTCACCTGCGCCTCCTTCCCCGTCACTTACCCCCTTCCGCCGGGCGCTGGGAAACTTTCCGAGGCGGCGGGGAGCGGGACGGCGCCGGGAGCGCTTAAGGCCAAGGCCGGGGGCGGTGGCGAGGTCCGCGGGGGGCGGCTTGTGCCGCCGAACGGGTCCGTGCGGGGGGAGCGGGGCCGGCGCTGCCGCCGCTCCG
>JAOXNO010000002.1:2223914-2281475 GCA_028565335.1 Limnodromus scolopaceus
GCTTCGTTGCCCTTCTCTGGACCCGCTCCAGCACCTCAATGTCTTTCTTGTGGTAGGGGGCCCAAAACTGGACACAGAACTCGAGGTGGGGCCTCACCAGTGCCGAGTACAGGGGGAAAATTCCAGTCTTGAAAGACTGGAATGATTGCTTAGCATATCAATTTGTCTCAGAAGAAGAAACTTAAAATTAATCAAAAAGAGGAATTTGGTGAATGACAAAACTTTGAATCCTGCCAGCAGGAGGCTTTTTTATGCAGCAACCAAAGGATTAGTAAGAATCAGTAGTTAGAAAATGAAGACAGAACATTTCAGGTATGGGGGCGGGGGGGGAAGAAGGAAGCTTTGAATCATTAGGATATTTGACTTGGCCGTGTCCATGAGGGGAGGCAGAGATGAAGAAGAGAGGGGCCACCTTGTCTTGGATGATGGTATAAATGATTGTCCTGTATGGGTGCCCATGAACTACAGCAGGTAAATGCAAGCGCAGAGGCCAAAGGACTCCAGAGGAGCTGGGAGGCATTTCCTGGCACCAGTTTATGCGTTCTTCATGTGACATGAAATAGGCAAATTTAACCCTCAGGAGTGCTCCAGTGCCTTTCTGCTTGCTTTATCTGGTAAGGGGAAGAGCAGGCAATGGAATTCTGAGGGATGGATTGATTCCTCCTGCTCCACAGCTCCTGCTGTTGCTGTGATGCAGTCTGAACAGGGTGGCTGTGAAACTCTGTTATTGTAGGGTTCAGGAAAGCCAAAAAAAGGTGAAGTACTTATAAAGCTGAAGATCCTATGACGGAGAAGTCAGAGAGAGGGTTTCAGAGCAAGGGGCAGTTTATAAAACACCTGCTGGTAGGGCTGTCTTGTGGTTAAACTGACAATAATAGTGACAGAGGAGATCTTAACATCTGAAAAAAAGCTAGCCGGAATAGTTTTTCAGTCCTATCTTCTCTTTTTTTGTTGGTAGGAGTGCAGTTTCAAAGAAGAACTTCCATGGAAATTCTTACTTTTCTGTAATGATAATCTAATTTTTATTAGGTTATTATTAGGGGTAATGGGTACAAGTTATTCCTGGGAAGATTCCAATGTGACACAAAAGGAAAATTTTTCACAGTGAGAACAAACAGCCATTGGAATAATATTCCCAGGGAAGTGGTGGATTCCCCATCATTGGACATTTTAAAGATGGAAATGTACAGGGACCATCTTGTCTAGACTGTGCTTTTGCCAAGCAAGGTTGGACCAGATGATCTTTGAGGTCCCATCCAACTTTGTATTCTGTGGTTAATTAAAACACTTCCTTGTAAGTTCACTTGGCACTTTATTCTTACTTGAGACCTTTATGTCACACAGAAGAAGCAAGGCAATAGTTTGGAGCATCCTGATATCTCCCAGAATCTAGTAATAGTGATATTGAGTGTTTGGTATCCCTCAGCTGGGTGTGTACATAGGCTTCTCTTTATTATTTTTTAGAATCATAGTTATGTTGGCAGGGCCCACTGGAGATCCTTTAGTTCCAACCACTGCTCAAAGCAGGTCTAATTGGATCAGGGTGCTCAGGGCTTTCCCCAGTCTATATAAACATCTGTAGCATGTTAGAAATAATTTATAACCATCTCTCATCTGTAACAGGCTGCAAATGAGGTTGGAAAAGACTCTTCCAGCCATTCTCTTCTGTAACAGATCGTAGTAGCTGCAGTTCTGGGTTAGGCTCAGGGTTTTGTGGTTAAATTGAGGTAAATTGATCTATTAATCAAAATTAATTTGTTTTAACAGCTTGAGGAGTTTTGGGAGGGGCAGAACCAAAGCAGAAAGAGAAAAACAGCCATTTGGTTTTTAATTTTGGATGGACAAAATTTTTAGTTGTTCAGGACAGGAAAATATCCTGAAATATAGAAGGTGATGTGAAGTTTTCTCCATGGCTGCATAATGGGGAGATTTTTTTTCCAAAGTGGAGGGCTGTGTGTCTCATAAGGCTGACAATATGGTGGATCATTATGGATCCTGACAACCATTCAGAGATGCTTGTGAATGTGTGTGGACACTACATGCACTGGCGCTTGCTCTTGTGTAGTTGGATATAGGAAGTGGTGGCAAATGGCCATGCTTTCGGGGCTGCAGAACCTTGTTTAAATAACATTGATCAAAGGCTTTTTGCTTTCCATCTACTTTGCATATTAGCAATTTTGTCTCTTGATACCTAATTTGTTGTGGGTGTTTTTCTTTGTAGCCTCAACTAGTGGCCCAAGAAGGAGTGTCTCAGGAAGGAAATCCTCAGGGAAGCAGTGACTTGAATTTGAACTCAGCGCCAGCCGCCCAAGGTTTGAAATGAGATAATCATAATTACATGAGACTAAACTGTGTGGCCATGCTCCTGGCAAACCATGCATGTACCCCCAAAGCTCTAGCACTGGATGCAATCATTCTGGTAAATCTTACAAACAGGAGAATTTGGAAGGCTTTCAGGCACATTACAACAGGAAGGGTAGCACATTCCTTCCGTCTAATTCAGTCGTGACTATTTCAACAGAAGTGGAGGCAGAAAAGAGGGATGGGAAGAGAAGCTCTATCTCTGTCTTTCCAAGAAATCATGTATCTGAGGTTCTGGTCTCTGTTACAGGTGTGGCTCGGGGAAATTGTTTGGCTGTGAAAATGATCTATCATGAATGTCTTGCCTTTTTTTTTTTTAAAGAAAAAAAGAGTTTAAGATCCCTTGATATTTGGGACATTCTGGTATTCTGGATTAACTCCTGCATGCCTCCCTGAGAGTCTTGCTCTCTCCTTCCTGACTTGTACTCCAAGGCATCGCTCTCTGCTAGTGGCTGGCACGCTAGCGGAGGGGCTAGTGCATCAGCACAGAGAATGACGACGCTGGCAGCTTTCTATATAGTGCTGCAAAGTTATCTGAGCTTCTCTGAGATGAGATGCCAGATAACTTGTACCGCTGTTGTAGGAACTTAGAGATGCACCAACCAGAGCCCCAGCCTCACTACAGCCCTGGGAAAGTGCAAATCCAAGTCCAGCTGATACCATTCTGGGCCGTTCCTGAGGTAGATGCCAGGAAAACTTGCATGCAGCTGAGTCCCACCTTCAGTGAGCGTTGTAGGAAGCTATTCATTAAATATTTTCCCTTGAGCGGGAGGGGGAAGGGAGCCAGCAAGCCAGGAGAGGCAGATGTTGCCTTGTTTTGCCATGTGGTCAGCACAGCTGCTCCCTCATCCCGCTGCCGTTAGCGCTGTTGAGCGTGGCGTGCGGAGCGAGCTTAACTGACGCTGGGCAGCCAAACCCAGCCTCAGGTTCTTAGAAAGTCCCTGGAAATGCCACATGATAAAATGCCAGAGTAGTTAACCTCAGTTGTTCGATGCAGTTTCCTCTCGGGCTCCTGCTCCCGTATCGTTTCCTGCCACCGAGTTGTGTGATGACATCAGCAGAGCCGCAGGCTCACGGACGATGAGCTCACCTCCGGCCCTGCCGCTGCCTTTTTGTAGCGCTCCTAAGCATCACCCGAAACCACAGCCAGTGTGGGTACTTTCTTCTTCCTTTCAGTTTGAGTGGGAGCGAGGGCAGTGACATGAGGAATACGTTTCCCTCCTGTCGCGATGAGGTAGAACCAGATGTGACGGGACCAGCGGATGCTGCGGTCGGTGGGAGGTGGCAGCGCAGCGCACGATACGGCAGCGCAAACCGCTCCGTGTCGGTGCGCTCAGCCCCAGGGAAGGAGAGGGGAGTTTTACCGTTGGGGAAGGCGTGCACTTCCTTAAGACAAATACCAGCCCATTGAAAATGAGTGGGGTTAAGCGTGTACGGTATGAAACCTGGCAACCCTCTGGAAAATCTCCTAACAGTTGTTATTCGCTCAGGGGCATGAGCTGGAGTGGTAATCCTGTTTTAGAAACTTCTGACTAAAAAGGGAAAGAGGAGACTTACTCTTCTGACTTACCAAAAACTATAGATCCTGGGGCTTGTTTGCAAGCAAGGTGCAGCTGTAGCATCTTTCAGAGAGGTAGTTTCTGGATGAACCCATTCTGTGGGTCTGGGTTTAACTTGGGTACTATATGCCTGCAAGCTTTTGTGCTACTTGTGCAGGTGGCTATTGCTCTGAGATTTGTCTTCAATCACATAGTAATCTCCTGCTATAGGCACAGCCAGAGATTTCGGTCATTGTGGGGTTTGTTGGTTTGCCCTTTCCTTTCAGTGAGGATTTTTGAGCTGCTGTGCTAGCGGGAGGGCACGGGAGGACACATGCGCTTGCTCATCCTGCAGGTTGTATGCTGTGCGGCTCTGGGTGGGAAGGAGATCTGCCCTGGGCTTCGTGTCTGCAGCATTAAGAAAGAATTGCTGAAATAAACGATGACTGACTCCCTGCTTTTCAGTCAGTCTGTCATGGGGAGAATCAAGAAATAGGAAGAGCTGGACTAGAAATATGCCAGACTTGCAAGGCTGCCCTGGGGCAGAGAGCTGCTTTAAAGCAGGCTGATGTTTGTCCGTCGCCTTTGTAGCTGGGGATCCAGCTCTGTTTTTCCCGAGGCACTGGTTATGGGTGATTCTAGGTTATCCAGGAGCAGGCAGGGGTTTGTCATTGGTTCAGGATTTATTTTGTTGCTACCTGAAGATGTTGCCAATCGCAACTCAGTGGTAAAGTTTTCTGTTTGTCTGAGCCATGAAGTATTTTTCTTCTCTTTCGTGAGTACCACTACCCAATGATTGATGAAACCAATTTCAAAGCTTTCTAAGCTGCAAAAGCAGCCTTGGTTTGTTTCAGTAACCTTGCTTGGCTGATGGAGTATAGGTGTGAGAGGGGAAAGAGTTTGCTTTATGGCAAAATTTCCAAGCCCCAGTCCAAAGCCAGAAGCAGCCTTGGGATCTTGCTCCTTTTTGTCTCTTTTCCCTTCCCTGTGTTCTTCTCGGTACACCGAGAGATGGAGCAGCTGCACACTCCTTTGTCTCGCTTTGTTCCCTCTGCTGCCCCAATGGTCACCTCAGCTGTCCCTGAAACCAAGGGCTTTGCTGCAGATCAGAGCAAGGCTGTGTAGCCAGAAACATTCCCTTCTCTGAGACCATTTTCAGACCTTCTGTGCATCTGCTTTCCTGATGTTTGTGACACTGTATAAGGCGTATCTGGTACTTTGTGTCTCGTGAGGATCCAGGGTAGCAGTTGGTAATACATATAACTGCTCACAGCAGAGGTTGCTCATGTGTGTTTGTGCTGCAGAAGCCAGAAAATCTCCCACAGACTGTAATATCTGGGCTCCCAACAGCCTCACGCTGAGGGCTACAGCCAGGGCAGCTGTTTGTGTCAGGCTTTAGCCTGGAGCTGGTACAAGAGCAATGGGAATGTTGTTGTGAAGACCTTTGGTTATTTGGGAGTGGATCCTTGCCAGCTTTTAACCTTGGACTGACTCTGTAAGGGGGATTTTGGGCAGGTAGGCTCCTCTAGAGCTCTAACCCTCTCTCTCCCATGATCTTTCCCTTTAGGCATCACTGGAAAAGACGGTTCCAGGCCCGGCAAAACTACTGGTGTTAGGAGATCTCTGAGCAACATCCCTGCCACAGCTCAGTAGTATGCCACCTGTTCATGTCTTGCTGAAGCCAAAGGACTGGAAATCAAACAGGATTTTTCATGTCATACTTCAAATTCTTCCTTTGTGATAGTTTTGGCCAAGCTTTCTCTCCGGTTGTCTGCTGGCTTACCCCAAACATACAAACAGGGACTTAGGGGAAGAAATGGCAAATGCCTTGTTGGAGAGATGCCTTTCACAGTTTGTACTATGTCTTTTGTGAAGATATTAATCTTTCTTAAAAATACTTGGATAACATGGTGCCTTGCCCTGCCACGGACAGCAGTAGTTCAACAGAAAGGTAGCATTGACTCAGTAATGCAGATGCAGTACAGGAAACCTATTTACACAGCTAATTGCTGAACTTATATATCATACTACCTCTGGTAGATTGATGGAGAACTCCCAAGAGCTTACGTTTTGCTCAGTTGCCCATAGGGATTGCATCTGACATACAGTCTTTGAGCCCTTTCTTTGCTATGGTCATTTCTTTACTTCATGGCCATTCCAGCTTACCTAATGCTGCTGCTCCAGTGGTCAGTAACTCGGATGCTTTAGAGGAACGTTCGCACCCCGATGTCTTGGGGATTGATTCTGAAATTTTGATCCTAATATTATCAGCTCTGGGCCATCACTTACAACTAGCTTTTGGCCTGGTGGTGCTCCCCCTGAATTCGCTAGCAACTCTGAGTGCACAATGTTTACAAGCTTAGTCACAGCCACTGGAGTTCATCACTTCAAAGGAGTGTCTGTAAAGAACCATTTGCACACAGGTTGCTTCCTTGCAGAGCCTCAGGATTCAATTTAAATTAGTTGTATCTTCAGTCCATAATGTGCGTATGTGGGGTCCTCTAGTGTTGTAGCTATGCAAATAAAAGCTTGCTGGTGCAGTTCAGTTTTGGGAGGCAGCAGTAGCCAGCTGGTCTGAGGTTGTTGCTGGCTGCTCTCAGTCTCACACTGTATGCAGATTTGTGCTTTAGGTGTCAGAGCTGATCTTGCCTAAACTCTGAGGAATTGAGGGTATTTCCAATATCCAGTTGCAAACAGTGAAATCCCGGTGGTATTTTCCATCTCGTGGATGCTCTGCCTGCCTATTAAAGGGACAAAGTGGGTATTTCAATTATCTTTGACAAGATGTAAAATTGGCTAGCTTTACAGCGTTAAATATTTAAACAGAACATAATTGGCTTTAAATTTATGGCAGTGCATAGCAGAAATCCATGAAATGGCAGTATATATTGAGCTCATTTATTATCCTTTCATCAGAGGTCTGTTCCCTTAGCAGGTATTTATTTAACACAAGAGAATGTATGCAGAATTAAGAGCAAGGGCTGATTGGAGAGAGATAATAGGAAAAAAAGGGGTTTTTTTTCTTTCTAGGTTATTTTGTCCAGTCTGCCCAGTTTAGTAGTGACCAGAGTCCCAATGCTGTTAATTCTATGTGTTGTCTGGTTTGCCCTAATAGCAGTTTTTGGTGTATGAAGTTTGGTGGTCTCAGCACAAAACTGCATCGCAGATAATCTTTGTGCTTCCTCTATCACATAGCAGAGAAATCAAGGATTAAATGGATTAGATCCCAGAGACTGACCTAAATCTTATGCTCTAGGATGGGGTGTGCTGCCAGGTATGGGAAGAGTTTTACCCCCTTCTGCTGTGTGGACAAATCCAGGTGGGACATCATGCATGCAAATCTGTAGCTGTTGATGGTTACATGAGAAGATCTAACTGATGTTCCTCTGAATTCAGGTTAGGGAGCTTCTCTTCTTCAGGGGACACACAAGTTCAGCTGCAGTTCATATCTGAATGCAGATAGCCACTCCAGTGGCAGCCCAACATATTTTACCAACTTCTTTACCGGATTTTCAGGTGAATCAGCAGGTTTAGTACTCTCCTTGCAAGGCTGTATTGCCTATTTAATTAACCCCTATTACCTGAGAGCAAGAGCTGTTACAATGTGAGACTGGAACTTTTTCCTCTCCTAAATGGATTAGGGATTGCATCTGCAAGAGACTCAGACTTTTCTTATGACGTCAGGGCATTCTCAGCAGGTGGCATGGAGGAGGAATGGAAACTGCCTCAGCTAGATAGTAAATCCATTGCTTTAGGTCAGCAATGTTCCTCTGGGCTGCGCATACAAAGCCTTTCTCTTCCTTTCTTGAAAAAAGAAAAAAATATATCTAGTCCTTGCTACCTCTTAATACCCTATTGGGAAGCCACAGTAGAAAACATGTCTCCATAAAACTGTAAGTGCTTGAGGAGAACAAGCAGAATCCCACACCATTAGGAGGTACTCTGTGTGTAGTTGAAATCCCAGTCCACAGCTTCAGCTTTCATGGTCATGCAGAGGCTTGGAATGAAAGTCAATGCCTGGTAAAGGTGGGCAGAATTCCAGCTTTCAGAGAGATGTAGGATCTCAAACTGGATTACTTGGATTTTCTTTTTTTAAAATGATAAACAGTTTTTATTGCTCATATAGTTAGTTACCTTTTCCGTGTAGCCAAATCCTACCTCTAAGCAAATGCATTTCAAGTGTTTTCAAGCTCAGACACTTTTGGTCTGACTCAGTCAAATATAAGAGGTCGTTACAGTCCGAGCAAAACACGGGAGATGAAGGTTTGTCTTCTAGCAAAGTTTGGAAGATTCTCATAAATGGTTTTGGTGAAGGCATAAAGAGTGTTGGCAACTTGCAAATTAGCCTTGGAGTTTGTTTTTAATAAAGGTATAAAACGTAGCACCTCAGGTTTCTGCTTTGCCTCCTCCACGTGCAGCAACCTCAGCACACACGCATCGCCAGACAAGATGCAATTCCCTTTATTTGAATTGGAGTTTGGGGTTTATAAAACAAGTTTTGGTCATTTAGGAGCACCCACAGATCTACGTGACAACAAGGAATAATGAGCAGGAGGAATCACACATGGAGGAAAACAGACAGACCCTTAAACCCAAATGTTGGTACCTAATTGCATCCTCTTGTATATCTTATAGTACCTCTTAACTGGCTTGATGGGAACACAAACCAGTTCTGCTTCATGCGTACATCCGGAAGTCTCCACAGCTGAGTCTGTTTATGCCCCGCGTTGTTCTGTGTGCCATACAACTATTTAGCTTTTCATACAGTCAATTCTGTTCCTGTGCACAGCCTCTTCAGTTAATCTGACAGCTTTCCTAACTAATCCCATGTTTTGGGTCTGTGGGTCAGAAGATGAGGCAGAAATAATACCAACAATAGCACCAAGGAGCTATTGATGCTGCTGCCCACAATGTTCACCCTGGTGTGGGCAGGCTATCGTGAATGGAGCTGCAGGTGAATCCCTAGTCTGAGCCCCAGGAATTCAGCTGGTTAAAGGATAATATAGCAATCAAACAAGTTGGAATTTGTCTTTCTGGATGGCCAGGATCTGCTGGGCTGGAAGTTCCTGCCTTCCCAACTCCTCCACCAGGCACCAAGCCTTCCTGAAGAGGTCTGAGATTCCGTCTGTGGAGCACTAAACCTTGACCCCTGCAAAGCTTGTCCTTCCAAGTTTTTCACGCTTACTTCAACCTCTGAAAGAGTAATTGCATAAAATGCATAAAAATTACCAACAGGTACTGAGGATGCACTCCAGCAGTTGTCTGTGGAAAATGGAAATGATGGGGGGGCAAAAAAGACAGTCACACTAGATTTCATGTAAATAGTTTAATTATATTTCAATGCTTAAAACACAGAAACACTGGAATTAAATTACATCATAAAGCTTTTGCTAAATTGTACATATACTTCCAAGAACTGTGAGAGGAGGCGCTACTGAACTAAAAGAACACTCCAGTACAAGCCCAGCAAATACCCGTAATATTCTTTTAGTCTTATTGTCTGTACTTCTTTAACTTAAGGGCGGTCATCACAGAACAAAGCCTACCATTACAGGAAGAATGGTTAAAGAGAACTCCTCTGTAGGTGTGTTTGTTACACAAGATATATCTCAGCATTAATGTGGAATAAGGTGCGTGGGTTTGCACCTGAGCTGGCAGCTGCCCATGCAGCACGTGGAGTTGGGGAAAGAGCACAAATAGGCTGTTGGTTTGAGGAAACAGTTCAGCTTACACTTGCCTTTTACAGAGTTTAAAACAATAAATGACGTTCCAATCCTAAGAACTGTAGGGGAAACGTTGCGATTTAGGACAGCCATGAGCCCCTGCTGCTGTTTGCATCCCTGCCCAGCTGCTGCAGCAACGTGCCAGCTGATGAAAAGGGAAATCCCATGTCTCTGTGGCTGCCCTCAGTGAGCGCTTGGAGGAGATGGTAAGTGTGCGTGTGGGTGATGTATTTGCTTCTCAGCTAGTCATGTAGGCATAACCTCTGGGAAGACCCACAAATAATGTCGAATTCTAAGGCCCTAAACCAGATTACATTGAGTATTTGCACCCACACACCTTCCTTCCAGCAGCATCCCTGGAGTGCAAACACCAGCAGCAACCAGCAGCCTGGGAGACCCTCCTGGCTATGGAGGATCGGCTGTTTTCCACAGGTAATGACACTCCTGGCCCTAATACACTTAGAGGACTCCCTAGTTTTAAAATAGAGAGATACTGAAAAATTAGGGCAACTTAGCCCTGCAAAACTGCCACGAGGAAAGCTGTGTCAGTAAAGGAGGGAGGGCTGGTAAGGAACTCTGCACTGCAGGGGTCTGTGGCACATGCCCAGGAAAAAGTCTGCATTTAATGAACACAGAAAAATAAAATCACAGTGGGGAAGAAAAAAAACCCAAAAGATTTTGGAGAACAAAAACTAACTGGCAACAAAGCACATGAGACCTGAATTGCGACTCAGTGAAACATCTCCTCACATAAAGCCTACCTCTACATCTGCATTCAAATTTTGGCTTGCCCCAATTCCCTTTTCACTGGTGCTGTGGATGGAATACGATCTGACTGACAAATGTATGCACTGCAAAAAAATCAGGTGATCAGTGCGTGGCTGGACACTGATGTTTGCATGCAGGCTCTGCTGCTGGCCCCGGCTGCTCTGCTGGCCTGCAGCACTTGGGGCTGGTGGCCACCAAAAGGCTCTGCAGAGGACAGCCCCCGTGTCACACTGCAGCATGCCAGGGTAGCCAGAGACCCCTTCGCACTCTCTCCCTCCTGCAGCCCTGAAGGATGCACAGGAAGAAAGATCCTTCAGGGCTACAGGGAAACTCCTGGCTTACCTGCCTGGCCAACCTTCTGCGTTAGCCTCTGCTCGTGTCTCCTGCTAACACAAAGCTCCCCGTTTCCTTCAGCAGGAAGAAGAGAAGGCTGTGACTGCAGGTCCTGGCAGGTAAGGATGGACGAACCAGCTGTTCAGTTGTGGGGCTGTTGCAATGTTGAGCCAAAACATGTTTTTCCTTATTTAAAAGAGAATACTTCGAGGTTTAATCTTTTTTTCTGGGTAACGCTCTACACTGTGGAAACTTCCCTGAGCCAAAGCAGGAGGGAAATACATGGTTTTGGAACCCCAGTTCTACTCGACTCCTCTCTGCGGCCCAAATACCGTTATTCCTAGCTCGGTGGCAGAGTCACGTAGCCAGACATTGATCCCCCCCTCTGCCTCTAGCTGTGTGAATTCCCCTCTGTCTATACGGCAGCACTAATTTGGGATATTCAGCCACTTCCTCAGTTAAGATGTAATCAGCCAAATGTTCACCATTTCACTTTTTAAAGCTAGTTCCCCATGCTTCAACATCTCCCCGGGTGCACGTTTATCAGCGGCCCACGTGCCACAAGGGGGATAAGCCCATGGTAAGTGTTTTCCTGGCGTGCCCCAGATTGCCACTCAGCCCGGGGAGTCTGCTCTCCTTGCTTAGAGGGGCTTTGCCACCAGTCACCCCTCCAGGATCTGCCAAAGCTGCCATCACTGTACAGAGAGGCTCATTCGTTGCTTTCCTTAGGGTCTGGTGGCACAAAGCCAACGGGGAAGCTCTCCGAAACATGCACCTCTACTCCTTCCCTGACCCAGAGAGCACGCACATGTGCTCTGACAAGTTAATCTACAACAAAGCAGGCACTGTTCCTAAGCACGCAGCTTGGTAGATGGTATCGGTCAGCACCAGCCCAGAAACTGGAGCTCAGGAACTTTTAGTGGTAACAGATGCACCAAAAAATCCCCACTGCCCTCACAAAGGGTTTGCTTCCCAAAGTGACAACAGTTCCCAGTGCTCGTGCCCATTTGTAACACAAACCAACGGGGTGACCAGCTGGGCTCAGCGGGTCGGCCATGCTTGCGGGAAGTCACTGGTTTGTTGGCTTCATCCTCCCCAGTCTCGGCATGATCCCAGAGCAGGGGTGGGTACTGTTCATGCATTGATGGCATTGGCCACGTCTGTGAACACAAGACGGCTGGGTCTCTGGAGGGCTCCTTGACTTGTCAGCAGAATCTGCGTTGAAGCAGTGAAAGATGAGACCCAGCGAAGTCCGCCTTTGCTCAGGTGTGTGTGCTGGAGGCACGGGCTGCACACTATTGTAACTAGATTCTGCCCCTGGCTAAGGGGACGCTGCCTGATAACATGGTGTTAACAAGGCTGTGACAGCAAAATACAACAGGCCAGAGAGCAAGTCAGCACATCCATGCCAGCTCAAAATCCCCACGTTACTGGATTACTGGGTCTCGCTATTTATATATACAAGGCAGCATGAAAAGACGTGAAACATCCAGAAGGCCTGGAAACATGCCATAGACTGAACTTGGGCTGTTGTTTTAGACTCTCCCTCTCGTATTATTTTAAGCTTTTAAACTTGTGTACTTGCTAAGAGGAGGTACCTGTGCATTAGCAAGCTCTGGAGAGATCTGAGGTGTCCTGCTGGCCAGTCCCTTTATAGGAAGGATCTGCTTTCACTGTGCTAAGTTTAACTCTGGCCTTGTGATTTTCCCCCTTTACTACCTGAAGGGGTATAATAGAAACTGTGCACTAATAGAAAGATCTGGTGTTTTTCCAGTATGCACCACCCAGAGGACAAGATCCTTTGCTTTTATACAACAGTACTTCTTGCTTTCCCAAAACCAGTGTATGGAATATGTTGACTATTTTTCAGATTGCAACGCACATCTTCTTTGTGCTCTTTAGCAGGGTGGGGAGCATGTCTCAAGGTAAATATTTTATAATTACAGTTGTATTTATTATCTCCTCTTTCCCTTTCTGCCCACACCAAACTTCCTACAGATTATCTGAAGGTGTAAAGTGTGTGGAAACTGAGAACTACTTGGGAGGACTCTTGCTCTTGGAACTGGAAAAGTAAGGGAAGGCACAGGCAACACAGAAGCTGGAGAGGAATTCAAGAAAGGAGAGATGTCTACTCTAAGGGGAGGCTGCAGCATTGGCTAAGAGACGTACCTGTTCCAACCATGCCTGCCGGCTCTGTCTTTCAGAAAGGCTTTTGTGTGGTGATGGTGACAAAGGAAACAGAAAACACTGTGAAGCCGGCTGCAAATGATGGTGAGAAGCCCTTCCTCCCTATTTCTCCTACCTCTTCGTAGATGGGGGAAGGACACAGCACCTTGTGTGGACCATTAACCAAAAACAACTGGCCAAGCTATCAAGCTCCTTCCTAACTCAGAAATGTGGTAAGTCAGTGGTCTCAGGTCCTTACTGTTTCTCAGCACGCTGCATGCCTTTGAGCACTCAGAAGCGGTCAAAGCAAAGCCTTCTTCCCCTCTCCCCAAGTATCAAGTAATAGAGAACTCTCCTCCCTTTCTCTGATCCGTGCCTGCTCTGTGCCAAGCCAGGCTGGCCTGGAGGTGGTGACATGACTAGGTGCTCCAGGCCGCAACGAAGTGCAGGCTTTCTGCCTGCATTCCTCAGGGCTTGCAACACAGTTCACTGTTAGGATTACAGGTTTTCCCTCAGCAAGGCCTTATTCCACACTTGCATCCTTAGGCAAAGGATGATTTAAGAGATATCTTAAAACTGGGTGGAAATAATTTGCTTTTCAGGGCCAGAGCACAGGAGCCTGAGTGCTTTGTGGGCACTGAAGCCTTGTCCCCCAGAAAATGGCATTCATTGTACTGCTCCCTGGTGGGGCCCTGGGCAGCAAACTGTAGTAAACTCACCCTTAATTACTGAAGTTGCCCTTTTCTCTCTCCTAGTTGAGTAAAGTCAGCACTTTGCCTCCCCAGGCTCTTTGTCCTAGTTGCCTGACTCTTCAGTCCATCCTAAGCACTCCAAAATGCTCAAGCCCCCTATCTCCAGGGCTAGCAGAGATGGGGCAAGTCCTCTTGAGGTCTTACATGGTTCCCCTACCCCACAACCCTACAAAAACTCTAACAAAAGCAGTGCAGGTACCAGTGGTTGTAGTAACAGACTTGCTGCTCCCTGCTGCTTACCTTGCTCTGCGATGCCTGGGAAGATGCTGCATCTCGCCCATGTTCCAGCAGCTCCTGCTCCAGTTCATCCTGTTCCTCGGTGGGATCAAAGTTGTACATGGGCATGAGCTGGTGCCGTAGCTTCTCCAACCTGCCCGTGGGAGGGGAGGGAAGGGAGAGTGTTGGATGGGAAGGACAGATGCTCAGGCTGCCTTCCCCACCCTACAGCTGAGGCTTCCTGCAGTCTGTCCCCCCAGCTGTGCAGGGATTCTGTCTCTGGTTGCTCTTGCTGGATATGGGTCATGTCCTGTCCTGCAGCGATGAGGATAAGAACCTGCTACTCAACGGCTGGCAGGAGTGGAAGATTCCCAGAGTGTAGTTACAGGGATTAATTGCTATCACTAATCTATGTTGGCAGGCATTACGCGGAGTCAGACAGGGATTTAAGTTCCTGCAGAACTTAAAAGATCAAGCTTTATGCGGAGGGACAAAAGAGGCAGTGGAACATACTGGCCAGGCATTTTGTGACTTCTCCCCCTGTCCTTCTGCCCTCAGCAGTTGGTCCTGCCATGTCACACTATGTCTGCCAGCAAAAGTCTGCTTTCAGCTCCAGTGGCTTAACAGTAGTACTTTAACTTTGGGGTTGAATTACATAGAAATAAATAGAAAATAATAAACAAGAAATAGAAAATAGGAAAGAGTTAGAATCTCATAGGAGGCTGATGCCTGTGGACAGACTGTTCTTACTCCTGTATCCTTGCTCCAAGTGACAGAGCTATAAAGTATCACCCCAAGGGGTCTCCCTAAATACTGGGCAGCTCAGAGATGGAGGATGGATGGGTGGGCATCCTGCTGTGGAAACACTGAGCCCTGCCTTAAGCTGTAGCTGAGTTTTGGGGGATTGGGGAGGAAAACACACTAGCAGTTACTGGCAGTGTCACCACAAATATCTATTTTAGCAAGTGTTAGGATGACACATTCCTTCCCTGCTTCTATATGGGTTTGCCAGCACAGCCATTATCTCCAGCAGTGCTATGTTGACAGGCCAAGCATTAGCTGCTCTTGTGGCAGTGCCCAGATCTGGGCTCCAGGGTCTGGTTTGGAAATTTTACAGTGGGCAGCAGCACCTCTTGAAAGTCTGCAGGCAGGCCAGGCCTGCCACAAGGAGTCAGGCAGGGAGCAGGTACCACATCTAATGGGTCTTCACCAGGGTCTCTGCTGTCAGAGAAGGAAGAATCAAGATGTGTGTCTCCTTGCACACTGTTCTTCTCTCTATTTTCAGCCAGGAGCTTAACAAGAAAATTAAGACACTAAGTCTTGGGCTTGAAAACTGCATCTCTGCACTACGCTGCTGCCAGTTGCTGTGACTACAGCTAAAGAGACCTTCAGCTTTGCAAGGCCAGTGTCATTGGCCTGGGCTGTTGAAAAACAGGGATCTGGGAATGGCTGAAATGTGAGAGCCACACCTCTCATGAAAGAGTTCCCAGCTTTTTTATACGCTCATAACCCTTTCCTCTGTTTTAGTGCATCTCACAGATGAAGCATGAAGAGTTTGCAGGATCTCTAAACTCCTCCTGCTCAACCATGTTTTCCTTTCCAAAGCTGTGGAGGAGTTTATGAAGCTTCAGTGGGCCAATACCAGGGTTGCAGTGTCCCTACCCCTGTCTCATTCCCACACAGCTGATTCCCAGTATGCTTCTCAGACAGCCATCTCTTACACTCTTCCTGTCTCCTTCCTAGCTCTCTCTGGATTTTGAAGCACTGAATTCCCTTCAGCCAACAACAGATGTTACTTACCTCTTCCTCTTCCTGATATACAGAACCTGAAGGAGAGAGAAAACCATCATTACAACAGTTCCATTAGGATGGGGAACAGCTGAGAAGAGAAATTTTGGGCACAGGGCACAGAGAAAGGAGGTGCACAAGTCTGGTGTCACTGCACGCCAAAGCAGGGGGCAGGGAGAAGTGACAATTGCAAATGAAATTTCATATACATCAGTGTAAGCTCGGTAGCACATCACGTCTGACACTTAGTGCTCAAGTGGCCTGTTATTAGGTGCGTTAATAGTAGTACAAGTATTAGGTGTATTATTATTAGGTGTAGCTCAGCACAGTTTTGGTGGATGCAGGACACGTTGCAATTTAAGAGCAGATGAAGAACCTTCCCTTTGTGGTTCTCATCTGTAGATTTCCTAGAGCACAGAAATGCCGTTACCCCCTCCCCAGTATAAAGGGAAGAAGCAAAGAGGGCATGCTCAGTGACTTGCCTCGTGTCAGCCAGTAAGAGCGGCTGTGCTGGGAAGGAAATGAGGCTTTTGGCCTCCAGAGCCTTGTTCTGAGAACTATGAAGGCTGGATGTTGCTCTTGGGAACTTATGACCGTTTCCAGGTTCTCTTAGGGGCTTTCGGAAAAACTCCTCCTTGGGCCTGCAATGAAATTTTGCAGGAGTCCCTTTCTGTAGGCTCCTCTGATGGTTGTATTAGTGAATGTCTTCCTCATATGAGGAATGGGAGCTTGCTGCTACCTTCTGTTCTCTGTTGGCAGGTAAACAATCTGGTTATATATCAAAAGAAGAACTGCAGAACTTGTATAGCCCGTGTCAGGCCCAGAATTATAGTTTCCGAAAGCTTCCACCTGCAGCGTTAATGCAAGGTTAGTTACACAGCAAATCCTCACAGACTTTGCTGATACTCAGCAAGTAGAACCTTGGAAACGCAGTCCGGAATGATTCTAGCTAAAATGGATTCAGGCTGCTTTAATTCAAAAGGGCCTGGCCACAGAGGAGATTAATGTGGTTCCAACGGTCTGCTTTAAAAGTTAATTTGGGTGAACTTTCTTGTGGGCCCCTGTGGTGACAAGGTTTAAATCAAGGCAGCTCTTCCAGTTAGCAAGTCAGAACAGAATCTGCTTGTGTTCTTTTAACTGAACTTCCTATTGCTATTAAAAATAAATACTGATCCTCCATAGGGCTTCCTCTAGGCCTGCTGAGTATCCCGTTTGGACTAGATACTGCAGATATACTGGGGCACTGAAGAAAGGCCTTAAAAAGAAAAGGGTCTCAGGAACTACCAGTTCCCAGCAGTTCTAGGTTCTAGAATGCACATAAATCATTCAACCCACATCAGTCCTGGACCCACTTTGCCATCCTCCACCCCTCAACAGACAGAGAAATATTGAGCAGGGCTCTCTTACCACAGCTACAGCCAACCCAATCACAGTAATGATCCCAAAGGATAGCAGCATTGTGCTCACGCCGGGTCCGGTGCTGGCCACATCTGGGATTTTGGTGCTATTGAAACTGGTAGTCTCAGGGCTTATGGTAGCTGTTTCTGGTACAGTCACATCCAGAGTTGTCCCTGGGTCTGGCTTGGCCGTGGTGGTGGTGGTGGTGGTGTGATACAAGTCATGCACAGAGGGTGAGCTGTAACTCATCCTGCCAGCTCTTGGTAGCGCCTTTTACCGAGCTGTTGTCCTCACCCATCAGCTACAGAAGCAGAGAGCTGCCCTTTGTATCCAGGACCCTGATGTGAGACCTGTCCTGTAGCATTATCGCTGACAAAGGTTTGTCTTCACAGGAACCACAGTGGTTTCTGCCTAGGAAAGAATGAGAACAAATGAACAGTGCAGAGCTCTTAGAGACAAGCACAACCTTTTCCAAGGCTTCCCCATTCACTGGTACAATTTTTGACGGCGGCTCACAGGTACCCACTCAAAATAAGAAAAAGATTTTTCAAGGGTACTGAGAGCCCCCGAAGTCACACCTGAGTGACTTAAGTCTGTCATATGCTCCCCCCTCACTGCTTCAGCTCTGTTTCCTTGCAGGCACCTGGCAGATCTATGTGGGGACAACCTCAGAACCCCTCTGCCTTTGGTCTGCTCCAGGCTGAGCCAGGTGGCCTCTACCTGCCTCAGGAGACACAGCATTTTCCTGCTTCTGTCTCTTGCTTTTACTTTTTAGAAAGTTACATGGGTCCCCTTAAGTTTATCAGTGGGAACACATCCAATAAGATGGCACTCAGCTGCGAGGCATCTATATCTCAGGATGTTTTTTATTGAATCCAAAGTAGGACTTCCCTGTTGTGGTGGTGGCTGGTAGGTCACTGCACTATCCATCGCCCCGCTGTCCCCCATCCCATGTGCTCTAGAAAGGCAGCTTCCTTAAAGCAGTGGGTTGCACCAGTCCCCCATCTGCTATTAAAGACAGTATTTCTCAAGTTCCCCATGAAAGCACCCACTCAAGCTTAGTCATGCACTGCTAATTATCAATATTAATTTTAAAACGAGTCCAATTTTGGATTACGGTTGGGAAATTTGATAGATCTATTCATGCTGAAAACATGAAAGGCTTTAATTGCTTCATGCTTCTATTGTGCAAATGATCAGGAGTTGCAAAACACCAGGGGATGATCCTATGGGAAGTATTTGCACAACTTTGTTTATAAAACCACCGTATATAACATTAGTTCAGCAATTTCTTCCGTGAAAATGCAGCTACCTCTGGAGCAGAGCAGTGCCGGCCCCAAGAACTACTGTAGCAATCCTGTGATAACTTCTCTGCAGTTTAGCAGACATTACATCTCTGGAGTGGAATGGAGCAGGACACAGGGGTTAACGAGCTCTGAATAGAAAAAGATGTGCCTGCGAAGAGAAACGAGCCATTGTTCTGCTCCACTCTGTTCTATTCTAGGCAAGGTTATTGCGCAGTTCCCATTAGTGTGACGCCTCACTGCTGTCCCTAACTGCATTAAGCGGGGTGATTAACATCTGTCACTAACAACTGAAGCAGAGAAATCACACCAGGCCAACAGCACCAGGCCGCCCCGTGGTCAGCCAGCAGCCTCAGCAGCCACCTCGACTTCCAGAGCACTTGTCCTGCATCTCCCCAAGCAGGTAAATCTCTCGGCACACATGCAGGATCTGTCTCACAACTCCCTGTGAACAACTTTGTGAAGCAGGAGGGGGTTTCGAAGTGCCTGGGAGACTCTGGGAGCTGTCAAACTCCCCCGGGTTTCTACAGAAGTGTGAAGATAGCAGTTCTGGTCTGGTCCCACCTAACATCATGCTGAGACACGAGTTCATTGCAGCTGAAAGGGACCGTGTCCTTCACTGACCACCAAACCATGCCTATTTTAAACTATGTGGCACCTGGATTTTCCCAGCCAGCACCAGCCACAGTGGAGCTCTGGTGTAGCGGACACTCGGGCACAAAGAGGGCAAATTTGAAATCCAATGTGCCACACCACCAGCAGCAGCTGCTGCCCAGCAGGGAAAGGGAAGGAACCGCTGATCAGGTGTTGGGCAGACCAAGCAGCTGCTCAGAGAGCATCAACGATTTGTGCTATTCAGGGAAACTCTCTGTGACGATAATTCACATTTTTAAAAAAGCCACCATCGAGGAAACAGAAAGTGGAAAATAGCCTAAGTGAAAGGAGTGAAGCGGACCCAAGGGCTTTGCAAAGTATGGCTCTAGATCTGGAATATCTCCTAAATTTTGGAAACAAAGTAAGTTAGGCCTTCATCTCAGTGTGGTGTCAGTTTTGGAAAACCACAGGAACTTGGATGTTGAAGCTGATAGCAGGCCTTTGGGTAAGATTCCTGTTGATGACACTCTATGCTGCTGTGCATTGTTCCTCTGAATAAAGTTAAGCTAGCCTAGAATTACCCAGCTGAAAATCTGGTCAAGTGGGAACAGGGGCTCTTGTTCATGCTCTCAGGGTCCTGCCCATGGTGAAGGATTCCCAAGCCCAGAGACTTAGCTCTAAAAGCAGTCCTGTCTGAAAGGTTTCTGACATGGCTTAGACAACCAGTTCCAGGTCCAGATGAGGATGTTTCTCTTCCCAAACCCCTTCTGGTCCAGGCTGCAGAGGGTGAGATGGGGAGGCCGAGTGCAAGTATGGCCCAGGGCCCGTGGCTTACAAGGTAGAGCTCGGGGTGGATGATCTTTCCCACCACCTTCCTTTCCCAGTGGTCATCCTGGTGCTGGAATTTTGATCTGCAGGCTGGGCACGCTCCAAGTCTCTGATGGCTGCTCTAGGGACAGGGACAGCTACTACCTATGGCTGGCAGGTTTCAGCATAGTCCATGCACAAATAGAACAGAAGAGGAACCAGATCCTCAGCTGCTGTGAGCTGGCATTCTTCCCTTGCCTGCACCAACAGAGCTTCTCACACAGCCAGGACCGCTCTGTGCTGGGCTCTGCTGGGTCTGGGAATAAGGAGAACACGTTTCTCTCCTAAGCCAGCATTTCCAAACTGGTCTGTGGTGGGCGCTGCAGTGGTCAGCACCTCCGAGGTGCAGAAGACACCAGCTCTGGCTGGGCTGGGCTTTTCTGAGTCTTGGTTTTAATCTCTCTGTGCTGCAGTTTCCTCTCGGGTTATGACAGGAATACAGAGATTTGTGTCACAGGGATGAAGATGGGTCACGGGGTCTCTGGATGAAGAAGGCAAAAAATAACTAGTATATTTTCTGCATTACTTCACCAAGAGATGAAGTGTGTCTCGTAACCCAGCCACGCCAACAGCACTGGGTTGCCCATGTGGCTTCCCAGTGTGTGAACTTGGTGGCTTTCTCTCCCTCGGCCCCAGGGTAGCCCCTGGGGTGGGGGTGAAGCCCCAACCGCCTGTGCCCGCTGTCCCGGAGCACCTCGGCTGTCACCTTCTCACTGCCAGCGCGGTGCCATGCTCCCATCCCACCCCCAAGCAGTGTCACCTCTCCTCTGAACCCGCACCCATAGTGACCTGAAATACAAGCAATGACCCTGTCCCCTACCCCCTCCCGGGCACTGCCACCCCCCTGCTCACTGCGGGGACTCTGTCCCGGCGGGAAGTCATCCTTCCCCATCCCGGGGAGAAATTTCCAGACGGATAACGGGTGACACGGCCCATCCCGCTCCCAAACGCTTCCCAGGCGGTGAGGGACCGGCCCCGGGGCTCGCAGCCGGCTCCCCCCGCCCCTACGCCGTGCTGCCAGCGCTCCGCCTCTCCCGGCCGGGGCTGCCCGGGCCTCGCCGGGGCGGCCGGGACAGAGACGGAGTCGGGCATAGCGCGGGGCGGCGCCGCCCGCCGGCGGACCCCGGCCGGCCTTCCTCCCTCCTCCTCCTCCTCCTCCTCCTTCCCCGCCGCGCAACGCCGGGCCTCCGAAAGGCGTGCGGGCGGGCGGGGAGCGGTGCCGAGGCGAGGAGGCAGGGCTGTCAAACGCGGTCGGATTGTGCCCCCCTCTCGGCTCGGAGGGCCGGTGAATTGCAGGCGCGGACACCCGGCTGCTGCGCTCGCCTGCCTTCCCAACCTCCCTCCCTCCCGGCACGGCGAGACCCCTCCGCCCCGGTCGCGGGGATAACTACCCGCCGTGACCGGGCTTTAAGCGAGCAACACGCTTGGCAAACGATGGGTATAGGGATCCTTCCTAACCTGCCCGGCTGATGCGCTCATGCAAGCGCACAGAGACTACACACTTACTTTAGCTGGCCCTGGTAGGGGGCGGGGGGGGGGGGGGAGAAAGCCCTGCAAGTCTGATTGCAACAGGGAGAAACGCCAGTGAGCTGCCACAGGTATGAACTCTACGAGTGGGATTAGGCTGGGGACGCTGGCATGGGCTGGGAAGTTAATGAGGGGGTGATTTTCATGAAGTAAAAATGGCTATTAATTACAGCAGCTGAAGGGGGAAGATAGTGTCAGCTCATTACCAGAGCTGCTGGTTAGGCTTCCGCCAATTCTATGTGCGCATTTCTTTCTACAACCCAGAGGTATTTGTAAAGGTCCTCATGCACTTAGAATCATAGAATCATCTGGGCCGGAAGGGACCTCCAAAGGCCATCTAGTCCGACCCCCCCCGCAGTCAGCAGGGACACCCCCAACTAGACCAGGTTGCCCAGGGCCTCATCGAGCCTCACCTTGAATGTCTCCAGGGAAGGGGCCTCAACCACCTCCCTGGGCAACCTGTTCCAGTGCTCCACCACCCTCACTGTAAACTTCAACACGGGCTCAGGAACTCTCCTGGAGTAGAGTTTATTTGCTTTAAATATGAGCATTTCCTTAATACATGAGCTTTGCAGGCTTAAATGCGAGGGGTTTTTTTGTGAACTATTTTGAGGAAAGTCTCAAACAGCCCGGATTGGGAGCCTGCAAGCAATCAATCAATCAGGGGCTCAGCCATTAGTATTTTTTTTACTTCAAGACTTACAACCTAAACCACCCACACCTAAATTTTCCCCCCGTCTTCGGAGGACTATTAGCTTCAGCCCATGATGAGTGCAGTAGCCAGGGCAGACTCCTTCACCCGACAGGGGATACAAGGAAGAATTATTTAACGATACAACCCCAGGAGGTCTGAGGTTGGCCAGGGACTGCAGCAATCCCAGCGCTGTTTCTATTCCCACCACACTCGCTCACATGGCATGGCTCACACAATGAGTTCTGTCCGGTTGCCTTCTTTTTTAACTGGAAAAAAAAAAAAAAAGCGCTGGTGTCCCATGCCATCATGGGGAACTGGCTCGGGTTAAAAGTACCCTTCTTTTTAAAATTATTTTCTAGCTTGAGTTTTGCATGGACCAATTCCCTGATGGCATTTCTTGCGGTGGCCCCACAGACAGACAATTGCAATGGTTCAACTCCAGATACCAAGATCAAGTGACACAGGTGGAAATACGGGATGGTAGCTATTCAAAGTGGCTCTGCTTATCAAAATAAAAGTTCTCTGAGCTCCAAAGCCACATGTTTCTGCTCTTTTCCTTGCAGCAACCTTGCCTGACCCTGTGGCACGCCAGTTCAACTCATTAAATCAGCAGAAAACTAACTTGGCAGAGAAAAGCAGAGTTTCCTTCATCTTTAACAAGCCAAGTGGGATCACTGAGGAGTCAGATCAGCAGCAAAGCCATCGCTGAGAAGGTCAGGAACGAGCAGACCATGCAGGTAGTGCAGGACCACCCCCTTCAGCTGCCAGGAGAAGTCAAATTTGCTCAGCCACACCGTGATCCCTTCTTCTCAATTTCATCTAAATTAATCCAGACTAAATCCCCCAGCTGCACTTGAGTCCAGAATTTCACAGAATCAAGGAATGGTTTAGGTTGGAAGGGACCTTCAAGATCAATGAGATCCAACCCCCCCTGCCTGGGCAGGGACACCTCCCACCAGACCCAGTGGCTCAAAGCCCCATCCAGCCTGGCCTTGAACCCCTCCAGGGATAGGGCAGCCACAGCTTCTCTGGGCAACCTGTTCCAGTATCTCACCACCCTCACAGCAAGCAAATTCTTCCCAATATCTAATCTAAATCTCCCCTCTTTCAGTTTAAAACCCATCCCCTCATCCTATCACTCCACTCCCTGATCAAGAGTCCCTCCCCATCTCTCCTGTAGCCCCTTCAAATATTGGAAGGCCTGCTCTAAGGTCTCCCCGGAGCCTTCTCTTCTCCAGGCTGAACAACCCCAGCTCTCTCAGCCTGTCTTCGTAGGAGAGGTGCTCCAGCCCTCTGATCATCTCCGTGGCCCTCTGCTGGACCCATTCCACCAGGTCCATGTCCTTCCTGTGCTGAGGACTCCAGAGGTGGACACAGAGCTCCAGACTGGGTCTCACCAGAGCAGAGTAGAGGGGCAGAATCACCTCCCACGACCTGCTGGCCACATTCCACCACATGTACTCTGAAGTCAAAAGCAAAACTCCTATTGATTTAGATGGGACCTTCTTATGTTCCTCTCCCCTACAAAAGTGCTAAGAGCATGAATTTTAACCCGTCATGTCCTGGTGCTTTACAGGAATCTTATAAATACTTCCAAAGCAATGTGCACTATGGAAATAAGCTCACAGTTGATGCCTCACCATTGCTTGTAAACACACAGGTGAATGAAAACCTTTGTAATGACTTCTATTCCCCCCCCCCCTCCCCGCCCCGTGCCCTACTTCCCTTCTGTCAGGCTTCTTAAACATCCAAATTCTTCAAATTAACTACTGGGGGAAGAAAAGGAAGCCCAGGGAGATTGAGTATGAGGACAATCTAAAGCAACATTTGAGCCCGCGACTGCGCTTGCCGGGTATTTCTCGCCACCATTATTAGATGAGTCAGTGATATTAGCAGAGAATCTTGGTTGCTTATACAGAAGACCTTCACAATCGAGAGCTCAGGAGCTTCTGTACTAATGCAGAATTCGAAAGTACTTGTCACAATACACAACCTTATTTGAAAAGTAATGCTCTTAATAGGAGAAAGATTTAATTTCTACTTCAAAATTTGGTGGATTATTTCAGTAAGACTAGGAATTACAAGCTAAGGTGTCAAGACCCCATTAATTAAATATTTGCATGCGCTTACGTATAATTTAAAGGAGACTGCCATTTATTTAATCTTAAAATTCAGAGTGAAAGAGTAGATTCTCCACTGTTTGTTTAGATACGGCTACATTCACTAAGCTCAAGCCTTAAACCTCTGCTTAATCTGTTTTACTACTCAAAATAATTGCAACTCTCTCTTAAAGAACAGTTAATCATAGGAAAAATGTGCAGAGGCATTTGCAACATTTCTGATTTTTTTTTCAATGGCCAGCTGTACTGAGAATTTGTTCAAGGATCAATGTGCATTTTATATAAATACAACTAAAGTTGCAAATATGATTCCCTAAAGCCCCAAATTAAGTTCTTCTAATCCATCATCTCCTTGCGCTTACTGAAATGAATGGAAATTTTGATATTGATTTCAGTGAAAGCAGGCGCAGCTCCTTCACGTGCTAGTCCGTTGGAGGCGATTTTCTTGCCTGACATTACAGAGTAACTCTACTGGCACATTTCAATTGTCTACTAGAAAGGTACCCTTCTAAGACTCCAACCCTCTCTTCATTATGCATTCTTATTTATTTTTCTTTAATACCATCCGAGTCCTATCCTGCCTTCCTGAAGTTAATTAAAACCATTTGAAAACAATAGCATCTGTAATGTGAGGAGTGCATGACGGAGCCTGCAGAGCTGGACAAAATGCAATGACTCTACCTGTGTGCTAATAAACATTCTCCACTTTAACCTTTGAATTATGAATGGTATCTATTCAGGGAAAAAAGAGGTATTATCCAGCTCCTATTTAGGAATCAAGTTTAAGAATACATTTTCAAATACATTTATAAATATGTAAAAATAAAAGCTTTAAGCAGTGTAGTCAGTTGATGACTGTGGGCCATCAAACATGCTAAGTTAGAAGAGGTCTTGGAAAAAAAAAAAAAAGAGTAACACCTCCTAATTGGAAGCTTGTAAAGCAATCCAAGCAATCACTATTCTGACTCTTCTATCCTCAACAGAAAGCTACTTTTACATCTACGTTTTTTAAAATGTACGCATATGAATTCATCCAATGTCTGTGTTTGGATGTGCACGTACATATATGTGATGTGCATATTGTGTATAGTATGCATCTGCATGAATACTCTGTCCTTGATACTACCCAAAGCTGCTCTGCATAGAAAAGGCATTAATTTCACATATGTTACTTGGGGATTTTTTCACCAGTGTCTCACAGACATGAATTAATTTACATTTATGCAAGATGTACTGTGTCCACAACTGAGACTCTAAGACAAAAAAAACCATAAACCAAAACCAACAACCCATGCAGGAGGCCACGCTGCAAATCATTTGCAGAGGAAAGGCTGGCACCCAGAACTTACTGTCCTCCCATGTCCAGATACCTAATCCACTCCGCCTTAATTCCAGAAACGCTGAGTGATCACGCTTCCCATTGATTTCATTTGCAGCTGTGAGCGCTCAGCACTTCTGCACATTAGGCCGAGGGGTCGAGGAGATGAGACAAACACAGAAAGTAGCCACAAAAGGTATTTTGGTTGAAGTGGCTTGCTCAGCAACGTGCATAAAGACTGCAGCAGAAACAGGGATATTCTTCTCATTCACCTGCCTTAATCACAGGATGATCCCTTCTCTTTCAACAATCCCCTTCATTGTTCTCTTCTCAATGCACCTTCAGATTTCTACACATGAACGGAGAATCTTCCTGACACACACGTATACATACTTACCTTGAGATCCTAATATGTGAGAGAGCTGGCAAGAGAGTTAAGTGCTGAAATTAAAGATTATATCATAATGTATATGCACAGAGGTTGAGGTTACACAGATGACTGACATTCTGTCTTTTCATAACATTTGAGTGCCTGACTCTGCAACTGGAGTGGCTTTTAACACAAGAAAACCGATGTGAAGAGGAGAGGGTTGGTGTTTCCCCTGTCTTTTCTTGAAGTGAGAACAAGGGGAAAGAGAAATCATAACAGTTCCCAGTTATCTATCACTAGCTGTGTACAACCCCCCCACAAAGGTAACTCCATCACCTGCCAAAGAGATGTGTGTCCTGACCAGGAAGTGGGGTATTGGGGTTATTTGTTGGTTTAATCACTGGAATAGGTAAGAAGAATTCTAATTTCATTAGAAGTTCAGTCTACCCAAGACTCTTTCTCTCTGTTCCCTGTAGAGACTGTGTCCCTGCCAGTGCGAGATGCTGTTATTCCTGGCAGCACAGCACGCCAGGTTACAGTGTTTATGTTTTGACAAACTGCCAGCATTTTGCTAAGATATCAAGTGCTAAAAAGAGAAATTACCAAGTTTAGAACTCAGCCAGAACTGAACAGAATTTAATAAAGTAATAAATGTATTTCTCCGGTTTTGGAGATTTACTTTTCCATGCCAAGTTCCAAAGGATCATGGAAAACAATATAGGTGCTTCAGCCTCTAAAAAAACACATTGTCAGAGTCTATTACAAGGTTGAATCCTAATTACAAGGGTAATTTCATCTGAAATAAATATGCTGTGCTCAGAAAGCATCATAGTTTGAACCAGAAAATAAGACTGGATAATAGCAAATATAAGGCCTTTTGTACAAGGGAGGACATATTTATGATTCTTAACAAGTACAGCACAGAGTCCCACTTTTCCAAAATGTGATACTGCCCAGAGGGAGGTTTTGGAAAGCTCATCTCACATGGGATGCATTTCACTCACAGCTTCTGATCCCCCTCCCAGGAAAGGGCTGATTTGCACCAGTGACCATTACTTCCCTACTTCTCTGTAGTGCCTAGGGACAGCTGTCAAAATCAGGTGTACTTTTTCGAAAGTTAACACTAATAAGACTTCTGTTGATAGGCACAGAAAATACTGGAGTCAAGAGCTGAATATTTCTTGCTGGTACTATAACTAGTAACAGCTAATAACAATTAGCAGCTTCCAGAACACACTCAGCAGTATTTTTATAACTTAGTTGTGAGCACATCCATCAAGAGCGATTACACCTTACCAGTAACTAAATTAGAGTTAAAACACAAACGCAAGATGCATATAGTAACAACTAAAGTGCCTATATACCCTTCAAAGTCAATAGAAGTTTAGTGCTTACACCATTTTACTAGATTGGGAACATTTCCATATCTGTAGTTCATAAACACCTTTGTATCACTTTTTAAATTACCTACTTAAAAAAACTTTGAAAAATGTTACCCCTTGTTTGTTTAATATTTTGAAACTTGTATTCAGTACCTTAGTACCTTACAGCAATGCTTAGAAATACTCAAGATCACCTACTGAAGTAATAATTTCCATCATCATCTAATCAGCTGCTCAGTTCTGCCAAACTTTTTGGAAAGCTCAAAGACCCACAGCTAACTTTCACCCTCCACATCTAATGACAGAGGGGTAAACGGGTTCCTGTCCATCCCACTCCGAGTGCGGAGCCTTCCACCTGCATGTCACCAGAACGGGTCTGTTCGGTCATTTAGAGACCTGTGTTCCAATATGCATTTCAATACAGTGACCCTCACCTGCCTTCCAGATTGTTCTTACATTTCAGAGGGGTTTTAAAATATTTCAGGATTATTTACAGGAAATGTAAATTTTCCTCCTCTCTTTCAGAAGCTTTTTTAATACATCCATTCTGTGACTGAGCTTTCCAGCTCCCTGCATACAGTATATCTAGACTTGCTGTCCTGTTTAACATTCCACATATTACTTTTTACAAAATAGGTTGACTGTTACTTTCCCCTCTCTTCCATACAAGCCCTGACAGGCTGCAAGGGCATGGCTGGGATAGTCTATGCTTTCAGTGGCTGGGAAAGACATGTTTAGCTTCCGCTGCCTGAGGAAGCTAACCCCTTGAGTTAAGCAGGTGGGAAAACTGAGCAGTCCCAGGAGGAAACACAAGCACAGCCACAGCTGAAATTTCAGCAAAAGCATTTTCCGATTTCCATTGGTTTCTCTGTTAGCAAACCCAAAGGTAGGTAGATTCAGGTCAGGGAAGAGACCGGAGTGCATGCAGGTTTTAAATGCAGCAAAACTTCCCTAAGTTATGACAAGTGGACAATAATTGATCCAAATTTAAAAGCATATATTCACTTACCCAAGGAATTTGCTCCAGTGTAACCCAAATATCATTCCTACTTGCAATCTTGCATTTGTCAACATTGCACATTGCTTATTTAGCATTCTGCTAAAGTCTTTTTTTTTTTTTTTTTTTTACATTCCTTACTCTGGCCCAAGTCAGGGCAAGAACTGACTAACTTTTACAAATTTTCCGCTTCAATACAGATCTCTATTTTGAGATTAATGAATACATCAAACAAGAGAACACCTGCACCTAACCAAAAATGTACCTTCTTACTTTTCATCTCCTACTCAGTTTCTGGCCCCCAAAACTACCTCATGCCTTGCACTGTGATTAGATAGCATCTCTAACTGCCTTCTAGAGGCCATATGAAAGGCCCCTTGATTAGTTTAATTAAGACAGGTGTCGTTTCTACATCCCCTACTTCACTTGGCTAGAGAGAGTGGCAGCACAGTTAGGCCTTTGTTGAATCCATCCTGGCAGGACTTTTCATAGGACTATTAGCTATTCTGAGCTAGCATTTTGTCCTGCTTACCAGGTCCAGGTGTAAATCTTACAGTTTTTTGGTTGCCCAAGTCACTGTTACAATTTAAAAAAAAAAAAAAAAAAAGCATACAGTTGCTGTTTTTAATGGCCACTTCCTCCCCATAAACTGTTTTTCTTTATTTGTTTGTTTTAATTAGCTCATCTACTTCATAATCCAGCTCCCAAAACTGAAGCAATTTACTGCATTTTCAAACCAGCATCTTTTTCTAGTATCTCCTTATCTTGCAGCTCAGTTTTTGGAAAACAGCCAGTCTTCAGTAGGACCTGCCTACTCTTACCAGTAGCACAGAGTAATGATCCAAACCATTTAGCTGCTCAACAATGTCATCAACTTCTTGTTTCCTTTATATTTCACATTCTTTTTCATTGTGGTCTTGTAGCTATTTGCACCTCAAATTCCAACTGCAGTCCTCCTAATTTCTTTTCTTGTTGTTTGCTCTAAATCAGACACAATGCCACCAATGCTAAGGAAGTTGGGAGGATCACTTTACGCATCTCACAAACTGTATTTCTTTTTATATACCCCAGAATGATTTCTTTTTGTGGAAGAGGACAATATTGTTGATCCCTGTTGAACTTAAGATTGTTTCCCTCAATTCCTTTTCTACAGTCCTGGTATTTGGCCAGCTACCCCCCAAAATCTTTGTGTGCAGTTAATTACTACTTGGGTGTCACATCATGCACCATTTAATTTCACCCCATTTTTCATTAAAGCACTCAATTTATACAGTAATTTCTTATTCTCACCTTGTCTTATAACATACTTGCAGTTCCTCCTAGCAATTAAATATAATAAGCGTGCTGTTTATGCCATCATCAAGGTGTGTAATGGAAACACTGAACAGAACCGGCTCCTGCACAAAGCTCTGCAGATCTCACGCACAGCACCCTTCTCTTTTGGTAGTGAACTGGGGACAGCTATACCCGAGAGGCGTTATCTAACCAGGTTTCTATCCATTCTTTGATAGTTTCATTTAGAGGATACTTCCCCATGAGACCACAGAGAACACCTACTGTGTTTGTCCTCCCCGCAAGAACTGTTTGCCTGTTTCTGGAGAAAATTAGATCAGCTAGATGTGATTTTTTTTCTTCAAGACAAATCCCTTCAGGATGTGGTAATTCTAGGGGCTTACAAGGATGGATGACTTGCTCCAGCATTTTTCCAGGAATTGAAATAAAGCTTGATAATCTTGAAAAAAATGGAGGCAGGCACTTTGTAAGAGAAAAGACAGAACCACGAGCAGACAGACTGGACATGTTTTGTGGCCCTACTCCCTCATTCCTAACAAGACACACACAGACAACACTGCTATGGGGGCTTTACACTTACGCCAGGGAAGAGGCACTTGCCGCTTTGTTAATAACCTTCCCCCGGCTTAAGCAAATGCAATCTCATTGCTGCACTGCTTTATGGAACCCCACAGGCAGCCCCAATACAGAGGCTCGTTAGACAAGGCCATTCAGGCACACATGGGAAATTGTTTGGGTAGACACTCTGCCTTTCCCTCCTGGAATCAAACTATGTGAGTGGTTCAAAAGCATACCCTCTGGGTGGACAAGCTGCTCTTCTGTGCTATTGATGGAAGCTACAAAAAAGGTGCACTAAAAATAAACCGTGACTATAGTACTGTAGCACCAAATCATGGCCAGGGCTTCCCAAAAGATCTGGTAGAATCTCAGTTTCTTGATATTTTGATCTATCAATATTAAGCTATAAAGGAAATCACATTGGTTTATGATCTTGGTGTTTCTACGGTGCAGGGCTGGACTCTTGCATATAGGGGTTGACTCACTATTGCCCAGTTCCATATAAGTCATCTATATTCAGCACCAAGTAAATTATGACATAGCTAATAAATCATGTTATAGTATCAGGATGATAGCAATCTGCATTTCCTTATCACTTAGGGACAAGGCACAATGCCTCGTGCTGGAGAAACGGGAAGAATATCAGATCCTCCATCTGCCTTAAAGGGACTATAGCTTCCATAGCTTTGTAACTTCCTTCAAGCTGCCTACCAAGCTGTAAGAAGAAACCCCAATGTCCTACAGCTCCCTGTTGTGGAGCGCACAGCTGGGGCAGTCTAGCACAGAGACCTCAGCACCAAACCAGGGAAAAAGAGTAGTTGTGAATAAAGTCAAGTTTTTACTCTGCTGGAGTGTTTTGGTCTAAGAGAAGGGTGAAAATCAGATAAGTGACTTTCACAGACAAGAAGCACATGTTCCATAACTACAAAAGGGCTAGCAGATACAGGACAAATTCTTTTAGATGGATGACTGGACATCCCAAAAAAGTCAAAATGGTTTCCAAAAATATTCCACTGAAGACCCTGTCAAAGGCAATAATTCACTGGCAGTAATTACCATTAATCACACAATAGTTTCTACCTAGCAGTTAGGATGGGAAGTGGAGATACCCTTAGCCACTAAGAAAAGCAACTGAGGAGACAGAATACAAGTATGCAAAAGAGAATTCTGCCAGGACTGTGAAGCTAATAACCTTTATTCTGAGTAAAGTGTAACGTTTGATGGCCAAAAAGGTGGGCGTCACTCCTTTGGTGACTTCTTCACATTAGACTGAGGGAGCACATCAATCTTTGGTATCTATCATATCAATCCCAACCATGCTAGCTCTGCTCTACTCCAGCCATTCTTTATAAGCACTCACTTAATGTCTTCTACCAGAATTATTTCTCCACTATTAAATGCTGAACACCCTTGATATAAAAATTTGAAACACAACCCATGGCATTTTCCTTTTATAGTTTGATGCCAGATTAATATTAATCTTTGTTTATATCAGTATGAATCTGTAGTAGTCCCACTGAAGTTATCTTTAATTTATATGGGTACGACAGATAAAAGCCCAAATGAAAAAATCTAAAGAGGTAATTTCTTTTTCTTAATCAGGAGAAACAAAGATAGGATTTTAGGTGGATAAAACAATTTAAACAATTAATTCATTTTTGAAACTACTTTTTGCAGCCTTAAAAATCTTTTTATCACTGCCACTGACAACTGACTAGATCCCTGAAGAACCCTTACTCAAGCATCTTCTTAAACTAACTATGCCATTGTCCCTAATGCCTACGAGGCTGGCATGTGTGCTTCTGTCACTTGTGTATCTGCAGCACGAGAAGATAAGATTTTTCAATGCTATCGGATTGACCTTTGAACACTTGCATGACATATTGACAAGTTACAAAGCCGGATGTCAAGAATTGGCTAAATCTTGACTAACAGAAGTACCCAGTTTCTCACCAATGCAGGAAGGTATTGGGACAGGCTCAATTCCAATAATCAGCTCAGCCTGTCTCAGGTAAGTTTAGACTGTCGGAAATTGTTAGGGAATGGCTGTTTGCATGCAGTATTACTGTCTGAGTATAAAATAGTTGGTTCGGTCTAAGAACAGACAAGAGACAGGATACCAGCACATGCAAGTTTAAGCAAAACAAATAGAAATTTGAGTATAAGACAAAAACATTACTGTTAACTGCATTTCTTCTACAGGCAAATTAGATATGAGATCACCCACTGCTTAGCACAGATAGAAAAATATTTACATACACCATGGGGCATGCTTTCTTTGCCTTATCGTGCCTGAGATCTCGCCTTCTAAAAAAACAATTCAAGTTGTCCTCTCTCTCAGAGATGATGCTGACTCTTTGCTTGGTGCGAGGTACTACACATCTCCTGACCCCTGATAACAGCACACAAATGCAGAGGAGAGCATGCAGCTGTAGGCACTATGACAGCTCTATTTCTGCACTGAACATTTGTTCTCCTTTACTGTCCTTGGGATTTCCTTGAACCTTACTATTATAGTCAGCATTATCGGCTCCCCTGAGAAAAGGGAAAAGCAATTATGTAGTGTCAGAACACTTAATTTGTATCACCAGACAAAGCATCCACTCCTCTCTCTGCCTCCTTACTCACCTTTTCTGGAAAACAAAGTAAATCTTGCAGTAGTTAGTTAGCTCTACGTAAAAATTAAAAGTCAAAGCTGGTTCCGAGAGCGCGAAAGGAGGGTTTTCACAATTAATCATAAGCGTCGAGTACAAGGTGTTTTGTATTGCAGACCTAATGTTCTGGTATTGCACCAACTGTCTATGCCTCAATGGGACTAAGAAGGTCAGTGTTGTATGGGAACCCAGTTGGTCTATTCAGACTAGGGCGTCCCCATATTAAAACTTCCCAAAAGTTGTATTTCTCAACCTATTCAACAGTTTCAGTGCTGACAAGACTAAGTTCACATACGTGCATCACCCAAAGCCACTTTCATCTAAATATATAAATGTTAAGTGTTGGTGGTGATGGTAAGCTCTTTTTTATGAGAGGCCTGTTGGAGAACATAGCTTTCTGCCAAGCTTATTCTGAAAGGGTCCAAAATGACATCTTCCACGTCCCCTCAACAGAGGCTGCAGAATTGTCCTATAGCTTCCAGCTCTTCATGTTGAAGTCATGTCACTTTCCATGATACTAGCAAACAAAAAAATTAGAAAAAAAGAAAAGGGGAATTTAGAATTGAGTGGTCCACAGAGAACACCACCACCACCTCGTAAAGAAGTACACTGCTCACTAAACTGGCGAAGACCCTGCATTGTAGTGGCTGAGCCAGGAACAGATATTACAACTCCCATTCCATGTGAAGTGCTAAAACCAGGTCCACAGAAGAGCAATCTAGAAAGCCTAACTCACAGTTCTCTCTCCCGATAGCTGCTTCCTTATCCACAAGTTTGTCCTCCAAGAGCCTTTGTTTGCTTGTGTCTTTGAAATGAAATAAGGTTGAGCAGCTCCAAGAGTTCCAGCCTTAGTAAGACACTACATCACCGATTCAACTCATCAAGATGGTTTAATTATTGTCATAATTTTGGGCCACTCCCTATTAAAAAAGGAATCGTGGGAAATGATACAGCAGTAAAACTTAACACAGACAGAACGACAGATAAGAAATATTTAGCTAAAAGAAGAGACAAAACCAAAGATACATAAGCTAATGAATGATATGAAAACAAAATCTGTCATAGCAAGATACTGTTCTCATGGCAGGAGAGCAAGGGATCACTGGAAGCAATCAATTTGAAAGTGGTATAAAAGAACATAATTTCATATAAAAAAAAGTTAGTCTGAAGATTTCATAGCTGAAAAGCATTCTTGAGAACAAGTTAGCCAATTCTGTTGTTTAAATTACATTTACATAGAAATGAAGTTATATCAGATCATAATAAAATTGCACCCACAAGGACACAAATCTTCATGCTCCAGGAAGTAAACCAAGCACCACCAAGCAGAAGCTGGAAGAATGGACAAATTACATGAAACGAGTGCTTTCTGCATCTCTCTGAAATACATCTGATTCAGCAAACTGCCTGAGACAGGATTCTGGACTAGAAGAACAGCTACCCTGATGTAATACCACAATTCATAGATTCTAACTTTTGTTAATTTCTGCCCCAAATGAGAAGCTCCTTAACTGTGCAATACAAGCAGGCATATTCACTCGGAAACATTTTCCTCCATGTCATTATACTTGATGGGTAAAGCACGCAATTCTATTTATTTCTTAATTTAAGCAAGACATTTACACTATGCCAATGAAATAGTTCTTACTGCAATGCTAACTTCCCGAACGATGAGTGCAGCAGTAACCCAAAACTAAGAAGGGTATGTGATGAGGCCTAGAAGTTGGGTAATTGGGAAGAACCACTCAAAATCAGGAAATTGAACTGAAAAATCAATTTAAAAAAAACCCAAACACAATAGGGATTCAAAATTTAGAGCAACACGTTTTCATAAAAACTACTCTAATACAGTGGTAAGTTCTTTGCTAATTGTCTGTTTTGTTAAGGTTCATTAAAGACTTGTGTTATAGCAAATAAGTCTGGTTGGACAGCTAGAAACAGTCAGGTTTGCCTCTGAGGAGGAGGATGTTTCAGCCCAGAATGTATAGCTCCTTTTCAGCCTGTGATGCTTGAAATAGTATTTATTGTTTACAGCCATCAGTTATGTCTGGTTTTATTATTTTAGCTGTATTAATCACTAAAAACCATAGCTGTATAGCTGTACTATACACATTTGAAAGAATCATACTACTTTCATGCACTATGTTGGGTCTACACAGATTACAGCTACAGTTTATCTATTCTGAGCATGTAATTTCCATTACTGTAATTTAACATTGTGTTTTTTCATGTTTTGATTCAAGCTATGTCTCTAAAACATCAATCACTTTTTAGGACTCAGTATGTTTCAGTCTACGTGGAAACGCAAAGTTCTTATCTACTTAGAAATGTGATGTCTTATTATCTAGGAGGAAGAAACCTTGTTAACTTACATGAAAATACTCTCATAGGCTTCAGTGAAATTAGGCACGTAAATATTCTAAGGAAGTACACGTAATTTTTCCATGACTATGTGTAAGCATTAAATAAATACTAATCATGCCACACAGAAAATAAAGGTAACATTATACTATATGAAGAATATACAACTCAACATAAAGAGCCACTAGCAGGATATTTTCAGTAAGATTTATGTAACAAAAAAAATCCTTCCTCCCCCATATACTCCAACATTACCTTTGCTCATTTGATTACAGATAACCTTACTAGTTTGAAGATGCTTCCACCAGGAATCTGGCTTTCCTTTTAGCACACGTAAGCATGGGTTTACCAATTTATAGAGAGGGAAGAGTTCAGTGCTTCCTGCAGTCCGTCAGTACTACTGCACAACAGGGAAATGTTTACACAGCTCGCTCTCCTCGCAACAATATCCATACTGCATCCTACCTCTTTATAGTATTAATTTATTTAATGGCCATTTCTAATTCTGGGACTCAACATTTTTTTCCCTGATGACATCTGTAAATTCAATCAAATATGTCCATCAAAATCTAGTTTATTGAGTTCAGTAAATCAGTAGGAGCATTTATTATCCCCAAAACACACATGTAGAAAAATCTGAGTAAAAATTAACATATAAAGTGGGATAAAATAATCATCAGTACTCCAAAGTCCACAAAGACATAAAAAAAACCAAACTTGGGCAGAAAATACAGTCCAAATTGTCAAGTCCTTTTTATCCCTTTTTAAAGCTGTCCATCACAGGTTTGGTCCATCAAACTCTTAGATGTATCGCTCGTCCTCAGAGAAGTTGATACTGATGGACTAGTATCAATAGATCCAACTGTTTGATAAAGCATCCCTAAGCTGTTGCCTGACACTGTCAGCCTACTAAGCTACAAATAACAGTTGTTCTGAGAATGACACCGTTTGAAATAGATTAGTAAAAAAATATGAAAAAAATTTTTATATATCAACAGACACAGCCACTTGGACAACAGTCAGTACTTGCCAGTACTCCAGGCCACCTTTCATTGCTCTAATTAACTCTCTCCGCATTTGACCAAATAAGGCTTTTAATAACCATTTACATTTGCCTCAGTTTAAAACCTTACTAACCTCAATGAAAAAATTTTATTGAGGCCTCTTTTTGTTGGGCAAAATAAAGTTTTGCTTCCTATGTAATCCAGAATGCCACCTGAATGATGGGATTCAAATAAATCAAGTGGGACTTGCTGGACTGAATGAATATCTTGGGCCAATCACCGTTATCAATTACCTTATTGAACCTCAGAGGGTAAAGGAGGTAAGATCTGACTCACTGAACCTGATCTGTATCTAATTAAACCACTTCGTAATAATTTCTGCTTTGCTGTAACCCAAACAGAAATCTTTTCTACCAGACCTACTCGTTCTCTTCATTGCAGCTGCTCACTAAATTGTGTTCACATCTTCCAACCGGTAGGAGAACAAGAGAGATTCTTGTTCTGCAGGGCTTCCCGACAGACAGCCTGCCGGCTGGGTGCAGAGGTTAATTTTAGCCCTCATAATCCTAAATTCTTCTCTGCCTTCATGGGGCTGTCATCTGGTCTGTGAGAAGTTAGAATTAACCTGCACACATCCGGCTGCTGCAGCAGCCCATGCAAAAAGGACATTCAAGCGCAGTTAAGCGGGAGAGCCTCTGCCAGCATCAGCTTGGCTCAGCCGCTGTGGGTCAGGACAGCTCAGGGCACGGCTGGGGCTGATTCAAATACACGACGAACCCCAGAGGAAGCTATTGCCCTGCTCGTGCTGAGCACTTTGGTGACCAAATTCTTCCAGAAACCTCTACATGCCCCAGGTCCTTTTATGATTTACCAGCTGCAGTGTATACTCACTGTAGAAAGAAAGGATGAAGGAGCAGCCACTGAGTTCAGAGCTACGCAGACAGAAACAGAAATTCCCATTAAAAAGAGAAATGGAGCCCTGTGTTCTCACAGTCCCATAGCTGCCCTAAGAGACAAAGTACCCTGGTTTCAGAAGATGGTGTGATCATCCCAATGTCAGCACAGAAGAGCCCCTACTTCACACTGCTCTGGCTTATGACAGATAAGACTACAATAGCCCTTCCCTTCTCATTAATTCAGTGGTACCCCATGATGTCCATTTGCTTCTGGCTTCGAAGTCATCCAGCAATTTGTGGGTTTTACAGGGGGGATATTAGGGGTAGCACTCATTCCGTATGGAGACTTCCCTGAATGGAAAATTAGGGGAGATTTTCCTTTTCCCCTAAATAAATGAAGCTATAACATGTTTTGAATGAGTTTGTATTTTCAAATTAGTCAGCACAATAATCAACCCAATATTTAGCAATGAAGTTAGAGAGGAATTTAGCACATCCTTTTGGACATTCAGACAGGTTGCCATCTGCACTTACTCAAGTATTGAAGGATAGGGTCAGAAATACCATGGCCTAGAAACACTAAACTCAAATAGTTTTATTTCAGAACAGAATTGGGATCCGTGCTGAGCTGTACAGTCACATCTCTGCTCTGCAGCTTGACACCTACAGAGATAACTAGAGACAATACAACAGTTTTGTTAAATAACACAAGTACCGTCACCAATCCCTAAGAGGAACTTCCATCTGCTACTAATAAAGCACCGATATAGCAAACGCCTACTTAAAAATTCAAGCTAATTCCTGCACATTGTTTAGGCACATAACCTTATGGATAATTTCAATGGGACTAATTCAAAGGGATCTGAAGGTGGCTGCAATGCAGAGACCAGGTGAGCCGAGCAGCATTTATTTCAACACACTGACTCTCTTGTAAGTATAAAGCAAGGTAAGTCCTGGATCTGTTAAGAAGGCCACCGAGGATTTTGAGCTCCACAAAGTTCAGTGTAGTACAGAGGTCTGAAGAAAGAGATGAAACACTAGTCCTGTAAGGCTCAGTGTCCTCTTCCCTGGGTATCCACACTGGAGGTTCAGGCCTGCTATAAGCCAGCAGTGGCCTGCAGTAGTTTCTCTTCAAACACATAATTGAGAAGAATAAAATGAACTGTGTGTCAAGGTATGGAAGTTTTAGACTGACTCTTGCAGGACTGCACGCTGGTTAATGAAGAGTTATATGCTAAAGGGGCAATTTAATTTATAAATGAAAAGTACGTCATTGTTTGTTTATTTTTAACATTGCACATTCATAGGGAAGACCCATAGGCAACAGAAAATAGAATGAAGAAGTGAAATTCTTAAGAGGAAAAGCAAGCAAAATAGAAAAAAAGACTAATACAGCCTTGTGAACATGAAAAACACAAATTAATAAGACCTATCTTTTGTTCATATAGGATGTTGGTTTTTAGGACTGAAGGTTCAAAGGTGATTACTTAGCACATTTTAACATTTGTCTATGTAAACAGGCATTTCAGCAAATTACTGCCATTTCAAAAATATAATGTATACACCTATCTATATGATTACTCATAAAATTTTGTATTCAAACTAAAATGAGTTTAGCAAATTTTATTAGGCCATAAATATAAGTATTTTTAAATCCATAAATTACTTCGCTCAAATTATATGTCTAAAAAAATTATTCAAGACATGCACTACAGTGTGGTAGCATTTAAAAACAGCAATGCTACAGGAATGTGGTTATGGCAAAATACAATATATACAGGGAAATAAAACGATTGTATTTACTATTAATGCCCTCCCATCTACATTGTCTATCCATCATCAAGGTATTAGCATCATTCAAGAAACGGCATGCTGTGAGAAAATCACGATAATACATTCAGTAATCCATATTTCTATTAATACAGAAAATAAAACAGACGTCAACTTAGGTGGTCATTCCCTCCCCCCCACAATAGAAATTTTATGGGCTATTTCCAGGAGGGAAATCTATACTGCATAAAAAATGTGTAACTAAATTCATACTGAATTAATAATCTTCCATTTATATGGTACCCCCCTGACAAATTCATGAGCTTTCCAAATGCACTTTACAAATGGATTTGCTAAGTACGTGCCTTACAGGAATCATTTTCATCCCCTCATGGGAGAAAAATAGCTAAAGTTTACTATACACAACAGCAATATGCAAAAGTTAGTAAGAAGTGAGAGAAAGATTAATCATTTTGAATTGCCAAGAGAATTCTGTATGTTTTTAAGTGTACAGCATAACTATCAAAACTAGAACTGGACCAAAACAATGAAGTTAACATTCTTCAATTACTTAGCTTGGGTAACATCAATGCAGCAAAGCCAAATATATCCTTTTCCCATTTTTTATATGCAATATGCACAAGTTAAAAAAAACAGGGAGCATGTGAAGCAGAGGAACAACTTATGGAAAACAAGACAGAAATGGCCATACTGGCCTCCAAACTACTCTCCTAAGTTTCCTTGTAATTCTAAATCGTCACTCACTCAGAGGATGTCGGCAGGAAAATGCACAATAGAGCTCCTTCCTTTTGTGAAGATTTCTAGAGCAAGAAGCCTTCATAGGCGGGTACAGGATGACTTCACTTCTATCAAAAAAGAGTTTGGTGATATAACCTGGCCAAAGCAAAGCTTTGGGTCTGGCTAAAGAGCTCTCTTACTGTTTCTATCTTTTCCAGAAAATTTGCAAAACCCTAGCATTTAGTATCCCATACAATACAAAAACCGTAAGATATGAATCATCTGAGTCAACACATTACAAAATATGAAATACTAACAGCTTCTTTGATTCTAAATAACTAAGGAATGCCTACACCTTGGCCTCAGACCAGCTGCTAGGTAGGTGCTTTCAGAGAAGAGAATATATGCTCATGAGCTCTCCAGTGATTAATAAATTAATCTATACTCTTAATAGGCATTTCTACTGAAGTATGTAAGTAACAAATCTCAGCTTCTAAATTCTCTTGAGTTTAAATAATGCTTAGAGGAGACTATTTCTTTCAGACTCCTGTCCCTTATGTCATTTTATCCCTAGTGAAGGGGTCTTTGAAAACACCAACTCACTGGAGGAATTGATGTCCCTCAAAGGCACAGCTGCTGGTACCAAGATCTTCTGTGGCTGGTAGTCCTGGGGATCATTTGCTTCTGACAGTTTTCAAGTATACTCCTGGCAACACATTGGTTTTAACTACACACTCAGTGCAGTTAAAAACTCCCAATAGTTTATGGATAAGCAAGTCATACCGCTCAGTGGGCCCCATTTTAAGGGACACCTGTGGCTTAGAAGTCTGCTTTTGTTTAGTGCAGGGTTAATACCCTCCAAAATCATAGACATTTAGATAAGTTTTGGCACAGCTACAGCCTTGTGATTTCTATTTTCCTTTGGAGGCTGCACCACACGCATATAATTTAAATCAACAGAGTGGCTGACTAGCACTGGCTGAGCTGACAACTATCACCATGTAGGAGAACAGAAGTGTCACTCCCTTCAAGGCCTTCAGCATGCTGGTGAGAGCTCCATTCCCACCACACTACTGCAGTTCCCTTGGTGGGCTCCTTAAGAATAATATAATAACTTTTAAATTTGAAGTATCTAAATGCTTTAATTACTTCTCCGTATTAAGTTTCCTCCACAGCTGTTTTGCTTTCTTTCCATCAACTGATTGAAGCTTCGGTGTTTGTGAGGCTGAAGAGGCAGACTTGCTCACTGCTCAGGTACCAGGGGAGTGGTTTCCCCGGCAACAACCATCACATGAAAGCCCGCTGGATATCCGGCTACTTCTCCGACTTCTCCTGCTTTAGCTATGTGGATAGTTGGACTGGGTACTAAGTACCCAAATCAAATCAATTGCAGTAGAAAAAGCAGGGCTGAACATGAAAATATCAAAAATGTTCAGGTTCTTTTATTTGCTGTTCAGTTGAAATGAAGGCAGGTTTTGCAGATACGTGGCATTTTAAAGCAACTTTTTTTAAAAAAAAGATTATGTCACTGAAATAATGTTTTCTTCAAATGTAGAACGATCTGTCTTTCTTCTGCATACAGTTTCCTGGGAATCTTCTTCTTGAATGCGGGTTTAAAATCTACAAATTTTTAAGTAGCATTTTCTGGTTTTTCTGCCTATGAGAGGTCATTCATATGTTCTTTCATGTTTTTTATAAGGCTCACTTTAACAACACTTTTAAAGTGAACAGATCAAAATTTTATTATTTTTTTCCCTAGTGGGTTTTGCTAGTAAAAAACAGCTGGTATTGGTTTCATATGTAGAGCTTATTTTGCTATCTGATATGAGATGTGAGAAAATATACAAAATTCAAATATTGCATTTATCTAATGAAAGCTTTGCTGATATTTGCTAGATATTTTGCTGATATTTGCTTTAAAAATGATCTTTGCTCTCCTTAGTGCAATAGCGTTCTTATTGAAATATCTACTAGGAAGTCTTTTCACACCGTTTGGGTTGTGTATAATAAACGAGCAGTGTGTTGCAAATAATACAGTACAAAGAGTGTGTCACGAGCCTGTCACGTATGTCCTGCATCTTAACGCAGATTTGCACCTCCTCCATTTGCTTTCTACACAACCCTGTGCTTTGGTCAAATAAAAAAATAATACTTGAGATGCACAGCTGATCTGCACCAGGTGAAAACAAGATTTTGATCTAGTCAGTCATACAGCTGTGAACTTGGCTATGGCCATTTCACTCGGAGAGGATCACATGCCTAGATGAAAACTGCAACCAATAAAACACGCCCATGGTGCAAAGGGGAGAACAAAGCATGCTTTATAGCACAGCTACATAGAGAAAAGGAAAACAGAAAAGGGAAAGGTCTGTATTTAACTGTCCAGACCTACCAAAGTAGTCTATGCCTATTCACTGTGAAAAATCTAACTTCTTAGCTTGGTCTCCATGATCCTTTATGTGTCCCTTCCAACTTGAGATATTCTCTAAGTTTTGGCCCCCAGTGTTCTCTGTATGCCAACAAATCCGTTGCTCATATCCAGAACTGCCATAACCCCAGCCTAGCAGGACTAAATCACTCACAACTGCACATCTTAGGCATTCCCACAGCTAAATCCTGTAAGGATCAAGACTGGTAGACTTGGTAACCTATAAAATACAGAAATTTTGTCTAAAACCAAGATGCATATTCCATGGTGATTTTCAAGCACTTGTTGTTGCACTTGTGAAACAAGCACTCTTGTTAAACTACATAAAAGTGTAAAAATGAATTGCTCACCATAACATACACAGGTTGAAGCTTCTCTACATAGGGAAATCTTGATCGCCTGTCTGCTTTCAGCAGAGGACTCCTTATAGTATCACTTCAGAGGATAAGCGTAGTCAAAACGGAGAGTCTCTCAGGTCTACTGAAGCTGCATCACTGCGCACAAGTCAAACAGCTGTCTGGATAAAATGCCTATTCACCGCCCATTGCAGGGGGAGCTCTTCCATTACGCTTCAAGGACAGGCAAAGAAGTTGAGCCTGGGTTGTGGGTGTATCAAAATAAGCAGTATTTTACCTACTAAAACGCTAGCCTTTGTTAAAATGCTGACTTTACTCTTGAAATAAAATAATTTTAAAATTTCTCTGTTTGTCAAAGATCCAGTCTGTTGTCAGTAGTGTCTTAACACTAGCAACACCATTTTCATCACAGCTTTCCTGTGCGCTGAAGAGTCATTTTTGAGGAAAGAATGGAGGAAAGAGCTTTTTTTTCCTTCAGCCAGCTTAGCACCACTTTTGTAGCTGCCACCCAGGACCCCCTTGCAGGACACCTCCCAGAGCCACAACCAGTACAAAACTGTTAGTACTCCACGGACTGCTTTTCACTCAAAAAAGTGAATTCACTTAAAGTGAATACAGCGCTGTGGTAGAAATTTAAATCGTGCCTTTAATGTAAAGACCTTCATCAGCCTTAAGATCTAATTATAGAGTAAAAGCAGAAAAGAGACAACATTTCTAGTTTGCCACAGGGACTCTGTGAATCAGCATCACTAGAGCCTGTCTCAGTCTGTCACAGATACAAAATTCTTCTGACTGAGGAAATTCAGACTCCCTTCCTCACCTGTGGAACTGAACTGGGACTATTTGACATCACCGGAACAATCTCTGTCATTCACCACCTGTATTACCTCACAAAATATAAAGGAATCAATGTTCTGAAACTGGAAAAAAGAACAGCCTTCTTTTTTTTTTCTGATTGAATTCTTAGACTATATTTATGTATGAAGTGAAATGTATTTACTGAAAACACTATTCATCATAAGTTCCCTATTGAACTTTTGGTTTTATACATATATATATATGAAAACCTTTGTTTTTATAGAACTCTAGTATTTTATGATAAAGATTTTTAGAGGAAAAGAAAAAAAGTTTACTCTAGTTCATATAAAACTTCACTAAGTTCCTGTATTTATACTTTTTCTCTCCTAAAGCAAATTCGTTCCATTTGCTTTAATAGAAGCACTGTATTACTGGGCTTATGACTGCAAAAGAATATATACCCCAAACAGTTGAATAAAGTCTTTTTCAGCATCAGTTGTAAGTAATTTCCAATAAAAATTAATTATTTTAAATACATTTACTAAATATACATTTACTTATTTGAGCTAAGTTTGGCCATTTGTTTCACAAGCAATGGACTTAAAAAAATTAATTTTTAATAGCATAATGTCAAACAGCATTAGAAAATTTAGATCAAACAGGTTTTTGGCAGTCAAAATGCTCCTTTGAGAAATTATAAAGAACAAACATATATTTTGGCAGACAGGATTATAACATCTCCCACAGGCAGAATTTTGGTACTTTTTTGTGATGTTAAACACCCAGTGTTTCAATGAAGAGTACTTCAACAGATGAGCTTAGCAATACTGGCACATAAAAGGAGTTTTTTTCATTATTTTCATGCATGTTCCTTTTGCCTGCCACCTACCCACATACTTCCCTATAAACAGCAGAAGCACGCAGAGGTAGTGGTGTAGAGACAGCCACATGCAATTTCTACTCGCACTTCCAGCAAAAGTCACCCGGCAAGACCTGTCTGGACAGAGAAATAAGAGAGGATGCTCCTGCACTAGTGGCTTCCTGGGAAGGAGAAGTGTGTGGGGAGAACTAGAAAGAGAGGATGTTGTGGCAGCTTGGGAGGAACGGCTCAGAGAGACAAGTCACAGAGCAGCGAAAGCCGGTGCAGCTGCAGTGGGGACGAGGTTCGCAGCGTTTCAGTGGCTGAAGCGCATTCAGTGCCTTAGAGTCCAGTACGTCACGCACAAACCAACCCCAGAAAAGCATTAAAATGCTACTACACCCATTCAACCCCTGAGACATACTGTCTTCTGTGGGTTTCTCACATCCAGTTTCTCACGTATGTATGCCATTTTCTGCTGATAAGACATTAATATTATGCTCTTTATGCTTCTTCTTCTCCTTAGTTTGTATGTGTATAAGTCAATTCCCTAGTATCTGACTGCGGGGACTCACAGGTACCCACGCAGTAAGATTTTGAATTTATTTGGTTGCACTTTAGCGTGTGCTTACGTGGGTACACACACGTATAAAACACACAAGTTTCTCCTCTGATTACACTATGCTACAACACGCAGACTGCAGTGTAATTACTGAAAACTGCTCCTTGCCTCCTTGCTATGACCATTACCTCAGTTTCAGAGACAGCACTTGTAATACAGGCATTTAATAAAAACACAGAAGATTTAACAAGTGGAGAAACAAAGTCAAACACTGGACACTTCATCCAACAACCCCAGAAAAGGTGACCTAATTTTTAATTATTTTTATTAAAAACCTAATGCAAATAAATACCTTCCTATTAAAACCTACAATTATCCTAACATTCTCATGCCTTAAAGAATTTTCAAGGTTATTTTTACAGCGTATTCTAGTTCTGGCTGAAAATCCACAGAATCACACACTAGCAGAAGCTTCAACATATTTCTCCTGGAGATAATCAAGACATGCTCATATTACATAAAAGCTATCAAAAGTGTAACATTATCAGAATGGGAAGTTCATTTATGTCAATGAGAAGCATGTTCCTGAATTGAGAACAGTTTCTGTCTTTTAGTTTGAACTGTCTATCCATAACTGTGCTATCTGCTTCAGATGAGGTAATTCAAGTCACAGCTCTTCTAATAACGTATGAACTTCCAAACTACAACTCTCCCCAAAAAAAACCCCAAAACAAACCCTCCCACACTAGAGGTAAAATATTTTCCTAGAAACAGCAGAAAACCTCTAATCCAAAGTCCCTCTTGGTAAACCATTCTAAAGAGCAAACTATGTCCAGGAAATACAAGAACATTCAAGAAGTCTGTCTTTTACAGATGGCCCCAGTGATTGTTGTCTCAGTGTGTTATGATTTATTGTTTCATCATTTAGGACTGGCAGCTTCTGGAAGGTAATAACATTAAAGGGCACAGGTTAGCTTGTATACCATTGCCAAACACTTTTTACACTGCTAAAACTTTTGTTAAAATTGTAAATCATTTTCAGCTTGTAAATGTCAAGACTTCAGCGCTCCTGTACTACAACCGGAGGAGCAGTTGGTAAAACTATCAGCTGCACCCCAGATGGCAAAATTAATGCCCTCTAATTCACTAGGCTCTAGAGGAAATATGTCAAATATGAAATCTATGATATGCAACAGCTCAGATCAATGTTGTATTTCTCTTAAAATCTGAAGTCAGGCAATTTTGAGAAGAAAAAGCCTGTACTAAAGAGCTTTCAAGGATCAGTCTGGAACTTCTCCATAGTTCATTGGTGCCTCATCAAGCTGGATGCAGCGAGAAACACACAAGCAACATTGAAAACTGTTCGTGAATCTTCCTGGAGATTAAGGTAATAAAATTTAAAGAGAACTGCATTAGTGAACAAATAAAAAGACACGGTAAATTTTAAACCTTTTCATTATAAGTGTGAAAGCAGTCACAGTGTAGAGTTACGCCTAAAAGCATGGGAGCTGACACATCAGACATACCGATCTCTAACCCGCTATTACGGTACAGAAAACAAGTTCTGATGAAAGCAGTAACCTGTCCTCAACGTACCAAGTCAGCAGAGGAAGGTGGAAGAAACACCTTGTCATTGCTAACGCACTCCTAGGGAGAAGTGTGGTAAATGTATATTTATCAAAAGATGAGCGGATGACACAGTTTTGTGGGGTTTTTTTCCATACAAACAAGCTAGTCTAAACTTCCTAGTCACGCCCAAAACTGAAAATATCCCTCTGCTTCACAGTTTAAATATGGCTTCTCAACTGTTCCCATCACATAACACTTACACCTGATAATCATGTGTTTCTGTTGATCTACTTTTGATCTCGCCAAAATACTGTGACTCACGAGGAAGCCAGGCAAAAGCTTTCAGTATGGACCAGCTCAGCGAAGATCAGAAGCCGAGGTCCAGCCATAACACAAAACCTATGAAAATGGCTGAGCATTCAGCACACGTTCAGAGGCACGACTAACCAGTTGACAACCTCCAGCAGAGACACTTACACATCTTAACTTTTCCAAAGCAAAATGACAGAACGAAAGCCTCTCGCATTCACAAACCCAGGACTGATCTTCTGAATCAATTTAACATGGACAAGCTTTGCTAAAGAGTTCTCCTCTGTGCTAAACACAAGGAACACATTTTTCAGAAAAAGAGATTTTAAATACGTTTTTGGATTAACATAAGAAAACCCCAGTTAGTCTCATTACCCCAAATGAACAGTAGGCCATAATCAAGTCTTTGCTTTGCTAATGAAGGCTGTGCGAACACCGATTTCACAGGGTGATGAAGTTTTATAACTGTAGCAGCTTTATAACTGCTATAATGATTCTATTCTAACAGGAAGATCTTCTACCTTACTGGCTGTGTTGCAACACGTGTGATGCATTAGTCTGTCAGCGTGGGATACCATTTGACAGAAAGACCAGTTCATCAACAGGCAGCGACCAAAAGGTACAACTACATAGAAATAAACCCATATAAATCTTTCTGTACAAAATGAATTGCATGAATGAATCCATAAGTAGCGTAAGTGAAACCAAAATCACTGTGCTTAATTAATTTTAAACAGGGAATGCATAGGAGTCATTTGGGATTGAGGAAGGGGGAGGGAAAAACAGAGGAAAAAAAAAAATATTTGCAACATATACCACCACACAGAAAAGCGAACAGCTACTTGCCTTCCACAAAGGACCATTTAGGAAGAGGTCCTAGTTGTTGCCTCCAGTTTGGGCACTAAAAGTGCTTTCCCTTCTGAAACTACCCTGAGTTGGAGACGCTAATAATACTAACAGATCCTAGGCTATGCCTTGTTCAGGTACGCATCCGTGTTACTGCACATCAGCATAATGCATAACCTCACATTTCACGCCACATCATTACATGGTTTGTCTCCATTGATGGGGCCCTCAAGCTCAGGCAATGCCAGCTGTACCGCATTCAGGATGCGGTGCTTCCTCTCCCTCTCCTTACTGTTAAGCACGCAACTACCATATATAAGTTGCAGGGGTTCCCGTATCTGCACACAAATTCTCCCTGCAAATACAGCCATTTATTCACATGCAATTTTGTACTTCAAACAAAAAAACATACGTATTTACTTTGTGTTCCTTCATTTCCTAGCCCATCATTAACAATGACTTCTGCAGATGATATTCAAGCAACATACATGAAATGGGTTCAAGCAACGGAAACTCATCTTTTGTTTTATTTTGTTCTGCAGATGAAAAAGAGAATAGAAACCTGAGAATTTACGGTCATATCAGAATAACCAAAAAGATCCTATAGCTTCATGCTTTTGATGCAGCATGCAGAGAAGCGAACTCTGCATTTGCAAGCACGTATTCTGTGTTCAACGACATTTTTAAAAGATGCAAACAATGGTTACCCTACTTTCTTTTGAGCTTTTTCCACAGCACAGCATACATCTACATGAGCATTATCTATAACACACTTAACATATAGGAAGAGTTGACAATTTTGACAGTACATGCAATGAATTAGTGTTTGAGAATACGAGAGGTAGTGACTAAATGCTGAAGAAGCCAACCTCTCGAATGGCAAAGTGGGGCATCTGTTTCTTTCCTTTCCAGCCTGCTTTTTCTGTCAATTTGTAGCATTTTCTCTTCTCCATCTAGAGCATCCCAGTTTTTCTTCCCTTCCTGTAACCATTTCAGCTTGGCAACTTCGTGCCTTCCTGTTTCAGACCACGTTTTAATTTTGCTTCCATAACAAGTACCACTTTGGCATTTTTTCTTCTTGTTCCAAAATCTGCATGTTTTTCTTTTTCTTTTTTAATGGGGATTCTCCACGTGCTTAGGGATCACTGTGAGTTTCTTTTAAATTTTCTCAGCAAAGGCAGCATTAGCACATCAGCCTAGTGTGATTTATGATAAAGATAAGGCAATGGTCTAGCTGGCTAGCCGGTCACTCTGATCCCGGGAAAACCTCGCATTTCTTGGATACCAAACTTTTGGTTTATATCACAAAGATTACTCATATTGCTGAAGGGACTCAGCAACATATGCTGCTAGAAGCTACAACACATGTGAGTGCATGAAGCTAGCAGATGTAAGGGTAACTCACCCTTGAATAACTTAAGATGAAACAGTCCCTCAAGCATCCTGGCAAGGACTAGATGGTTGGAGGGAACATTCAAGTCTGCAGCATGTCTGAGCCACATAAAAGCCCCAGTATCTTTGTTTTCCTCACAAGCTCTTCCTCCTAGCAGAAGTTAATCTACCTGTTTTACAATTCAAGACTCAGCATCCCAACAGTTATAAAATCTGATTCAGAGTTCCCATTAATAACCACAAAAGAATGCAACAGAAGGTGCTGTAAAAACAAATAAAAAGAAATAGACTGGGAGCTTTTGGAATCAAAATCCATAGTTACGACAACTATGTAAACAAATTAAGAGAGGAGAGAGAGGCATCTAGCAAAGAAGCAATAACCGTGAGTATTTTTAGCGCTTGCTATGCTCAGACTGCCCCCAGCTTCCCACCACCCCAATATCAAGGCTGGATAACAATAAATTGCAGATATCAGACAGAAACAGGTTTTAAAGGGGGACTACGAAAGACAGAGGGAATGACATGGAACCAGGATGGTGTAGGACAGAAATTCACACTCCCAAAGCAGCTACATATAAAAAAAACCTATAGAAGTGGTGGTGTGAAAAGTGCGGGGAGGGATCAGATGACTAAGACAGGCAGTATGGGCACAGCTATAGTCACAGCGACGATCTCAGGACAGGACACTACAGAACTCCTCATCCACGCCAGCAGCTTGTAAAGATGAGGACAAAAAGATTGCATTTTTACATGAGAAGAGAGTCAAAGGAGAGACTTAAACCAGGTGAGGGGGTGAAGACAATGACAGGTGATGCTGGTAAGCCTTATTGGAATGGGACTGACAATCTAGTAGGTACAATTTACATTGCTGAGGTAGTTTCTTCCTAAGAGAACAAAATGTTCCAGAAGCAGAATAAATACAGCGTGCCATTCATTAATGACACAGACTCAAACAGATGTCTTATTTCTAATTAACACACATCCTCTAAAATTATTCACATGTACCCCTTGCTAGGATTGTTTTCAAAGAAGAACAGGTGAATGATGGCACAGATTAAACAGTTTCATATAACATCCTCTTAGTTTCCACACTCTCAGGCATACTCACCAGCCCCTCTTAGTTATGCTCCTCTTTATACCGGCAAATCAATCAAAATCAATTACATTCTTACAAAATCTTAACCTCAGCCACAAAAAATATTGAAGAATCTTCACTAAAAAGACAGTTTACATAATTTTGTATTAGAAATAAGTTAATAAAGCATAGAACAGATGACTTATCAACACAAAAAGAAAAACTTGCAAATAGAGCTACTTAAAAATGTTCACTGTTTAAATATTTAGTCAATGCCATGCATTGTTATAAAGTTAATGCCAAAGTCAGACAAGTTCAGTGAAGTACCTAACGTGTAATTTAATGGCAGTGGTTTAGGACAGGTCTCATTACTATACTATGAAATGCAACTTGGGATTCTCTACCTAGATCATAAATCAAGACAGCCAATTAAAAGACGCGTACCAAATGTCTGTTACAATTTAAACTTTGGTGAGCTTAAAATACTGTACACTCTGTTAATTGAAGAGATGCAGCATGGGTAAGAGACTTTATTATGAGCCTCAGATCAATACATTTATTTTAGCTCTCTTTACAGACATTCCTAATGCAGCTGTCACTTTGAGATCTGACAGTAGGTATTTCGTTATGTGGGCAGAAGAAAAATCCATTCAGATTGTAATTTTAATTGGGAAAATGAACTTCTCTTTTGCTCACTGAGCAAAACAGTCTCTTACTTATATTCACACAAGGGGAAAGTAAGCCTCCCCACCCTCAGGCTGGGGTTGTCCCAGAAGCTGGTGAGAGTTATAGCTGGAGTGGGTCCAGTTTAGCGACCTGCAGGCTCACTGCACTAGATGGGGTAGGCACAAGGTTAGAGAAACGCCAGATATGGCATAGAAAGTGTCCAAAATCTTCAGGAGCAGGATTGGGACTGCTTAGCTGTTGGATGGTGTGGAGGATGGAGTGGGATGACAAAAGCACGTTCAAGAGCTCTCTCATCATTCCAGAGTATGGGATACGCACCAGAGCACGGTGCTTAACCATTCCTTCTCAAGGCACAAGCAATGAGCACCAGGACTCCTTGCTCTTTGCAAAGTCCTGCTACACGGAACCTGGAGGACACACGTTTAGAAAGCTTTTGGCTGGCATATTTGAACAGTGTAGCACGCCTACACACAGGGGGTTGTGGCCTAACCTGGTTGCATTTTAACAGTTCAGGCACAGGAGGAGTAGGATCTCTTGCCTTTGAATTTCAAAACCTGCTGCTTCCACAGAAAAGCAGCACCTCAAGTTGTTTCCTGCTTTATTTTATTCTGTTGGAATGGGTTAGTCTAATGCTAGTTTATTGAAAGTACCTGTCTTGGGTTTCTTCATGCTGCTTCCAGCTCTCAATTTTCTTCCTTCGTATTTATAAATAATGCTTCCTATTTACCCTAAACAGCAACTCATTCTGCTCTCCATCTTCACAAGCTGTCAATTGCAAACACTAATATAAAGCCCAGTCTCTTGGAGCTTTAAAATAAGCCTAAGAGATAGCTGCAAATTAGCCATAAAGGATCTAGCAACAGCTCTAAAAACCACTAAAGCGAAAATTAACCCTTCACTTGCTAAGAAAGCTTGATAGAAAACCTTACCAGTTGTGCTCCTGCCACAGCCACCGCAGACCCTGTGAATTCAGTTGTGCCATTAATGTAGCATGAGGAATAATATCAATTATCTGTGCATTAACTCTCACACAGAGCCAGCCATCAGCGGGCTGCAACAGAAACTACTTGAAGACCACTGCTCAGTCGGTGCGTACAGGAGCTTGGAATGCATCAGGTTCCCGCACATGTTTGCCAACATACCTGATTTTTTTCGATACCTCCCTGTAATTTTGCTGAATGCAATCTGTGCTACAAGTGCAGCTCTGAACATCACGCCTCTATCACCTCACTCAGTGGGTCACAGCACGCTGCATGCCAAGATGCTGCCTTTCTCTGTTCACTGGGAGGACGCTGAAAGTGGCTGAGTTAGTTGCCTCAAACACCACCGAATATTGCCCCAAAAAGACCCAGCTGGGACTGCAAAATAAACACTTGGCTGAAGAAAAAACATTCATCAGTCAATACTATAAATAAAACCCCTAAGAATTTAATCCCACTTTGTATTTATACGAGCAGCTCCAATGAATGCAAAAAGGTACTTGGCTGAATAGCAATCCACTTGGTGAAAGGTTTTAATTAAACTTGCATTGAAAAAGTCAGACACGCTAAAATAGGTGTTTTTTTTAATGAAGTATGGGATCAACCATGGAAGTGACTTAGAGACTTGCAGGAATCAACAACTAGGACAAGCTGGAGCATGAGAAATTGTTTTAGCGAGGTCACTAAGGTCTTCCTCCCATTCTGCTCCAAGCAGTTCATACTTCATTTTCCCATGGCTACCTGGACCAAAAATACACCTGATGCACAGGCACAACATCAGCACCGCAACAGACCTGGCTAAGCTTTGTTAATATCACGCCTTAGGGCCCAGGATCCAAACAGGCCCAGAACAAGCCTCTCAAGCACCAAAAGAGCCATTTCAGGTGGATCAAAAGTATTTGTGAATACTTTACATTTGGAAAACAATTACTGAAAAAAAAATCTGAAGTAAAACATTTTAGTTTTTCAGTTTCAAGCATCCTGTCTCAAAAGCTAGTTTCAGTTGAAATTTTGAAATTGAAGTTTATTTAATTTTGAAGGCTAAACCAATCAAAAGGAAACCTCACCAAAACAATTCTTCATGTTTTTCTTGGGGTTAAGGGGCGAGAGAAGAAGAAAAACAATGGCTGGGAGGTAGTTAGAATTTTATTCAATTTAGAAATTATATAAATGGTGGTTAGAAATTTATTTAATTTTATTTTTCTGGTTCAGCCAGAAAATTGAAAAAAAAAAAGCTCATTTTACAGTTCGACTTTTGATCACAGGCTCTGAAAGTAGAATTCAGATATGAAGTAGCAAAATAAAACTTAGAAACTCATAGTAAGTAAGATTTTGTCATTTAAAACAAAGTGATTAAAATGTGAAAATAGTTACAAGAACAGGCTAAGTGTTTATTGCCCTTCTCCATCCCACTTGCAATACTTGTTATGAGTAGGGATTGTTTACATCCCTTGTTTCAATTTTTGCTGTAGTGGAAGGTATCTGAATGTTAATACCTGCAGAATGCACTGAACTACAGGGCTGTATAGAATCACTTTGACCTTTTCAATATTCTACATTTTGAAGGACTCACCCTTTCAGCAATGCACCAGCTTCCCCACTTACAACATCACCAGCCATGGGGGAAGCAAGGAAATGTCCAGTGAGAACTGAAAGAGCATGTGAAAATACACTCCAAGAAAAGCAAATCTACTGAAGAAGGAATATCCAATCCATTCCTGCGACAAAGATGAAAGAAGAATGGAAAATGTCATAAAACTAATTCATTCTCTTGAGAAAGCAAATAAGGAAAAAAACGTGTCTTGTTAGACTCTCCTGCTTGTAACACCCCTAGAGCTGGCTTGGGTGCTGCAATAGAACCAACAGAATTTACAGCCTTTTGAAAAATCTACTTGTAAATCAGCCAGGCTTATGGTAACTTCCAAGGATTTTACATTACTGCTTAAGAAAAATGAAGTATGACAACTAACCAAACCCTCAAATACTCTTGATGCACCCTGTTTGTATAGGACATACTTAAGGTGGGCATGGAGGAGGCATAGCTCCTCTGAGGCAGAGACTGGGGCTGTCACGGTGCCCTTTCCAACGGACAAAGTAATGACTGGTATGGAAACTAACTGCAGGAGGCAGTCCTGCCAGGCAGTACAGATGCCATTGTCACCTGTTCCATTTGAAGGCAAAGGTCTAATTAGTATTCTATAAATAATAAAAAGCAAAAAAACACTTCCCTCCTCCACCATCTCCCCCATTCTCACAGACAGAGCAAAGCATTCCTTAGTACAAAGAGAGAGAAAGAATTTCAGGTTATAATTTGAGACATGATGGAAGATACGAAGCACAGTTCACGTATAGCTAGCACTACCTCACGTTCAGAAACAACTGAAGCAGATCAGAACCAACTCAACACTGCTAAAACCAGCAATAACTGTAAAAGAACATACAGGTATAAGAAAGGCGCTTATATGTAAAGGCTGGCAAGCCATTTCTATTTCACAAGCAGCAGCCTTTGCCTCAAGCAGGGGAACTGTGACCTAACAAACGCATCTCTCTCCTTTCTCTGGCAGGTGCCCAGCCACTGGGTTACAGAAACCATTTTCTCCCGGTTTATGTATGTCTGTGAAGTTTAAATTCTCTTCTTTGCAGTGGCACAGCTTCAAAGCCAAGGAGTCCCCCTTCCAATCTTTTTTTCTCTTTGTTAGCAGAGCCGAAAGCCCCATGCTGAAAAGTGAATTAATCTCTCCAGAAGGTGTAACAATTTTGCATCTATAAAACACTTACTTATGCTACCTTCTCTGTTTCCTGGGATTAGAGAGAGGTGGCACTTCAGGGGTGATCAGTTTCTGTAAGGAAGAGATAGGGACTCTTGGCTTGATACCCCATTTTTGTTTCAAGAAACTGACAAAACCCCATTTAAAGTCATGATAAAGTATTTCTCGTGAATGACAGCAAGCCCAAGCAGTAACACGCAAACAGACACTGATTTCATGAAAGCAATTCACAAGATAACAAAGAAAATACACATTTTCATTCACCTAAACATTACAACTTTTTATTTGCTATACCTATTAGAATTACAGTTAAAAGGTCATGGAATCCCAGTGCCATTACAGTATATACATTTATGAAGTCTAAGCCTAAAAAAACCAAGGAGATGTGAGCTCACTTCATTCTTTTTGCATGCGGGTCAGTGCTTGATGGATTAGTATTGTTCTTCCAAGTGGTAATTCCGGCGCACATACAAAGCAGCCATCAAGCTTTTTGAGAAACCAGGCTGAGACCTTTTCAAGGCTGCACAAGTTAAAGTTACGTGGTTATTACTGCGTTAGAGCAACATGACTAGGAGCTGTCATTGACTGAGGATGTTCCTCTCAGAGGTGACATCCTTCTCCAGAGCACAGCTTCACGTCAGCACGTGACGGCGCTCAGGGAAGCAAAAACTCCTTCCTGCCTGCATGTGGGAGGACAGGTAAAGTACAGTGGCTGAACAAGACAACCAAATACGCGCTAGAATCAGATACACAGCTAACAAATCTTTATGCTTTGCATCTTGCTGGAGCCAGAGTTTTAATAACACAACTCATCTGTTGGTACCTGTGAGAATCCCTATGTGAGAGGTCATAGTTTCCATGTAACCATTTGGCAAAAGGCAGTGAGTATTCCCTTGTTCACCCCATGTCCACAAAACGTGTGCGTGCTCACTGCCTGCATCCCATTGCCTGCTCTCCCCACCCCGTCACTGCTTCAGAGTTAAGAAACAGAGTCACATTAAAGACCTGAAGGGAGCATCATCCACTCTATTAATCAAAAGCATCTTCCAGCTTTCTTCCCTCCTTGGGACAACCAAAGAATCTGACATCAGGACATACTGCTGCATGGCTCCTTCCTCTCCAGCCTGCCTGGTTATTAGAAAATTAGCTAACCCCTCACTAACACCTTCTGGAACATGCTCACTATGTTTTTTCATAGGCATGCTTCCACATCTAGGCCTGACATAGGGTAAATTAGTGATTCAGATCATTATTCATGCAACTTCTGGGAGCACCCTGTGATTGCTGCTGCACCTCAAACGCAGCATCACAGCCAAACTGTTCAGCTTATCCCAATGAATCACATCCACAACATGCTCTTAACATTGTTCTGAAAAGAACCATATTTCATTATACAGCTTCATGATCTAGTATTTTTAATATTTAAAACCCAGGGCTCAGCGCATAGCTGGGTACCATGTCTAACTAGAGCATTTTAATCACAAATTGACAAACTGTCCACAAGGTTCATCCCTTTCTACTCGAGATCTCCTGTTCTGAGCACTTAATTTACACATTTCTAAAGTAACTTTTATAACATACAGCTATTCTTACCCTCCCCTTCAAAATCTCTTTCTGGGAGATTTTTCTTTTTTGCTAACAAAGATCATGCCTATATACATCTTGCCTGCAGTCAATTTTCTGTTATAAGAGGTTTAAATAAACTCTACTGCAGTCTTTTTCTTCCCAGCCTTCCTGCAGTTCATTGCAAGCCTCCCTCTTGCTTTTGTTTTAAGCTGTCTTACCCTCCATAGCATGACAAACAAGACACTCAAACTTAAGTTTCAGAAATCTAAAATACTTCTGGTTTTTTTCTACCCAGACATTTGCAATAGCAAGACCTGTACCTCCCAATGAAAGGCCCTTACTATAGCAACTCACAATGGAAAGGGAAAAAAACCCCAACAACTATGCAACCCTCACCACAGGATCCCCATCCCTCTTCTCGCTTTCTGAGAGTTTTGACTACTCTCCTCTCGCTTCTCATAGGATTGCCTGCCTCTTTGCAGACCTTTCTCTTTAAAACACCCAGCTGAGTCCTTGTTTATGGATTAAGTTCTTTTCAGCTGGGCCTGTGACTCTTCCCTGTTGAGGCAGTAATTTTAATTATGTGCTTTTTCTCACTTATTTGCACAGTCTGTGACCACAACCAAGTCATTAATGCATACGCACACAGATAAGTGACCAAAAAGATACCCTATTTCACAGCATACATTTTCCCTGTGAATGTTTTTGTTCTTAAAGAATATCTTGCGCTATTATCATCACACGGCCTATATGAGAATGATGCAACTCGTATTCTCCTGTTTTTCAGTCAGCCAATACTAAAATCAACACAAATGTGACACTATCGCAGAAAGAGCCAAATGGCATATGAAAATGGACCAAATATCAGGTATATACAGATATAACATCACCGAGTTATAAAAGGCAAAGTATTTTGATACTTCCTTACATTTCGTGCCATTCCACATAAACTTTGTGGCTCTAGCCCACTAAAGAAAAGAAATGCAATTTAGAAACTGTTAATACAGAACCAATCTGATTAGGAACACCATTCTGCTGGAAGAAATACACTTTCCATGTGCCAAAATCCGTGTAATAGAAACAAAGCCCTCTCCCAACCTCAGGTAAGACAGAAGCAACAAGGCCCAAGAGCGGCCTTTCCACATACCAGAGGGCCCTGGCCTCTGGCGCTGCCCCATTTCCACACGCCATTTCCGCGAGCAGACCTGCTTCTCCACAGCACGAGAGCCCCTGCTGAGGGAAACTGAAGAGGGAAGAGCGTATTCCAAAGTAAATCTCATCCTGTGCCGGGCATAAAGAGAAAAACTTCAAAGTTACCTTGAGCTGTGGGGGGAGCAACTGGGACCTGCCTCACGCTCCTCACAGCCGCGTGAAGGGGTCAGGTGACACCGGTCTGCGGCATTTCAGCCAATCAGAGAATGGACCTCCGTGCCCCGGCCAATCAGAGGAGGTTGTGGCGGTGTTGCCGGGGTAAGGTGTGGCCGGCGCTGTAGGGTGGTGTGCAGAGTGGGCGAGGACGTGTGGTGGGGGTAATATGGCCCTCTCGGGAGGAGGTGGCAGCTCGGGTTGAGACTGTTTTGCCTCCAATGCACCCCATGTCAAAAGCCCTGGGAGGTACCCCTTTGGGGCTCACCTCCGTGGTAGAAAAAGAACAGCTGAAGCTAAAGTGGTTAAACAAATATTTGGAGAATTTATCGGTTCCTGGATGCCTATTTCCCACTTCCTTTCACAAACCAACCATTTTCTATTCATTTCCACCTCTTCAAAAACATCATTCTCTCAACATTCAGCTAAGACAAAAATTTCAGCTTAGAGTGACTATATTTTTTTCTACATTGACCAGTTTTTCTTTTCCAAAACATTTGTTACGAAAGTC
>JAOXNO010000002.1:2281647-2292704 GCA_028565335.1 Limnodromus scolopaceus
GCCTTGAACCCCTCCAGGGATGGGGCAGCCACAGCTTCTCTGGGCAACCTGGGCCAGTGTCTCACCACCCTCACAGCCAAGGAGATCTGTTTAGTGTGAACACGAGTTTCAAAGGACATTGATTTTAAAATAAAATAATAAAATTAAATAATTCTGGTTTTTTCCCTTCCCTAATAGAAATCAATTTATTCATGCAATCTCAAGGTCCCTTTAATCAGCTGAACATTTTGTCTGTTCCTGTTGGGGAAAAAAAAAATAACAATAATCATTTTCTTATTCAATAAATGACTGACAAAGGAAGACCACTGCAGCCTCCTGCAGGTCACGTCTGCACACAGATGGAAACACTACAAGACTTCATGCTTTCATGGCTAATGTTCATCATATTTATCCTGTGCCCCACTAGAGTAAAAACAGAAAATGCTAATGACGAACTACCCAAGAAGTCAGATTCAGGAAGCTTTCTGTACCCTAACACATGCAATTGTCATCATCCTCTATAAAGCAAATGGTTATAAAGCTAGACAAGAAGACTGTAAAGCCACATCACATTTTTTCACTAGGTGTCATTTTCAGTAATTTAAGAAGCGTAATTGACTTTTCCAGACCAGTTTATTCTTTGTTATCAATTTTATACCATGCCAGGTATGACAGTTTGTTGAAAAAGATAAATTGAGATGTCAACATATTTTCCAATTTTGAGAGTGTGAATTGTAAATATTTAATGAGCAGATTTAGAAACTTGAATTCTACGTCTGTGTGTGATTTATTTGCTAATGTTGTCAGTATGTTTTCCTTATACTTTATATTAATGTATTGAGCATTCTCCCTCACTCTCTTTCCAAATTTCTTCAGCTGGCCAATGCTAAGACACCTCATCTCTAAAGTCTCAGGCAATGGTCAAGAAAATGAATGTCTCCTCTCCTTTCCCTCCCTTGTGCTAAGACATGACATTATTGTGTATCTCAAGATAAGCAGAATATACTTCAGTAAAACAGCTTTGCAGAGTGTCCATATTAAACTTGGAAGGGAATTCAAGTTTTTCAGGGGGTTGCATAAAGTTCTTTTTCACTTTTTAGACTAGTCTAGACATTGCTCTATAATGCATAACACTAAGCGAACACTCTTCTTGATGTTTTAATTTTATGAAAAAAATCCAGTGCCTAGATTTCAAACATGAAGACATTAATTTTTCAGCGTGCTAAACCATCCTAAATTAAATTTGCAATAACCCACTAAGTGCCAGAAAGTCATTTTGCCATTTAAGGTAACCAGAAAAAGCAGGGGGAGCACAGGAAAGTGACTACAACGTGACCTGCTGTTTCAGTCGGTTCATCAGTCTGTTACATGACGGCACCACAGCACGGTCGGTTGTGCGTGATGTCCTCCTGTGTGTTGTGGTTTCTGGTCACCCCGCTCTGGGCTCGCTTTGCCAGCAGGGCCACAACAGGATGCCACTCACAGCCAAGGCTTCCTTTTAATCTTTGCAGACTGAACTATGACTTGGGATGTGCTGGAATACCACAGCTGTGATGAGCACAGCTGCGATGAAACAGGAATTATCCAATGAAACAAAGGAAAAAGAGAAGGGAACTCCTTTCTCAAGGACGGATTACCACCTCAGCACCAAATCTCCCAGGCTTACTATACTTATTTAAAGAAGCCTCACCTACAATAAAATAAAACCAGTATTTTGAAAGTTTACGTTAAGCCTATTTTTAACAGTTGGAACTCCTGGAAATAGGGTGCATGTTTGATATTCTAATCAGTTTGCTAATGGAAACTACCTGTTCAAAATTTATTTGCTTAACTACACAAAATATTTAAACAAACTACTTAGTTGCTTGCAACAGCTGCTGAAGAAATGACACAATATCCTTTTGAACTCTAAAACACAAAAAGAGAGCTATTGAAGCAAACTCCCCATCAATTACTGGCTCAAAATTATTTCAGAAAAAAGTTCTTCTAATCTCCAGCAGTATCTCTTATGTAATCTTCTTTGTAAAAGTTTAAAAATATTTTAAGTAGCACATCCAAAACTCCTACTTCCAACATCTCAACTGATAAGACAAACACCTTTGGTGCCACATTGAGAGCTGAAAAACCTAAGCATTTCCTAAAGTGGATGTGGACGCACATGAAGAACACTTCTATGCTATATAGCTTTTTTAATCAATGGTAGGACACATAACAACACACGTCCTAGAGCACAAAGCACTGAAAACTAGAGACAATGCACTGAAAAATACTGCTGTAAAGCACACTGTTTGCCCCAGCTATTCGCATGGAGGAGAGATTCTAGGCACACAGGATTTTGATAGAAATAATCCTAAAAGCCATCACCCAAGTCTCTACCTCCATATTCAGTTTCAATTTAATTCTTAGAGTGAAATCCTCGCACTGAAAGGTCAATGGAACCACTTCCCTTGGCTTCAGCAGTAAGAAAGCTCCCCTCTGTGTCATTGATCTAGAGTATCATTCATTATCGTTCTAATTCAGAACAACCTCTCAGGAAATGGGAACAAATCCTGTAAACAGTTTTCATAAACTAACAGGGGGATTGGACTAGATGATCTCCAGAGGTCCCTTCCAACCCCATGTCACTCTGTGATTCTGTGATCAGTGGATGAATCACTGGTAGAGAGCATCCTGGAAGGCTTGGTAAGCTGAGGAAAAAGAAACAGCATGCTTTATAATACAGGCAAATATGAAGTCAAAGTTCAAAGAAAAGGATGCCCAACTTCCAAAATGGAGGATTCCATCTGGAGAAGCAACAGCTTTGAAAACAGCTTGAGAAAAGTGTTCCGAGAGCACAGGATTTCTGTATTTTTATATGATAACCAATCCAAAAATTAAAAGAAATTTTGCTCAGCTGGACTCATAATATTAGCTTAAACTCAAATAAACTACCTTTATATTCTTCAGTTTTTCTTGTTTATTCCTATTCTAATGATAAGTCAATCTCAAAATGCAAGAGACCTTTTAAAAAAATTCCCACCCTTACATCTCATCATATCACTTCTTTTTCATCTGAACTGCTCACTAAATTTATCCTGGGTTTCCAAATAGTTTTAGTACCCTAAACTTTCTCCATTCAATTAATAAAGTCTTCAGATAGAAATTACTGCTGTGTACTATTCATTCAAGTAGTTTATTGAAGGGAAGGTGAGCATATGGGGACCAAAATATAGGTCTGAGAGAAGAGCCTTGAGAATTGGCTTTTCAGTCTAGAGGAGCAGCTGATGCACTCTCATAAAAATGTCAGAGAAGAGCAGACAACAACATTAATGTAATAGAATTGCTGAGAATGGCTTGCTTTCCTCCACAGCACACATCTGCTTAAGAACACACAGCAATCACTTCACTTGTACTTGAATTCACCAACACAAAAGCTGTGGGTTACTTGAGATCTCTCCCTGCTTGTTCCTTTGTTATGTTCTCTGCTGTGCTCTTCTCTTTTTTTGGTCTCCCATTTCCTACATAACAGAAGCATTCTTTTCTTCTCATTCCCTACTGCTTTCATAGGCTACCGAGTCTATTACTTGATTATTATACTTTCTGTTCCCCGTGAAGTTTCTTGTATTCCTGGTACGCGGCCCTTTCCTTAGGATCCTCCACACTGCTCCTCATTTCTTGCAAAGTTAATTTCCTCCTCTCTTCCCTCCTCAAGCCACTTCGTTTAACTTTTGTTCTTCTTCCCTACTCAGCACCCCTTCCTTTCTAAGGGTTCCTGCTCTTCGTAGGAAGGATTGACCCAAGTGCCTAGATTGAACTAGGATCTTCCTTTATAGCTTTTCTTCTGGCTTGCGTGCCCTTTAGTTGTTTCCGGCCATACTCCAGCTTCACCTTTACTATGTGTTTCTCAGAGAGTGAAAAAGAAAACCCGACAAGGTATCCTTTGAATTCTGCGTGCTTTCATAGTTGAGGGAATGTTTTGATATAACTCAGAACTGAGTTTCAGGGATGCTGAGAGCCTTTTCATTCCTCTAAGCAAGCACTCAATTTATTGATCATATAAGAACAGGAAAAAGGAAACAAATGATGATTTATTTTTTGACTGAAACACAACTACTGGTATATGAAATATAGCTGTAGTAATATGTTTTTTCTCATACGTTTATGAACTGACACTTGTTCATGTCAAGAAAAATATATTATCTGGGCAAAAAGATGGTCATTCTAAGCATCAGTCCCAATTTCTTAATTAGGGGTTGCCAGCAAAATGGGAGCCAAGCACACAATCCATGTGCAGACAAGGAAGCCAATTCCTTCTTCGCGGCCACTTCACCTGAATCAGCAGACACAACGTGTTTTCACAAGAGCCTCCTTCAGCTCCCTTCGTATCTTCCCTTGAGAATTACTGTCACTGGGCTGGGTGCTGCCAAGGACAACATAAAATCAAGGTGGTACTTCGAACAGCAAAGCTGTCATGGAGGACTTGCTAGAGAAGACGTGAGTCAGGCTGAGGCAAACCTTATTAGAAGCCAGAACAATTTAAGAAAGCTACATTCCAGCCATAGAACATAATTAAAGAAGAATGAGAGAAAAAAGCTGAGTTTTGAAATCTGGAGTATGTATAGCAGTTTAGAAGTAGCAAGTGAGATAGGAAAATCCTTTCTATTTCCTTTCTATTTCTTCTCCATTCCAACTCTGCTACAGAAAAAAGGTTCAGAGGCATCATGTTGTCACACCTATGGCAAATAAAACATTGCTGTCACACACCATAAGCATCACAATCTGTATCAAAATAAACGGTTTCAACTTATTTCTTCTTGGTGATTCTGTTATCTGCTCTATGTTAGTGTCCAGAGGCTTTAATGTGATGAAATCCAGCTTCATTAGGTACATACAAACACACAGAGAGTGTCTAACCCATGTCTCTAAAAGAGCTGAAACAAAATGTGTGGAAACAAGTACAATATGAACTCTATGGTGGTTTTGTTGGTTGCAGAGTAGAAAACACAGAACAGACAAAACCTGTTAATTAAGACTCCACATTTCACCACAGCTTATTTGCACGTGGTTGAAACCAACTGATTCTGTTTTGTGAGATGTTGGTGAAACCATACAAAGAGACTTCAAAGCTACCTGCTCACACTGGGCTATTTCCAGTGCTGACCACTTGGTCGTGTTTGGAAACCAAAGTTCAGCTGTCATATTAACCCCCTCCTACACAGAGAGACACAAACAAAAAAACTCTGAGCTTAAAAGCAGAAAATCTCCTGGAAAGACACAAAGCTATTACATTGAAAAAATCAACTGAAGGCCACATCAGCTTTTCATGGGAAGTGGTAGTTCAGCTTAATAGACTTTATTAATGATTTCTTTAGGAATTCAGAATTATGCTTTAAATTTTTAATTACAAGAAATACAGAGAAGTCAGATCAGCAGGGAATAAGAATTCACAGCTAGAAAGTATCCATTTTGCAATTCATTTAGTAGTTTGTTTCAAATCTCTTCAAACTGTTGTGACTTGACACTGCTGGTGTACACCTCTGGGATAAAAACGTGCTATCGTCATTTGAAAATCCTGTCAATATCACCAGGTGTCCAGTGAAAGACAGTCAATACAAAATCTGCAAGAAAAGTTTTGGGCATTTTCTGCACATCATAAATGTGCTCTGATCTGAAACATTAGAGGATATCAAATTTGGAGCATTTGGCATTAAAAAAAGCCATCAGCAGCACTTCGGTGTTGGAGAATCTGTGGCATCATGGAGTTTACTACTACCTAAACTACTAGAGACAATCTGAAGGAGTTTTGAAAAATGGTTCAAGTTCTCCAACTTTGATATAATTTATTTGATATAATTTATTTTTTAACTGACTAGAAAAGTAATAGTTAAATTCCTTTACCTTGACACAAGCCTTAGGGGTGGATTTCTGAGGTCAGGGCAGTGGAGGAAGGGGGAGGGAACAGTGGGGGAAGCCCAGCTCTTCCAGGATGAAGATACTCAGGATGAAGGTACTCTGTTGGTGCAGAGCCCAGGAACAGCCACGCCACTCAATGCCCACCCCACCAGGAGCACAGCGTACATTCCCGACACACTGGTCAGCAAACTTTTCCCCACGTACCAGAGAACACAGGTCCCTGAGGCTGCCCAGAGGGGAGTTTGGAATGTCTGAATGCACAGTTCATCCCCTGTGGCATCTATTTAAACAAGAAAAGCACAAGAGGAAAAAAGATGAACGGTGGGCTAGTACACAGGCTTACATTCAGAAAAGGAAACATCCTGAAAGGAAAAAGGGAAAAGAAAAAAAAGTCTGCCTTTCAAAAGAAAATCCTTAGTATGCTTTATTTCTGATACTGTTGTCTCCTTTTGCTTTTAGGAAAATCATTGTATTATGTTTAACAATGTGAGAGTTTTGCAATACTTGAAGTATGTGGAAAAGCATCTTGCTCTCCTCATCACTAAAAGCATCATTATTCTCTCGGCTAAGCAACTTTTATGATTGCTACTGAGTTTCTGAAAACTCCCGGTCTCTTACCCATGGCTTCTTGAAGAAAAAGTCAGATGCTTTAGAGTGGTATGTGCCCAACTGCCTCCCCCTTCAGTCATAGTCCTCTTCCATTCATCACATCCCTGCTATTCTTCCCACAGTCACCACCATTTTCTTCTTGTCCACAGCAAAACACATTGCTCCATACTTTCCCTTCTCTCCCTGAACATTCAGAGAAGCTTCTTTTTTTTTTTTTATTTTTAAGCTTGTCAAAGACACACCATTGCAGTGGGCAGTGGCTGCTTGACTTTAGTTAATCCCATCATCTAATTAGACTGAACTATAATACAAAAGAGCAAAGTTTATTCATTAATCTTACCATTCCCTAGACAAGGAAAAAAATCTGAAATCAATATCAATGCTGCAAAAGCTTTGTTTAGAATACTAAAAATATCAGTATATGCCAATATTTTTCAATCTACCTGTACAAATTAGAGGAAAAAAGTTGGATGTACCCAATATTAATGTGTGGCCAGGCAGTGGATATTTAATAAAGTAAAAGATTTCTATAGCAAATTTATTAAAATGCAGATATTAAAACACTTTTCTATAGCAGAGACTAGAATCTTTGTTAGACTCCTCGTCATAATCTTTGTTTGCAACAAAAGTATGATACAAATGGCCAGGTGCATACAAGTCATACCAATACCTTGTCTTGAGTGTAGGTGTAGTTGGGTTGCATTAGATTCAGCACATCAAAATTAAGAAAATCATCTTCAATGAAATTTTTCCCAACAAGTCTGACAAACATTAGCTGGATGAAGCAGTTACAGAGTGAGGGCCACACCAGTGGAAGAGCCATAGCCACAGTCAGTTATCAATGATCTACATCATAGAATCATAGAATCATAGAATCGTCTAGGTTGGAAGAGACCCTTGTGATCATCGAGTCCAACCATCTACCCTACTGTACAAAGTTCTCCCCTACACCATATCCCCCAACACCACATCTAAACGGCTCTTAAACACAGCCAGGGATGGGGACTCAACCACCTCCCTGGGCAGCCTATTCCAATGCCTGATCACTCTTTCAGTGAAAAACTCTTTCCTAATGTTCAGTGTAAACCTACCCTGTTGGAGCTTGAAGCCATTCCCTCTCGTTGAAGTGAAAACTACATAGTTTTAATAACCAGAAAGACCACCAGATTTCACTACAATAAGGAATGGGATTAGAATTCAAAATCATGAGAAGTAGTCTGAAAAGTAGCCTAAAAAAAGAACTGGAAAATTCTATACCTGAAAAAGAATAATTGTCTGAATATGCACTGAGGAGCTACTGGCAAGGAAGTACTTTTGCAGAAAGAACCTGTCACTAGTTGTAACATTGAACTGAACAGGAGTCAACAGTTTCATTCCTTTGCAAAAAAGGAAGATACATTCAAAGGAATACAATTTATACTACCTGTTAGCTAATCCTTCCACTGTAGGTAGGTAGGGTTGATAAACACACAGCTAGTATATTGTGTCTTACTTTATACTCTGCAGGTCTGAAAAATGTGAACCAACTGAGCGGAGTCCAAATAAACCACAAATCTAGACATCATGTCCTATGTGGAAAGACTCAGAAAACCTGGGGTCACTTATTCTAAAGAAGAGAAAAATCATGGGGGAATAATGCTGGCCATGTACTTACTGAACCACAAAGAGGAAACGGCAAAGAAAAGTAATCTTTTCTCCACATCCAGGAGCACAGAACAAGAAGAGGCTAACATCAAGGACAGCAGGAAAGTCTCTATTTAGATCCTGGAATAATATTTTTAACCATAAAGACAGCAAAGTAATAGAACAGATATGCTGGGAAGGCTGTGAGATTTCTACCATTGTCTCAGGAATGCCATAGGCTGAGTGGATCTGATGGAGGTGACTTAGAAAATCTCTTATTTTTGGGTAGTGCTTTTCTAAAACTGCACAAATCTCTCCTTCAAAAGAGGTGCAAAGAAAAGGTGCTTGCAGGAAATAAATCTGCCAAATATCTAAGCTTCTAGAATCCATAGCAATGTAACGAGTTTTCCTTTTTTTTTATTTTCTTTTTCACTTTCCATAGTTTTCCACCTTTACAGGGCAACTTTTCACAGCTCAGTCTAGAAATTACACAAGACCGAAGGCATTTCACATTATTGTTCTATACTGTTTTAACACAGTCTCTGAAGTTCTGGTTTTCAAAGATGTAGTAAATTTTCAGAGAAGTACTTAAAAAAAGGACAGTATTTGCTAATATGGTTTAATGGCAAAGATGCATTCTCATGTTTATACATTAATTCATGAAAAAGACAGCTACATATGGCATCCAAGAGAACTGAATAAATTAAGTTTCTTGTTTTGACATATTTTTGGTGTGAAAAGAAGGAACCAGTATCTTTAGAGGAAATAATTTGAAGTCAGGAGCTACCTACCACTAAGAACTCAATCCTGCTATCCTTGCATTCCCAGTGCCTCCTTTGAAGCTTCCACTCACCTTTGAAATTCCTGTATCAAAACAAAGTTTGTATCTTAAAAGACCTTCTTCAATTATTCTGAAATTTAGTTAATAGAATCACCCCCTCCTTCCATCAACTCAGAACAGAGACTGGCAATACAGTGGCACAGCAGGAGTTTAAGGGTTGCTGAAACAAAATTACTGTTCTAATGATGATTGCTTTGCTGTTATGTCTGTTAGCAAAACGAACGTTTGGACAGGCCGATGATCCTTGAAATTTGTTGTTTCGCTGTTATCAGAGTTACCAGAATGATTTCTGAGTCTGGGGTCATTTTTCACTATTACTCATAGAGAGAACATAATGCCTGAAGTTAAATGTACAAGAAAAAGTCAGTTAGGAATTTCAATATGCTATGATGTCTTGGTTGAGAGAAGAGAAGAGACATGGATATTCAGAATCAAGTGCTTCTCGTAACTCTCACCTTCAAAACAAAAACAATCTTCCGGTACTTCTCCAAGACTTCAAGTATTGGAACTAAGTTACAAGCAAAAATGTTAAGTGCCGTACCACACAGCAAAGTCATAACACACAGTTTGTTTACTAGGAGGCCACCATCAGCCTCTGGCACCGGGCTTCAACCTGCTCAGGCTGCCTAGTACCCTCTGCCCCACCTCTCCATGGGCCTCCTTCTCCCTGAGGTCATCCTCTGCTCCCCATTATTCTCCTGCTTTAGCACCAATGCTCCAAGCTACACATCTGCCTGTTCAAAGCCTTGCGACTATCTTCTGTTGGTGATGGCAGTGCCTGAATGCAGCATTCATAACTGCTCTTCCTTGTGGCCACCTCCCTGCTTCGAACAATTCTGCTCATGCTCAGACCTTTTGGTTTTAATGATTGAGGTGGTGGTTTTTTTTCTTTTCCTAAGCCCTAGGAGAAGTCCCATGTGGGGTCTTTACAGTGCCACAGCACATGTAAACGTGGCTATGATGATAACCTCAGCAACTGCCTGTTCATACATTTTTTGCCAAAGCATTGACAATCTGTGTGAACTGAATATTGCCTGTGAGACCACTGTGCAGTTCACTGCCCTATTAATGGTTACAACAGGTTAAGAGGAAAAGCAGGAAGAACACTGCTATGTGAGAAACATTTGGACCTGGGAAAAATAAGGGAAAGGAGGGACCAGAAAAGGACAAAAAGAATTACAGATAAATGGCCAGAGATTCCTGTGTAGATTACCCCATGGAGGAAACCTTGGGCTGATTAAGCAGCTGTCTCTTCTGCCTGGGTGTCTGTGCAGTTGGGAAAGGAAATCTGTGGGGAAAAATTCCTGCTTAATCTGGAAAAGGCGTCTTGCCCATCATCAAAATGTCTTCCATTGATGTACTGTGAAGGCAACGCCTCTAAGCAGGGGTGGGGATTAAACAAGTTAGTAGGTGACCAAACTTAGCCAGAACAGTAGATTTTTCATGGATGAAAGGGCTGGGCCACACTTGTGTTTGACTGATGGCAAGCCCTGACTGCCAGAGCAGGACTGGTGCTGGGCTACCAGGGTGGTCAGGATCTAGACTCCAGGGGAAGGGGAAACAATGTTGAGATGATCACGGTCTTACCTGGGAGCTGGGAAAGACCATGCTCTTGTACCTAAACATTCAGGATGAGATTGTAAGCTGTTTTTTCAAGTTGTCTAGGCTCCTGTTTTCAGACATATCTGAAAAAGGACACAGGACTGCACACATCTGATGTGTAACTGATAGGGCTGCTATTCCAGAACTTGTAGAGCTGTTGCTTCTGCCCTGAAGTACTCTTTCATTTCTGTCAAGACATCCGAATGGCACTTGCGACATTGCAGGAGTGTGGCATTTACCTTTCAGCGTCTGCAGTGGGCTGCTTATCTCCCCCCGGGCAGTGTCTCAGGCAAGCGGAGTGTGCAGAAAGATGAAGGCACGGGTTTTACCTCCTGGCAGAAGTCCACTGACTGTGCTTCTGTCTTCAGCATGGAAAGGTATGGGATATTCCTTACCAGATATGAGGGCTGTTGCCGGTGCCTTTTCACAGGCAGAAGGCCTGCAGAAGAGGCAAAGGTCTTAGCAGGAGGGAGTAACAGTAGACAACACTGAAATGAATGGCTGTGCGTAA
>JAOXNO010000002.1:2292804-2305960 GCA_028565335.1 Limnodromus scolopaceus
AAGGCCTGCAGAAGAGGCAAAGGTCTTAGCAGGAGGGAGTAACAGTAGACAACACTGAAATGAATGGCTGTGCGTAAGCAGGGAAGAAGGTATGAGGGGGTTAGAGCCTCCAACAGCCATGAGCTTGCCTAAACACTTGAGCTGGACTGAAATACCGAAGAGGCTAAAGAGAAAGGACTCACCTGGCCTAAAAGGTCCTGCTTATAGATTTTTGAGGGTTTTCAGTATTACCTGGAGGAGGAGGAAGGACACCTCTCAAGTGAATTGCTGATTAGTTAGACAGGACAAATGTCAGCCTTAATGCTGTAGTGAAGTCATCTTCTAACACTTCACCCATACACTTGACAGTTCCCATGGTACTTCATGCTGACAGGCCACATGTTCTTGCAGAGCAAACATCAATACAGATTATCACCACACCAAGAGCTGTCATGCACCAATACTACATACAACATCCTCATTTCTGGTCTCAATGAGAAAAAAGCTTCTAAAAAATTGGTATCATGTTGAATTTTTAAGAACAGATATAAATTAAAGCTATATACACAGCTGGTAATTACAAACACAAAAAGGGAAAGTGGGAAAAATCTTAGTGCTGATGTAAATAAAGGCAAAAATGAATACTGTAATTATGGGAAGGAAATATTTAAATACAGAGCAGAGGTGGCAAGTGTCATTCTTGAATCTTGAGGTATATCACACAGCAAGGATATTCCAAACCATCTTAATACTGTTCATATGATGGCAGATACATGGAATTTTCCAGAATGCCATGGAAGCTCTTGCCTATTGAACAATATGTCCACGGTGAGATACTTTTAGAATTTTTCTCTGAAACTTAAAAGACTAAAAGAGAATTAATAAACTATTGTGAAAGATAGAAGGTACACTTCAAAAACAGCCTCTTCTTCTCATTGCCTACATCAGCTGACTTCCTGGAGTGCTCCATTTGTCTTTAAGTGTACTCTTAGAGAATCCCGTTGAAGACTTAAGAGCCCTCAGTGCTATCTTTTCATCTTCTTACCCTGCTGCCTGCTTTTAGGCATCTGCAGCAGACTCACATGCTTGAATGAAAATGTCATCGCTCTGCTCCACGTGCTTTGCAGGCTTTACCCTTCTCAGCATTCAGGTGTCTACTCATTTCTCATGCAGCACATCATCTTAGACTTTTGTGACTTGGAACCTAAAGTGCTTTTTTCCTTTTTTTTTTTTTAATTCTGCAATTACATAGTTCAACAAGCAAATAAACCAAGATGGGAATTAAGTTCATAACCGAAATGTGAAACATCACTAGAGGCAACTACCTAGCCTAAAACTCCTGCTCGGTGACCCCAGAGCTTGGAACATTAAGCCATAATGGCCTGGAAACAGCAGTGTGGCCAAGCACATGATTTATATCCCACATGCATCTTCTCCCATGCCCTTTGCTGTATCTCTTCTATCTGTGCCATGGACAGTTTCTTCTCACTGCTTTCAGCCACTTCTGGAACTTAATTCTGTCTCCTCTCCTTTCCCTTCCTCACTGTTGCTGTGCGTAAGAGCTCACAAAGAACAGGGAAGGAAAAAGAGTGAGATGGGAAGAAGAGGCAGAGACAGGTATCAAAGTGATGAGTGGAAGAAAAGAACCTGGTTAATTCTGCCTCGATGAAGTAACAGGACCAGAAGCAAATTTAGGAGAAGGCTTCCTGGACTCGCTTCTATCACACTGCTTCAAGATTGTCAGCCCTGCAGAAGAGAGCACAGCAGTAGCTACTCAGCTACAGGAGGCCCTATATTTTCACTGTCTATTTAGAACATTATTTATTGCCCTGGCCTAAAAGGAACCATTACACCATCTAATCCCTGACTGCAGAAATATCCACGGGTGCTCAAGACAAGGCTGGGCTGTATGAAGGTTGACTCAGTAAAAAGACATGTCCTTTTTTCAGGCTTTGACTGTTACACTTACAGTGCTGATTGGCCATTAATCTTAAAAGCAATTCATCTTTCTCATACTTATTGATTAAAAAAATTGAGAGCACCAGACAGTGACATTGTTATTGACCTTGAGAATTCTACTGTCGTAGAATTTTGTCGTATTTTGCCAAAAAGGCAAAATAAGCCACACTTGCCTACAGTTGTTTTGTCAGAAAGCTTAACTTGACTCCCATGTTTCCTTTCAAGATTTTGATTTTCCATGATAACATGGAAGAAGCATTAGTACAGCTGAGCAGCTATAATCACCTTGCTGTGTTTCCAGGTGAGTATTCCTGTGAACTTATACTACCTTGAAACAAATGGAATTTCCAGCCCTGTCAGAGATCTTTATCTCTAAGGAATGTTGCTTTTATTGAAAGAGCTGAGCGAACAGCTCTCTTATGAATCTGAGAGTAGAGATTAGACTTGTTGCCTTTAGATTAAGCCTCTCCCAATTAACCTTCCAATTAACCTCACATCACTCCTTTGAACAAGACTGTAAATACAAATGATACTACATTCCCTTTTATCAAAGAACAGATTTTGCTAGATAGAATTAGGATACATGACCATAATCTACAGAGAATTATATTTGCAAAAATTTTTAAATCTGCCATTAGTCACCAGGGTGAACAGAGAAGGCACAGCTGCTATGACAAGAACAAAAAGCAAAGCAGGACATGTTATAATCATAGTTTTCTTTTGCAAAGAAATGAGCTCTGAGATGCAGGATCAATTGGAAATAGTGGTTGCGTTCACCAGGTTTGAAGAAAACTTGAGTAGAAAACTATGCCATTGAGAAATTGAGGAAACAAAACATAACCAACCAAGCATCCTTAAGACAGGAAGCAATGGATCTGCAACAACCACGCAGTGCTCCAAATGAAATCTTCCTCTCACTCCTGTGAGGAGGAGCAAATCTACTCCAGAGGATTTTTTTATGTGATTCCTATTATGCTGAAATAATACCATTGTCTCCTATTCCCGTCCTCAGCCCTCAGAACAGTGCCTATCTGTTTTTGCCTTCTCAAATACTGCTTTTTCATTTGTGGAAAGCTCAGTTAGAGACAATGTTCTGCTGAATGTTCTCTGGTGAGAATGGAAATTGTTTAAAAACTGGAAAAAGCTCTGTGTGAAATTTCTGTTTATGAACTACAGCTTAATCAGAACTTATTTTCCTCTTCTCACTTTTTTGGTTGTATATTGGTGCCTTTGTATTTGAAGGATTTCACCGTTACATGGCCTTGCTGAGCAACTTAATCTTTATTGTGTAGCTGGCTTCCACTGGGCAACAGTGGTTGCCAGAGATGCAAAAGAAACCGGGGTAGATTACCTAGGCGCTAACAGGATCATCCTCTGCTCAGTGTACGACGCCGACTACCAAAAAGTGGGTCCAGCTCTATATTCTCTGTGATGGACAAACAGAACATGGACAAGGCAGTCTGCCACACCTACCCAAACAAACCATCATGCCATCATTGATACTGAACTACTTCACCCTGAGAATTCGTATTCCTCTGCTAGAAGGCTTGATGGAAACACAGGAAGACCTTTCATGCCAGATTCTTGTCAATACATCCTTCCTAATTTTACTGGGCAAACCAAGAGCACAGGGAGTTCTGGCACTCTTGTCTGACACTATTTCTGTTGACTGTATCTGTTGTTCATGCTGCAGCAAGATGCAAGCCATGTTTCCTCAGCTGTGTTCTTGGAGCTATCCCTGCTCTCTCAGGTATAAATCTCTCCTTGAGGAGCCGCCTTTCTTCTCCCACTGACTTGATTTATAGCCCTCCCTGAGGTTCCCATGAGCTGCAAAGTGTCCATTTCATTTAAAGGCTGCTAGCAAATGTGTCTTCCATGTGTCACAGCAGACTTCTCTCAAAAGATTTAGGTTTGCCTTTGATTTTTTTAACATGTATTTGTATATACATGTTCCACTGCTCTTCCAGAAGTAGAACTAGAAATGCCAGAGTCTTACCAAGAGAAGACATGTGTCTCACTAAAATCCATCTCACTGAAATGCTCAGCTTACTTTCCAAAGCAAAAGGAACTAGCAGTGCATAGAAGTCTACAGAGGAATTTAAATACTACTCAAACTCCAGGAAAAGGTAGCAATTTTAAGTTATGTCACCCATTTTTTTGGGCAGCACTCTAACAACAAGTAACCTCATTTCATTTTTCCACGCAGTAATTCAAAACATGTGTTTTTTCTTTCTGTTCCCCAGCCTACAATTCAAGCCAGGAATGTTGTATTTTACGAAGCTGTGATGCTAGCATACGTTACTGGGCTACCACACTATGGTACCAAGAATACATACATATATATACATAGAAATAACCACCCTTACACAGGCTCTGTGATTTTTGAATACCAGGATAAAGCTGAGAATGACAAACAAGAAAGAAATAGGAATAAGAAGATATCTGGTTTACTGTAAAATACAATCTTCCTTTTTTCTTTGCTCTTTGGTAGAAGACAAGTTCTATACCCACAGCACCCTCAAGTTCTCTGATATATTTGTGTCTCGGGACTGAATTCTGAACAATAGGGCTACAATTAACAACAACACAGCACTATTAGAACTGTCCTAACAGCTTGAAATTCAGACTTTTCAAAGAACAAGTGTAGTTCACCTGACAAAAATAGCTACCATGGGGAGCTAAAATATTTGAGAAATGAAAGAATACCTGCAGTTAAACAAGCTTCCTTAGCCCTGTGCTCAGCGCTAGAGCTGAACGCAAACAGATACAGAAGAGCTGTTATGTACCATGCAACTAGTTAGTGGTGACTCTCCTCATCCTCTGCATCATCATCTGTCAGCCATCACGGGAAAAAAATAAGACGACCATAAAAAGACTATGAGTGTAAACACAGGTATTTCTGTATTTGTAATTTTCAGGATAACATGTTTACTTAGCCTCCAATTTTCTATAAGCAACTTGTATCTGTATTGCTGAACTTTCCAGACCAAATTGTCTTTACACTGTACAAAAAGCATCACCTTTTGTCCGTAGAGGCCTGCAGGCCTGCGTGTGTTGCTGACAGGCACAGCAATGCACCTCTAAAAGAGGTGCCTGTATGAAGTGCTGATCAGGATTCAGCCAGCCAAAATCTGCTAAAATAGGAATTAAGATGGAATTCAAGGCCATAACTTCAAAGCATGTCCATAAAAATTTACATTTGCTCTTGCAATTTCTGACAATTAAAATGGTGAGAATTAAAAGAAAGTTTCTATTTGTGTATTTTTAGAACAGTTCAGTTCCCAGAATCAGAGCTCTGCAAGCAGCTTATGATGCAAAAAAGCATCCTATCAGATTAACACTTGCAGAGTATCAAGGAAGAGGGTTGAATGTTCTCTGAGAATAGAAGCAAATGCATTGCTTTTAGCCAAGAGAAAAAAAAAAGGGTTCATTATTTATCATCAGAAGAAAAACCAAGCAATCATTTAAGTGTATACATCTAATTAGGTAGCAAACTTTCCAGAGGAGAAGATTTTTGTCATTCTTTAGAATTTAGTTAACTTGGGGTATTTTAAAAGTACAGAAAAACAAATACAGAGAAAAAAAATAATTTCAATGGGAGAGGGGTCCTTCAGGATGCCACTGTAACCAGGTTCAGCACTCTGTCTATCCTAAAGGACAGTGACTAAGCCCCGGCTCTTGCTTCTCAGAATCACAGAAGATTGTAAAAAAAGGGTCTCCATTAATTTAGCTCTGGACTCTGCCCTTCTGAGACTCATGATATACTTCTGTATGTAGATATAAACATGCATCCAGGCTGTGTAAGATTGTGCAAAACATCACCAGTACTTCAAGCTGAGTCTTTATCTCAGTCTTGGAAGTCCTCTTACAAGGCTATTGTCAGGGCTAAATTCTTTCACTCTTCCTTAGTAAGACTATTTTTGCATTTCTTTGTGGGCTGTCTCTAATCTTAGTCTATCTTTTGAGCTAAAGGCTTCATCTTGTTGCTTCTCAGATGAATGCACTATTTGTGCTTAACAGATAAATGATGATCATAGAGAGCTACTTACCCAGACTACGTGAGCAAAGGTCTTGCTGTAAATGCAAAGCACTGCATGAAAATTTGGATTGGATTAAGGACTTCACAACTGAAACAGTTTTCATATATTTGATGTATTACTTTTATGGCTACTCATTATCTCGATTTAGTTTTGCTAAGGCTGGTAGTGAATAAGATCACTAAGCCAGTACTGCTACAAACAAAACTCCTGTGCTCGAGATCAAACAGAAAGGAAATAGTTCTTTTTTTTTTTTTTAAAGGATGACTGCAATACGTATTGTAAACACATATAGCATGGCCAGTATGATACCCAGGAGAAAAAGCAAATTAATTTGCCTCTATTTCAGACAAATAAGGAGAATTCTAACTTTTTTTTCTACACAAACAGAAAGGAAAAGAGAGATAATGGTCAGCATTTTCTGGGCTTTTATTTCCACACTGCAATACTGGCCAGTCCTCAGACCATGTACTACTTGACACATACCTTTAAACCATTTAATGGCTTCCTGCTAAATCAGCTGCTTCTGAAGTAAGATTTTCTGTAAAACGAAATTACTACAAAAAAAAAAAACTTCAAAAGACAGACCACTGCCCCTGCCCCAGTAAAACAAATAATGCTCCAGTATCCAAAGCTAAAATATGGCAGAAATTTAATATATAAGAAAGCATTGTGTGTTCTTATAAACCTTTTGCAAGACCTGCTAACTTGTTGAATTTAGGATTCAAAGGAATACTTTTTTATTGAACAGGATTTGAACAGACTTACAGTTTACCACCTTTGAACTCCTTTTAAGTTTTTATCACTGAACCTCATGTTCTTCCGTCCTGAGGCTGAATCTATATTCATCTTGGTAAGCAACAACTGGGCTATTCCTACATAAATAAGGATATCACCTCTGCTCACTCACAGCAATGCCTGCATCTCTGATTGTGATAAATAAAAGAACATTGTTCCAGGCTGGGATTAACTCTACCATACTGACCAGGGTAGATCTGGGAAAATGGCATTTACGTGCCCTCATTTTTAACTACACTGATATCTACCAATTGCACCCTCACTTGATACAATATGGCATTTTCACAGTGTGAGGAGAAAGAACTGAATCCAACATGCCTGTGTCCCACCTCAGTGCTTTAACCCAGAGTCTACCTGCTCCCTCTGTCTTTGGTGAGCAGAACGTCTCTAATCACTGAGCAGGTGGTTGCACACTAAGGACGGGGGAAGGAAAAGGCTGAGTTGTTTGGTCTGTGAGCTGGACCAGAAACAGGTCTCTCAACCTCTATTGCCTCCCATAGCCTTTGGAGAGGAGTCAGGAATCCCAGCAGTGAACAGGCACACCGATATCTGCAAGCTTTCACATCCTGACAGCTCTGGACACTTCTCAGTTCTGTTTCCCATCAGCACTGTCTGTGAGGAACTGTTTGGAGAGAGAAGAAAAAGAAAAGAAATTATAAAAAAAAAACCCAGAAGCTGATTGTTTGTAGAGAGAGCAAAGATGGTGGCCAGAGGACCTGGAGGAGTGGACGTAAACTTAGCTTTATTACCTCATGCATATACTGCTTTAATGCAACATAAAGTAAGTCTAAAATGTGTGAAACAGGCCAGGCTGAACCAGCACAAGCCAGGAAAAGGAGGACTTAAGTAATGAAGGAAGGAAGACCCACAGTCCCTGCAGGCAACATGATTGCCTAATACCAACGAAACGTCTTGGGGGAGAAAAAGGGGGAGTTACTCTGTTATTAACTGCCATCATAGAAAATCATATCTACCCAGTTTAAAATACAATTCATTCTACATTGGGTGTAGATACAAACAGACAAGGAGGAAAACTAGCAAATTTGCTCATTATAGACAAAAATATGTAGAACATGGACCAAAATATTTGGGTCTACAGCACCCCACTACTTCACCTTTCTCCCCTCATCCCCTTCTCTTCCTCTGCCAAGCTTTATTACTATCAAATAATTACAGCAAGCTTACATGTTTTTCTGTTTCAGCTGTAAGCCTTCTGGCACAGGGGTTTTGTTTTCCACTATTTTTTATCTTCCTAACATAATTTGGGCTAGTGGAAAAAAAAAAGTCAAACCAAAACTCAACAACAGGTTCTCAGCATCAGGGACCACCCAGGTCAGTACACTCAGTAGCACTGTCAGGTGTTCCTTCACCACCAGAATGACAATAAAATAAGCAAAATCAAGTAATGAGAACATTTGAGGGAGAACCTGAAAAGAACACAGAGGGAATAAGGTTAGCTTTTTATTTCATATAGATACACAACATAATACCACAAACTGTTCCACCCTCTTGCATTAATACTTTGCTATTATTATTCTTGTCTATTTATTTAATGCTTTGGCAACACTGTATTAAATATTCACTATATATGGATCTACTAGAGGCTGCCAAAGTCTGCTCGGAAAGAACCAACTCTGTCAGCACATGGACCTGAAATCAGAAGAGCAGGAGTCAGTCCAAGCTGTAGTGTTGGATGACTCCTGTCATATAACTTACTGCAAGGAAGCACTGAATATAGTGCTCAAAGGAAGAACTGTAACCTCTGCATCTCACGATAGGCTGTGGCTTTTTAGGGAATACCCAAGATGGTGGTGCCGCAGCCAGAAGGGAAGGGATGGAATGTGATGGGGCCCCGCACAGCTGTGTGCACCAGGTGGGTGTAGGCACCCCAAGGGGAGAAAAGAAACCGTGCTCCTGTGAGCAGCTGAGGACAGGGCTTAGGGTTCAGACGTGATGAGCATCTACCGCACAAACTGAGTCCAAGAGGTTGTCCGGATGCTCAGCCCATCTGAACACCAGGACATACACTCTACGGATTTATTAATATTTCAGCCTGATATATATTTTTAATCAAAAGACCTTAAAGTCCAGTAGAAATTCCATTTTATATATTCCAGTCCTTAGATGCTTTCATTACTAAATAGTTTATAGGATACAGACCTTACACAAAAAATTCAAGATTTTAATGATTTACACGGATTTCTAGGATGATGAAGATTCACAAAGATAAGCTGTGTATCTTCTAACTCAGTACCAAAATGCAATTCACCATTTGAGAGAGACAGTCACAAGTGAAAAAGTTTCCATAAACAGGACACATAGTAACATTTTAATAATTTATATCAATTAGACCATTCCAGCATTCCCCTCGTATTCAAATCCAGACTGAAACGGAGAAGAAAAATGGAAAAGCAAGCAAAACATTTAGGGCCTCTGTGATTCACAGATACTTTTAGAGGGGTATTTCCCAGGTTGTCACCAGAGAGAAGCCTTGACTTTCAGACCACCAACCTGCCTCAGGGAATCTGTACAGCTGATCACGTTGGAGAGAAAGGTCACAGCAGCAGCTTGACATACCAACAGCGTATGGTATGTCACAGCTCTTCAGTAGTTCAGTATTATTCGCCTGTTGTTTCAGACTGACTACTTGACAACTCATAACTGCAGTCTACAGGACAATTACATCAAACAAATTAGAAGAGAATTCCACATGACTGCTGTATTTAAAAAAAAAAAAAAAAGATAAAAAAGGGCTACTCTGTGTAGAGACAAATCAATTTAAGTACTAGTATGGAAGGAGGAAAGGATTCTAAAGTGAAAAATCAAATGCTGAAGGCAGAATTATTGATAAATATTAAGAAAGAATTTTGGTTTGGTGGTGGGGTTTTTCTGGTTTGGTTCTTTTTGGTGGTTTGATTTTTTTTTTGTTTTTTGTTTTTTTATGTTTTTTTACTAGTTGTATCTGAAACAGGCTCAGGAGATCAATTTTTAAGCTAGTGTCCCTTGACGTATTGGGAATCAAGGTGCAAATTCCCTGCCGTGGTCATTTTCTCTGTGTGACTATGAGACATTTAACAACAAGTTTCTACAGCAGTGACTGGAAATTACTCTGGGATAGAAAAAAAAGTAAATTTCCTAAAGGTCCTTCAGATGTTTTCAAACCTTTCCTCTCTTAGACTACCAAATAAATAATTTAAATTAACTGCAAATTAACTGACAACTCTGGAACCTTGTGGTTAAGGGCTTGGGAAAAATAATAAGAAATGATCTGACTTTAAAGATCACAATGCCTCTCTTGTCTTGTAGAAGAGGTGAGAGAGTCCCAGCAAAGCTTCGGAAAGCTCTGCTCCCTGGTCTAAAAAATCACTGAAGGCAAAGGCTTTCATGCACTGCACTTGAAAATATGTCTATTTGAAAATCCCCAAAGGTAGATATATAACCCTGTGAGAGTTACTGTATTCAAACTATCTGGATTAAATATTTCAATGAATAATGTTCACACTGAAAATTAAACTGGCCCATAGCAGTCTATGTATGCATGACTAACCAATGTACCAGTTGTTAATTTTTATCCTAGATTGAGTATGACAACTGTTTCCATTCTGCGTGTCAATTTCTACTACATTTACGGTAGGTAATAATTAACACAGTTAAATCAAAAAAGTTTCTAGAACCATGTGAACTTGGCTTCTGAAATATTCTGCCACTTGATATATCAGGTTACTTGGTGGATTTACATTATGCTTGATAGTACTGGGCAGTTAAACATAATTCTTACTTAACAGAAATGTATTGCATACTGTGATGAAAGAAGTAAGGCATTTTTTTGTAAAAAGACCCAACCCTACAAGGTCTACCAAGTTGAATTAAGTACTTAGAGGCAGATAAGAGCTGCTGTGCAGCAGCTGTACAGTTAGTGGCTCGCAAGACCGATCGAAAACTGAGTCCAGAATAATCAATTCCAAATGCAACTGATATGTCAAAGCTGGCAGGAAAGTGAGAACAGACACTTGTGGGGGCTGGACACGGCTGTGAACGGGAACACGACAAAAAGTTCCAAATTTGGGCTTTTGCAAATACATATGTGCTCAGCAGACAGAAATATAAACTACTCCCCAAAAGATCTCTGACACACACCATCATGTACTAAACAAGTTTTTATTTTATAATAAGTATTTGTCTTCTAATAGTGTCTTTGAAACCTGTCTGGACTGTCGGAAACCAAGACACACCACTGGAGAGGCATCTCTTTTTAACACACCGCTGCTGTGCTACCAATCTCCTTCTTGGGAGCACTGTGGCTGGGAAAGTCCCTCTATTATTATTATCTACCAAATTCATTTCTTTTATGACCCAAAAAAATTATTTTTTTCTTCCCTTACTGATTTTTTCTTGTGGGATGAATGCTACCTGTAATCCTGAAATTTCACAGCATGTTTTCTCTCAAAGAACAGATTAAGTTAGTAACTGTTTTGTCTGTTGAGTACGTAAGAGATATGTTTGTCTGGCATATGAAAGACAAATATTTGAGTTCCAGCTCTATCCCCTTCAATATTTCACATCCAAAGGATGTGCCCTATCAAGTGGGCCAGAGGCTATTTCTCTCATACTTGGATTCTTCATTCTTAGAAAGTGTTTCAAAAGGTTTCTTTATTTAAAGAAACAAATTATTTGGAAATCTGATTAACATTGATTAAAAACAGAAGACAACTTATCAGGCTTCTTTGTGTGACCCCAGACACCCAAAACTATTCCAGTAGGACCCAGAATTTAAGCCACAAATCTTAGTGTAAGTATCCATTTGAGTGACAATTTGCTCCTCCTGTTCTCAGCAGGCAGTTATTGCCTCATCTCAGACGCAGACAGCTCCTGGTTTGCTACCGGTATATTTCCAAAATCTTCATCTCAGCACATTTTCTTGTCTAGCTCTTCTACCTCACCTCCCTGAAAAGCACATAGGTGAAAACAAACAGCTAGGCCGAACCAGAGGGACCACGTATTGTCTAAACACAGAAACTCCCACATACCAGCTGGAGAATGGTTGCACAGTCTCTGCCTTTCTGTCTGCCCTCTCAGATCTTACCTTTAGAGGAGGCCAATGAAACACTTTCAGAAGCCAAGGAATTACAGCTAGATTAAAAAAATAAACCAACCACAATCAACAGTAATGTAAGTTTTATAATACTACAAACTTCATTCTTTAGCCCCTAATAACACCTTTCTATTCCACGTATGCTAATTAAGAGAGAAAACTCATCACCTCTTCCACAGTTTCTTTCTATTGCAAGAGCCAGCTATCTTTTTCCTATCAAATTTGTCTCACTCAGCACTTGGCTTAAAGTTTGCTGTTGTTCTGTCTGCTGAGGAGACAGTGCGACCCGAAGCTCATCCGCTTTTTCCAGATACAATCAGCTGGTCTAATAAAAGATCCTCAGTATCTCTTCCTATAAATCTTGCATCTTTCAGACCTCTGGGGTAACACAATTACAAGCTCACTTTCAATAGTTCCTTACTGCACTGTACATCTTTTTCAGTATCAAATAGGATTACTTTATTCAGCCTCTTTTGAGGTTTGCTGCAGTAATCGGGATGAAAGTCCACAAAGTTCATTAGCAAAGGGTCCTATTTAGTACCCAAGCTGTATTTTCTACATCTACCTCACTTGTTGAACGTCTCAATGTTTAGATAATATATACAACATATGTAAAAGCTACCACGGCAAAGGCATACTGGAAAGCTGCTCTGATGTAGGAGGTTTATCATTATCTGATTTGGTGCATGCTTTGTACACCCTTACTGAATACAGATATTTTTTTTAAGGCTGCTTTGAAAACCCAGAGAGTATGAAATAAGGTTTACCCCATGCTGGAGCCCTGTGGCCTGGGAAGAAAATTCTGTCTCTAAGAGTGGTGTCCTATTTTCACACACAGTTTCTCTTTGCTGTATATGTAGTGTAGTGACTGCTTTTTATGCAAAGTTTTGTGATGAAAAAATCTAAATCCAGTCATGCTAGGAATGAACAACTGGCAAATATGGTAAGCAAATGTGTTACTTCAAAGATAGCAGCAGGCTTTTAGAAATCATTTGAATGAGCCACGAGTCTTCCTGTTTGAATGCAAACAGTATACACGTGTTACTCCCCCAGAGTCCAGTTCTTACTGTTTCCAGCCTCTCCAAATCTGATTTTTGATAGTTTTTTCTGACACATGTCAGGGTGAGGAGGACTGATCAGCTGAATACAGTACTGCCATGAACAGAGGAAATGCTCATCTGTCTGCACTCATTCCAAAAGATAAACTCCATCAAACTCAGGAATTCAGAATCACCTTTATCACTCCTTGGAAGGATTTCAGCATTGTCTGAAATTTATCCATCTACTGATA
>JAOXNO010000002.1:2306060-2335451 GCA_028565335.1 Limnodromus scolopaceus
ACTCAGGAATTCAGAATCACCTTTATCACTCCTTGGAAGGATTTCAGCATTGTCTGAAATTTATCCATCTACTGATACTTCCTTATATCCTTAAGACGAACCTGGGTACAGAAGGCTATGTACAGCAGCTGACCTGCCAATGACTAACACGGAAATGTTTACTGTCATTGCACAGAAAGATGTCCCAATTTCTGCACTGAAGAGTTTCCTTCTGACCCCTGGAGTACCAGATGCCCACGCTTGCTTCTCAGTGAAGCAACAGACCATTAACAGGAAAATTTCACACCCTATGGAGATAATTTAGCCTTTCCAACAGTTTTCTGCTGCTGCTTTAGCATCCCCTTCTTGTTCACTGCCTCTTCACTCTATAACTTTTAGCATAGTCTTAGAGAGCAACAGATACTTAAAAGTAGGAACAGAAGACTCCCAAACAATGCAAGGCTGATGTTCATCTTGCAAAACTTTCTCCAAGATCTTGGGAAGTTTTATTCTTGGATAACTAACAGCAAGAAGGCCAAAACCCAAAAGAATTCCCCCAAGTGAGAAGTACTTAACAGTTGGGAAGGTACTCCAGATATCCTGGTCTGTTGAATCATGGCTATTGCTGGATGCAGGTTACTGTGCTAAATATCTTGTTAGTATGAATTGTATGGTGACCTTTATGTTCCTATATTAATACAATGGCTCTAAGAATTGAATACACAGTATTGCAATGTTGAATTGTGCAAGTTCTGCAGCTCAGAAGGTTCTTTGTTGATGTGGTGGTGCTCTTGCAGGATAAAAGGACCCAAGGGTAGATGGATAGCTCTTGCCAAGATCCTAGCACAGCATGATGCACAAAACAGAGAATGAGCTTACTAGAGAAAAGCCACTTGAGCAAACTGTTGCTTCACACTTTGAGGAAGGCTTAAATTTAGGCCTGGAAAAGCTATTTAGCCATTTACTGTGGGGGATTGGGGTAGTTCTGCAGTGTGAACATTACACTTACATCCTCTCTTCGCAGCTGATGAGCAATGAGAGCAGGAATTTGGTTCTGCACACATCTCTAGAGGACTGGCTCTGTCATAAGTCTACTAAAGTCCCCCAAATGTTAAGCTTAATTACCTATTGGTTATCATTACCACCAGATAAGATGGCACGTTATCATCTTAGTGTGTCATGCACAAGGTGTACTACCTACCAATATTCAGTGGAATAATTCATGTTAACACTGGAACACGTACTGGATGAGCTACATCCAATCTCTTATTCCTGTCTCCTTTATGTTGAAGAAGAAATTAGGTACTCTCCTCTCTGCCAACAACACCATGTTTTTACCTGCCCATTGGTATTAAACAAGGTATATATTAAATTTGTGATTAAATTGGATTTATGCACAAGGAGAAAAAGCAGCCAAAAGGAGTCTTACAGCATTACACCCTTTCAAAAAATTTTGCAGATAGAAAATATTTAAAAAATCGTTCCTTATTGAGGCAGGAAAGAAACAAAAGGTCTCATAGTCTGAAAATCAAGCCAGAACACCTCAGCAGTTAGCAATAAATAAATAAAAAAATAAGGGGGGGCAGGGAAGAAGACAAAAACAACCCCAAAATGATGTACTTAGTATGACAGATCGGGATTAGCAAGATCTTCAGAACATACGAATGCAAGAGTGAAAGAGACCAGATGTCAGCATCATAACATGTATTTTATGAACTAGAACATTATCTGTAGAGTTCTCCAAAGAATACCTGTAATCGACACGTTCTCCTCAAATAAATTCTGCTATTTAAGATTCATTCCCTTCTCTTTTAATACGTGGCATGGATGTAAGCCATCTAAACATGAATGCAGTCAAAGATCCTTTTATTATACTTTACAGCAGTTCAGACTGTAATGGAAAGCCTGGGTTATGCATCTAATTTTCAGCTGTACTGGATACATGATTGCCTTCTTGAGTGGCAATCACAAATTATTATCAAAGGGCAACATAAATGGCATTCAGATTTCAATGACTGAGCTCATTATGACATTTAGAGCACTTGCCGCTTATTGTGAGTTTTGCTGATTGCTGCTTATCCACAGATTGCAAATATTGCAGAGCACCTTAGACAACCAGAACCATTTTCTTCCAATTCTACTTATCTCAGCCAACACCTTGCTTTGTAGGTAATTTGACCTGCAGACCTACAGGGAAAATTCAGGAGAATACTGGAAGTCAGCTTGAGTTAGGTGTGACATCAACTGCCCCACCACACACAAAGAAGTTGAGGTCAATTTATGTGAAAGGAGACGCTGAAATGCTACAGACTTCTTGAAGGACTGAAAGTCCTAATTGTCTGATTTTGCCACAACTGGAATCCAGTAAGCCATTTCAAACTTTCTCACCGCAAGAGAAGTACCAAAGAGAATCCAACTGAAGTACATTTCTTTGTAGGAACAGAAGCAGAAGAGGAAAGGGCTGGAGCTAAGGCCTCACTGCAGGGCTACAGTTCTATTCCAGGGCAATTCTGAAAATGTTGACAATTTCCATTTCAGAGTAGCAATTACATCTTCTAAATATCTTTTTAAAGAGGTAGAATTTGAAGAAATGATTTTTTTCAGTCTAAAGCCTAATCTCTTAATACTTTTCCATTTAGAGATTTTAAAAGTGACTGTACAGGTGAGTTAGTGGGGTGTGGGGCGGCTTTGTGGGGACCCACAATCAAACCCCTCCTTGCTGATTAAGCATCACTCCAAGTACAGTAAAGTGCTGCTATGGGTATCCACCAATTACAAAATCAACCAAGTGGTGACGCAGGAATTGATCTGTTCCACAGGGCTGGGTTTTATTTAAGTCCCTGGCAATGCTGGTCTCTAAGCAGCGCTCTCTGTGTGTTTGAGAAAGGGGTGAACACCTTGGCAAGACCTGCGAAGTCAGACACAGGTTTGGTCCAGCCTTGGAGTTCCTGCGACTAAGAGGAGTTCCCAGGTGTGCAGGTCAGCCATTGCTTACACACTAGGACTTCTCATGACAGTGTCATAAACTACTTCACGTATCATTTGCCAGAATTTTTTCTATAACAGGCAAAACATCTGTAAAATACCTGGTTCACTTCCCTGACTCATTAGCAGCTTTTCCTACAAGCTTAATCAATGGTAAATGTGCCCTGAATATTCTGTATTGTTTGCGTGTGTCATGCTCGCTCCAGCCTTAATTTGATTTCCCTGCTAACTTCTTAGTGTTAGCTAACACCTCTTGGCAATAAAGGTTCTCAGATAATGAAAATAACTGACTTTAATGCTTCAATTCAAGTGATCAGTAGCTTTCCAAAGCAGAAAGGCACTTAAAATCATGTTTACATCTTATGAACTACAATATTTTGAAAACATCCAGTAATAAAGGAATAAAACATTTGAAATTATAGCTTTGCCTTTAGTCTAAATATTTCTTCTTTCTTCCTTACCATAACTGTTTCTCTTAGCTTACCTTCTTACTTTAATTTGTATTTTCATGTAAAACCAACCTCAAGAAGTCATCAATCCATAGCCAGCTCTAAAACGGGATCCTCTACACTCATCTCCCAGACAGTGATAGTTTTAAAGAGCCTCAAAGACGAAGATTTCAAAACGTCCACAGGAGAGCTATTACAGTGCTTCTCTATCCTTCTATACCTATCCTAAGTCTTCCCTGCTTAAAAGTCACAGCCACAAAAATGGAGAAAAACTTGATCACTTCCTTATTCTATTTTCTATATCACTTCATTAAGTGCATATTAATAGTAAAACAATGCCCTTTTCCTCAGTTACATTTTTAATCTACTAGTGTCAAAGCAGTTTACAAAGCAGATACCAGCCCTTATCCACATTTCTCAGTCGTGTGAAATGAAACATGGAGAAGCTGAGGTCAGAGCCAGAATCCCAGCCCAGGGCCTTCTGTGCTAGGGTCATGTTTGAGTCTCCAGCATGTCTCCGCCATGCCAGAAGTCATCAAAACCTACCAACCAGAATTCAAGTTTAGATCATGCATCAAAATTATTCAACTTTCTTAGTAGATTTTTCCCTAGCTTAGTAGCTAAGGGAATGTATTAGTGTTGTCTAAGAAAAGCAAACAAATAACCTTTGCCTCAGGCATTACCAAGTACCTTGGACTGAAGATAAAGTCAACTACGCAGTGGAAAGAAGTTGGCAGTGTTGAATTTCCTTACAAACATCACAGTGTCTGTCTGTTAAGTCGTGACCCCATATTCAAGACCATGGGGGAGGTGAGAAATTCATAGCTTTTTTTTTCAGCCCTACATGGTGTTTATGTGTGCTTCAGATCATGCTACACGGAGTAGTCACACAGGCAGGTAATCTCCCAAAGTTTTTTTCTTTTTTTCTTCTTTTTTTTTTTAACCTTCACCAGCTGCTGTACACCTACTGGCCTAGAAAATAACACTGTTTCCCATCAACTGCTTTGAATTTCTCCAGCTCCACCTTCCTACTATTGCCTTTGTCCACTAGAGTCACAGTTAATTTTCTACAGCCTTTAATATCCATGCAGATCACAGGGCTTATTACCAAGCTACACCCCATAAACTGCTTTTTTGATAGGCTGTCAGTGCTCCGTCTCTCTCAGACATTTCCTTTGGTCCTGTAGTCCTTGTGAAGAACTGCTCTCCAGTTCACTGTACTGTGTTATGATCTGTGTGGTTTATTCATAGGTGCACTTCACGGCACTCAACTGTATCAAGCTGCAGTCTTTACAGGATGGGGCGGGGAGAGAAATATAGCTGTTCATTCAGGTCCACGGGCATCGTACATTTTCTGCAGGTGAAGCTTTTGCCTTTTCATGAGTGCTCCTCAGCAGCTCTGAAGAACTGCTGCAACAGCAATTCTCAGTATGGGCCAATGCTTTTTCCACAGACAGAGCAAAACCCTACCACCAAAAGAGCAATGCACAACATCTCTGATAAGATCTCTTGCAGAGATTTCCCCATCCCAAGACACTAGCTATAGGGAAGAAATGCATCGCTGTGTTGTGCCGGTGAATGAGAAACCTGTCTGTACATTTTAACCGTCCAGCTGCTACTCAAAGATATGGGGGTGTATTCAAAGACAAGCTCAGCAATTAAGTACCCTGGATGGTTTGCACTATCCTTTCTTTCTTCTGAGATCTCATTGCATTTGTTTGTCAGAAGAAACAGGACGGTCTATGTTTTAAGTTCCTCCTGAAGGTGTTGCTAGTCACAGAGAAAACCTGATTAAAAACTGCTCCTACCATGTTGCCTGCTCCTCTATCACATGATGCAATGATTTACATTAATAACAGTAGAGTGCAGAGAAGACCTGCTGAGCCTTTAATAAACTTCCTTTTTCCAATCACTTAAAATGTTCTTTAAAGTCACAACTGAAGTAATACAAAGCCTGCATAACAGTATACTTGACATTTACGATCTTGGCAATAAATCTGATTTTCGTTTTTACAATGTCTGCTTTTGATTAATTGTAAAAAGTTTACTATAAATACTTTAAGAGAAACAGTGGAATGGTTAATAAACTACATTCTGCATGGCAATACCTTAAATTATAATGGAGTAAATGCCTTAAACCATGTACATTAAATTCAAAGTACTACAAAAAGCCAAATGCTCACAAGTTCAACTTTCATTATTATTCTCATTAGGGAATAATTGTGAATTTCTTCCAGCCTTGGCATCCATTAATGTAATGCATAATTCTGTACAGGTTTTAAGTTAAAAGCTCCACTGTTCAAATGTAAGCAATGTTTGTAATGCATCTTTAAACCCCTTATTTTTCATAGTACAGCATGACTGTTAGAACAGCAAGAGATTGTAATCGAGACTTGAAACTCTAAAAAAACCCACCACTATTATTATTATTTTTTAGCATGATACAAGTGGAACCCAAGAAGTGCAATTATGCCAGGATTCTGCAGCAGAAAAGACCTGGCGTTGGGATGTGGGGTGCATTTTTATCATTTCAGGAAACTGTCTAACCTGCTACTCATGGGTCCTTTTCTGGGAGGGTGCCAAAGCTGAAGGGTGATAGAACTATAATGAACAGCTCTGAATTAAATTATGCTGTTGTAATGTGGCATTATTTGGCGTAAGTGATTTCAGTGCAATTAAGAAAACAGATAGATAGCCCACAGCAGGTGGCTGGTGATGTACTAGCACCAGAGAAGTTGGCCTGCCAACAGAAAGAAACAGCAAGAGAAAAGATTCTGCATACAGAAGCAGGTCTGCTATGCAGTCCAGTGAGCATAAAGGTGCATTATTACAGGAATAACTGATATTGCAGAGAATTAAAATAGCTACTGTGTAAACATTTCTGAAGTGTTTGCCTGACTTGGTGCAGAGGCCAGAACCAGACCTGTGTAGCGTTCAAATCTCATTAGTACCTCACCAAATTGATGTGAAATGATGGATGTGCCATGATTTGTTATCTGCCCAAGAGATATATCATTCATTCTTCTCCTAATTACTGCATGCATCCAAAATCAGTATTTTTAGAAGCTAATTTTGCTTGTGATTCTGCCACTTGTAGACAGTCCTACCACACTCAACAGCTGAAATAAATCAGACTTCATAATAGCTTTGATGAAGAGCAACAAAAAGTTATGTTCCCAACACTTTCCATTCTCTCTGGTGGTTTTTGGTTTGAATTGTAACTAATTTTTAACATACAAAAAAAGTCGCTTCTGTTGATATGTCTTTGCCCTAATTGCTTGTGAACTTGTAACATTTTAAAATCAGCCATTACTATCAACATGAGACAGATGAAGTGCTGAACAAGAGCAGAATCAGGTAATTGCTCATTACAGTTGAATACAAAATAAATAAATCATGTCTTCCAAAAGATCACCAGGCTCAACTATTTTATCTGAGCATGAACACACAACATCAATGCACTTCACAGCCCTTTCAAAATGTAACTGAAAGCTCTATGCAAACAGGGAGCTCTGTTTACACAAGCACATGCTCTGTTCCCTCACCCTGAGGCCCGTGCAGACAGGTAACGGCACAGCACAAGGCAGCAGAAGTGCTCACAGAGACCAAGTCTTCAGATGATATAAAAATCTGTGCAGCTCAGCAGACACCTTGTTTGCATGCACCAAAAGCCATGCACACAGATAAGGATGAACATGGATGTCAGAGGACTCCATTCAATGCAAGTTCTCCAAGAACAGGGAAAAGAATATTTTTAAATTCACAGAGATGGACTCAAAGTATTTATGGTGACTCAAAACAATGCTGAAAATTAGCCCAAGCCTTGAGAAATTTTCATGCTCCGTATTTTCCCTAGAGATGCTGAATTATATGAGTAGCTTATTTTTTAATATTGTCGCTCCTCACTGAGATATGCTGCTCTGTTCCCCACATGACACAAAATTATATTTCTCATCTTCTTCTCCTGCTCTTCATCACATTTCTACAGACAAAATGCTACCATCTACTATCCACAAGCTCTCTTCATTTCAGTCTGTTTAATAATTCACCCCCTTGTTTCAGACCAGAAGTAAACAGCCTCCAGTTAAATGTTTTTCCAGAACTATGCGTAAGAGATTTTCCCAATATCCCTCTACAGAGCCTGCTATCAGCTGCCATTTGAGACAGGTTAGGAGAACTCTGGCTGTGTCCAGCTCACAATTTCTATGTCTTGGGAAGAACCCAATGAAGGCCAATAACACGAACACCTGGTAAACATCAAGAATTCACTTCCACTGAAGTTCTGAAGGCAAAGCATCTTATGTTTATTGTTCAAAACTGACAGCTCTTCAGAGTACAGCTCTTCTCTGTCCTTGAAGAATGTTTATGCACAAAGAATATTAAAAGAAACTAATAATTCAGATCTTGATGCTGTTTTATCCCACTGCTACCACGAGACATTACCTTCACCATTAATACCAGAAAACATCAAAAAAACCCCAAGAATACCAAATAGTACAAGAAACTACAAGATAAGTTGAAGTAGCTTAAGACTGGATTCTAATTAGCAAAACTCATTAGAAAAAGCCAAAGAAACTATTAAACTAAAGAACAGACTCAAAAAAAAGTTGCAAGCTTCATTCTCTACAGTTTCCCAACTCTTAGGTAAAATAAACCATAAACATATTTTTATCTATCAAGTGTGCTGAAACTGGTTCTCATTCGTCCTGCTGTCTTGGTCCTGCCTCTTCTCAGATCCTGTTTTTGAAACTCTCAAGAGCAAGGCTGTGATAATTTTCTCTAAAGCTCTTCATATTCTTGTACCCTGACAGCTCCAGGGACTGGGGACACTGTGCATCAGAAACGCAGTTACAGACCCCAGAGGGCAGAAGGCAGAAACCTCTCTAAGAAAAGCTCCTGACTGCGGGAACATAACTCTGGACAAAATAAAAAATGCAGGCTTACCCATGCCAGCTTCAGATGAGACTGTGATATTCAGGATATTCCAGCTTCAGCCTGTCTCCTGGGAAGCATACCTTTCTGAATGCTGTGCTTTGGCTTTCCACGTCAGACAAGCAAAGCCTTTCAGTACTCCTACTTTACAACTTACTCCTGACTTCAACACCACCGGTCACATTGCTGCAGTTCAGAGCACTAAGTACAAGAGCACTAAGCCACATGAAAACAACGGAAATTTGTAGTGGCATAGAATAGCCTTTTTCAAAAGGCAGGAACACTGCATCTAGAGACAGGCTCACAGGATAATTTAGGTTGGAAGGGACCCAAGAAGTCCTCTAGTCCAATCTTCTGCTCAAGGAAGGGCCAGCTCATAACAGGCTGATAGGGGTTTTATCCACTCGAATCCTGAGAACTTTCAAAGGATGTAAAACCCCTCCACTCCCCCAGTTTGTTGTCATTCACAATTATGATGGGAATGCTCTACCTCACCTCCTCCAGGTCACTGATAAAAATGTTCAAGTGAGTTGCAGCATAGACCTCCCTCGGTTCTCTACATGTCACTGGGCACCCATGAAGTTAAAACATTAGGTTAGAACAGAAGAAAAGCCCAAAGCAGACAGAAGTACTGGCAGCATAATTCACTGAGAGTGCCCCAGGATTGCCGCTTTGCCTATTCTGCCCTGACACATGAAGCCAGCTCACTTACATCCTTTTCTGCTTCAAGATCCAGTCAAGCTATATTCATCTTGGCCAGTATTCAGCAAAAGTCTATAATAATTAGCTGTCAAGTTTTTGACTGCTCCTCCACAGCAATCTTACTCACATACAGCAGTTCATGACAGATCATGCCTAACCCTTTATTTCCTCTAACGAAGAAGAGAATTATCTTTTCGAAGTCAATGAAAAGTCATCATACATATATATTATTTCCATACGTAAGTTTCATTAAAACGCATAATTTCTTCGTTTTCTCTGCAATACAGAATCATGTCACAGATAGTTCAGTAATGAGACTCCCACAAATACAACCAGAGAGAAATAGAAAGAGTGAGTATTGTGCTCACTGAAAGGTCCATGTTCCACCCTGATGAACTCAGGTATTGTTCCAGCAGCACTGCTGGCTGCCACTGGTCTGTGTTAAAACCAACCTTAAAAAGGAGGGATTATTTCTGGTTCTCCCCACGTTCTGTGTCTGATTCCTCAGGCTGCCCTGCAAACAGCTGTTCTGGTGCACTTTCAAGAGTGGCTGTAGGGACAGCAGCACAAACCAGAAGAGCTTCCCCCGTTGTCACTGGTGTCCATGGGAACTAAAACACAAGTGGGATTATCACTTAGTTTATGACAAGAACCATTACATAGACAAATTATTTAACAGATAGCAATAACAACTTTGTATAAGCAGCAACCATCTCCTTTAATAATGATGATGTAAATATTTCTTTTATTCAGCCTATATTCAAACTCCAAACTGAGCTTTAGGCAATAATATCAAAATTACATATAAAAACCCCCAAACATATATATGTAGCATGACTGGCCCCTGAAAGAGAAAGCAATGACTAGGTAAGTCTGTGCCTCCTTCTCATATCCTCTGTGGCTGCTGGCTGGTTAACCGGTACAAGGAATTTCATTTTCCTCATGGAGTCAGAACCCTGCCGGGTGAGGAATTGAAGATACAGAGGAAAGGGGGAGACAAATTTTGCTGTATTTTAAAATCACTACCACTTATCCAGATGCAGAGAAACGAACAGGCTGGATATGGAAAGCTTTATTAGTGATAGGGTTTTAAGGGCTTCCATCACTTCTGTTAGGGCATTGCTGAAAATTTAAGTATTCCTTAGCTCTGACTTACTTTCCTCTGATTTTTAACTCTGTCTTTTCACTTGTGTTCCTAAGAAAGATGATCCAGGGGACTGCATGATGCAGAATGAGACAACCCCATGTGTATATTACAGAGGTTGCTGATACTCTCTCACTAGTGCCATTGGCCACTTGCAATTAGTCCAATTAGTAGGACCTCATGTATTTCCAGTTTAGTTACACCTGAGCACCTTCTGCTCATTGTTCCTCTAGGATTAGAGGACCTTGCATCCTTGGGATAGGGGACTCTCCACGTAACATTGCAGATCCCGTAACCAGTGATCTGACCTGTCAAGCTCCCTTAGTCCTGTATCATGTTCTGTTCCAGCCCTGTAAGTCACCCTCAGCAACCCCAAAACTGTCTGGGTTTTTGGGTTAGCTCTTTGAGGCTCTACAAAGCAAAAAAAGTAGTGCTACAAGCTTTGTGAAGCAGTTTCCAGAGTTGTTTGTAAACACTGACTGTTTTTGGTGCGTTCGGTGAAGCAACAATAACCTCTTCATTCTGCCCTCTGTGACACCCTCACTTGCCTTACACCCTCTGCTATCTGACAGAAAGGAAGCCAACTTCCCAGGAAGTCAGGATGGTACTAGAGAAACATCTTAATAGTAAGTGTTTTTTAGAGTCTACCCAAGCTGTCTTTACATGATAATTGATAAACATTCATTTCACCCTTAAGTGGTATCAATTTGAGGCACCAGAGGTTACATCCTTGATATTTGCTGGTACTGTAAGACCTCTGTGACACCTCTAAATTCACCAGCAAATGACAGTGGTATTAGGGTAAAACATGAATATCTGCACTTTCTTGATGATGGAGGTGCCTCCCATCCAGCTACTGCGCTTGGATATCCTCAGCTTTGTAATTCCTAACACTTACCCAGCTTCAGACTCCATGTTTTTTAAGATTCTGCAATGATTATCATTACTGAAGCAAGAGAATACGCAAACACGTTCCTTCCCTTTACTATAAGCAAAGTGACTTTTGCTGCTGCCTTTGCAATGTTCCTGGCATATGCTTCCCAAATAGCCACCGTCAACAGAAAGAGCAGCTTGCTGGATAGAAAGCTGGCTTGGTCCCAAAAGCACAGTCACATCCCAACTTCCTCTCCTCAGAAAGTGTTATTTATTGAGAAAGCTTACACTTGAGGAGGAAGAAGCATTTTTACAGCGCTGCTTTCTCAAGCTCAAGAAAATCAGTTTGTCCAAGTTTCCAGAATGTTTGCATCTCTCCATCTGCTGTAGCTAGTGCTGGCGTCACCAAATACTGACAGCAGGGATCTGCCAATTGCTCTCACTTGCTATTTTTGTTTTTGCAAAAAACAAACCGTGAGAACACATTGTTTTTTAAAATGATGTCACAACATTAAAAAGAAGTTTGCTTGCAGAGTGGTCTTTCTTATTCCCTTTGCAAAGATCTCTCTCTTACAGAAAATGACAAAGAGAATAAAAAAATCCCCTTTGCTGGTTGCTCAAAGCTCCTGGGTGTACTGCCTCAGGCCTTGCAGAACTGTTAATCCTGAAACCCCTCACTCGAGCCAGCTGTGACTCCTTCTGCACACCCTGTGGGGATGGGATGTGGATCTGCCACCTCTTTCCTCGGTGCAGAGCCACCCAGGACTCATCTAACAACCAGCTCGAGGGCGGGTAGTGTTATGCCTGGCAGGGAAAGCCCTCAGAGTTAGGGTAAATCAAACATGTATTACATTATCTGCTTGAAAGCTGCAATTCATGCCATTCCCCAGCTCACCCTGGATCTGGTTCTTTAGCCTTTGCACTTTATTACCTCTTCAGATGAACTGCTTTACTAAAGCCCTTGGATTATTGATGTAAAATCATTTGCTCAGTGGAGGTTCCAGAAGCTGGGGCGCTGGGGCTGTTCACCTGACCAGTCCATACCAAAACCAGTGCCTGCTTCCAGCTATGCTGCAGCCTGTCTTCTGATCCTCGCCAGCCTATGCCCTACATGGCTCCAGCTTACTTTATTCTCTCAATATTTTTTCTCATTCCTATTTACTGTCTCTTCCCTCTCCTTGGTTACTGACCTCTTCCCTTCTCTCTGATCTTAATCAGAGACCACAACAGTAACGAACCCCTTCAAACATGCGGAGGCGAAGCCGCTTTCCAGAACCTGTCTGTAGTGATTGCGTATTGGGTAGAACATGATCTGAGCTCACCGCCACCACCCTCCTCTTATTGACTACATGCTGGGTTAACGCAGATTCTCATCTTTACTGTACACTGCTACTGCACGTGAAGTAGCAGCAATGACTGCCTGTGCATCATTTCAAAAAATAACTATATATCCATTAAAAGAACATTATCCACTCTTAACCATTTACATGAGAAAAATTACATACAATAAACTCTGAATGTGGTATTATGTGACAGTATTTTCAGCTATACCAAGTACTAAAATAAAGTTAAACTGATGTTTTCAAAAAAATGTACTCTATTTTAACCAGCAAAATTGCTCTACATTTTGTCTTCATTGAAGACAATTTGCACAGCAATCTAATTTGTGGTCGGATAGATGAGCTGTCACACACTGGATACGAATACACAAGGCTTTCTCTCATACAATGTCAATTGTACTTTTCATTTTGTGGATAAAAACAACAGTCACCATGTTTAAGAAGTGAAGAGAGGTTTTTCTGGTGTTATTATGCAGTAGCAAGGTGTCTAAATCACTAGTTTAAAATGTGTTTCTAAGAAGGTCTGGTCCCAGGTTCAAGGTTTTGGAATTTTTTTCTCTTAACAGTGGTAAGATGTAACAGCTATTGAGTGAGACTAAGGGAGCAATAGCCTCTTCTGTGACGTCTGATATAAGATGAATTGAAAAGGAGGAATCACAGGAAATCCCCTGTAAGCATGTAATCTCCAAGCTGACAAAGCCTGCCATTTAAATCCTGAGAATCTGGTGACTAAGGCAATGGTGACTTGCACAAGAGATGCTGGAGCAAAACAGGTAGTTAATATGTCATGCTGGAAATCCGGTATCTGGTTTGTCAGCAAAAAACCAAAAAGTGGAAAAGAGGTGAAGCTCAGTGGTTCCACTTTTCATCCATGAACCTCCCTCCTTTGTGTTCTGCCCTGATAGAGCTGCCAGGTCAGGGCAGTGATACTCACTGTACAGCAGCCTTCCTTGCAACGCACTGACACCACCTTGTTCAGTAGGATCTCAGCCTGAGCCAGAGTCCAGGGGTAATCACGTAATACTCACGCAAAGACCAAACAAGTTGTGCCATTAACTGCTTAAAGGCAAATACATCAGACACACAAAGAAACTACATCTAAAATTCTGGCCAATTGAAGTGATACAAAAACTCTGGCTGCGGCAGGGATTGCCTTTTTGTTACATGCTGTAAAATGTCTCACTCAGAAAAGCTGAGCAAGAACTCAAGGTGCAACACAAAAAGAATGCCACTGAATCTATTAAACTGTGAGTTAAAGCCTGTTTTGAGTAAATAAGTGGAGAAGATAAATGTGTGCATAATTTAACTGAAGCATCACAACTAAGAAGGAGAACAATTTTTAACTCGACAAAAGAAGAGGAAGAGAGACACTTCTCCAGAGTTTAGAATTTTGTATTACCACAGTCATGTTCTTGGTAAAAGCAATTTTCCTTCTCTCTCCCACTGAGCCGTATTTGTCCCTGTTGCTACTATACTGATTTCAACAGAGTATCATCAGGAAGAAGCTAATAACAGCTAGTTTGTCATTATGCTTCCCTCAGTAACAAACTGAAGCGTGCTGTGTAGCCAGCGAATGTGGTGAAACACTGAAAGACAGCAATTAGGAAAATGGTAAATATCGCATCTCTTCCCATTCCAGAACTGGCAGTTTGTAAATCCAGATTTTATGCTGTTTGATCACTGAGTAACTCAGTTCCTGTCTCAATTATTTACTCTGGTATCCAAAGAAGTCTTTTTTAAATGCTAGCTCCTTAAACTTGAATGGAAAAGTCAGTATATTAGGTGCTACATTGAGGGTAAAGGACAGATAAACTTGATAGCTGAAGGCTGTGGCCTTCAACATTTTAAGTCATGTTAAGGAAGAGAAATGGTAATCAATTTTAGAAACCGTTCCAAAGTTTCCAACCTCCCCAAAAGAGTAAATATTTAATTTCTAAACAATCAGGTATTTAGAAAGTGCTAAGAATAAAAAAACACAAAAGAGGGGCTATCTAGTTGGTTTGAATTAAGTATTAACAAAAGCAAAAAAGAAGACAAGGCAAAATGGTTTGAAAATCCACAAGAATATTACAGCTCTCACCTTTGTTACTCTCTGTGAAATAATTTACACAGCATCTGTTAACTATAATATTTAATGAGCACTGTAGAGCTAGGGTAATCCCAGCTCAGGTGTTTGCACAAAGCACTTAATCTTGCTGTAGTTTTTGACTCTGATAGAACAGGCCAGAGACTTGCAAATGCAGGAAATCACTCACGTGCAGCACCAGGTAGATCTCTTGGCTGCCTAGCTCCTGAAGGAGGTTTGCTGAGCTTCTGCAGAACATACTGTCACAGAAAATAAGCAAAGAGCAAAGGAAATAGGTGAAGACGCTGGATTATGTAGAGTTATGGAAACTGATGACTGGGCTGTAACATGGGAAAGGAAGCAACAGGACAAAGAACATTAAGTAAACCAGAAGGGAAATTAAAGCCTTTCTAGTCTAATGAGTTATGAGGAGGCTCCTCATGGCTTAAGTAGACAATTTATCTTCCTGGAAGAAAAATAAAACAAACCTGGGAGAGTAATCTAGCTAATTATGCAATGACTTTACAGACACTGCCTGAAAATACTTTTTCTATGGGTTTTTTCTTGTGCATTTTCTGTCTGTTTGCCATGTAAGAGCATTCCAAAATCTCCCTTAGACTGCACTGTGTCAAAGTGAAAGACAATAATTTTGTACCAACGTTATAATCTCTGAGAAAAAATGAGATTCCTGTTGTGGCCCTAAAATCTCTTACTTCTCTACCATTCCTCAATTAATGGCTGTGGCAGCAAGGGACTGTATTGGAGAAACTCTGCTTAGCAGTTCTAGTAATGCCACTACTGTCCAGTTTAATCTTTCAATCGTCAGCTCCTAAGCAAGGAGTCTTGCTGTTATCATGAAAGTAAACACTCTGTTGCTCTTCAGAGTAGCGCAGAAAATAACATTCCCGCGTAAAAGCTGAATGCTCTCAGAAACAGCTCTGCTGCACTGGTTTAGGGCTCATAATAGCAAGACAACTTCGTCCAGAGACAGTTTTAGACTCCCATAGCCAGAGCTATATTTATAACCAAATATAACATCTTTTGCTCTGCTTTATTATTTGGATAGCAGTCTAGAGGATTTTGGCCAACAACTGATTTCACATAGGCCACAAAATCACTTACAGCAGGTTTGCCATTTTCCTGACATCGGTTTGGTCTCTATTTAGATTAGTAATCTCAACTGTAATCTGCATGATTGATCTCGTAAAAATCTCTACAGACAGTTGCCAGTCTATTCAGTAATAAAAAATTTGAGTAGAAATAAAATTGTATACCTCACAGACATAAAACATCAGAGGAGAAGAGCCAAGACAAAAGGCACTCTTTACATTGGAAAACTGGAGCAGTGAGACAGAAAAGCCAGCTGGCTTTTTCCTGAGCAAACATGAGTATAAGAATGGCTGGAGGTTAATTAGTTTAGAAGGGGAACTTGCTGACTGTGTAAGATGGTGTAACATTTAAAAAAAAAAAAAATTACCTGGCATGTAAAGGAAGAAAAGCCACATTTTGATCCTCTAGAATGTGGATGCAGAAAGTTCTGATGGGGAAGGACCGAAGTCAATAGGGTCACATGGGTGTTAATCAGGGAACTGTTTAAATCAATGAACATGGGACTGTAGATAAGAGAGGCAGTTCTCCCTCTTTCAAGAGGAAAAATAGCTGTTCCAGAATGTCAAACAATAGCCTGAGAGGTGAAAATTTAAGATGATCTTGTGCTACCACCACTCTCTATTAAGCACTTTCTCTCCTTCCTCTTTTTTATCTGTGATCTGCACTACATCTATCTGCTAATGAGTCACAAATGTCATATAATTACACTTCAAAGAGGTTAGTATAATTGATGATCATTGAAAGTTGGCTTTCCTATAATTTGCTAAAAGGAATGAAGCTCCTTGTGTGCTTTTAGGGGCACCACTAGAGCAGAGATGTCTAATTACTAGGAAGTTCAGTTCAACAGATGTCAACATATCAGGTCTAATAGCTATTTCATAAGGACAAAGATGTAATAGGGACTGAAGGAGCTCTTCTGAACTGTAAAATTTCACTCTGCCACTTTCCCCAACATTCGATAACAGCTACTAAAGAAATCTCTGAAAGACCTTATTCCAGCTGTAGCTTCAACAGCATTGAACATGAGCTAAATGATGCTATAGCCAAAGCATTGCTGGTGTCAAGCTGGAAGGGCAGGAGAGCCTGTTGCATGTTTTTTCATGTGAAATGTCTTGGCAAAAAGGTGTACAGTGAGGAGCAGGAGAAGAAAAACTGGGATATTCATGTTATCACCATAGTTATTACAAGGAAAAGCAACTTAATAAAGGTTCAGGAATTTGTCACACTGAAGATGCCCATCTCCAATGTGGCTAAGATAACTGAGAAAAATGAATGAGCAGTATCTTGATCATGACCAGCCACCTGCCCTCTTACAGGCAATATGTCTTTGGTGAAAAACTAGCTTTTGCACCATTTTCCTTTCTGCCAGCTCTAAGAAAACTGATGACGACTATTTCCCCAAACTCTGACCTTATAAAGGGACACCTACAACAGTAGGTGGAACCGTGCACATTTTCACACTTCTTGTGCTTTAACTCACTAGAGTCAATAATTATTAAAGAACAGACGCAAGAGCACACACACTAGACCTGAGGCTCCTTCTTGAACCCACTCAAAACAAGACTATGATGTGTTCTAGACCTCTATTGCATAGAGCAAGTGAGAGCGTGACTGTCCACAGGATTTTTACACAGAAACCTACCAGCACCATTTCTCTAGTTACTACCCTGTTTTTCCCCACTCTCTTGAAGAAGGTATGACTCCGACAGAAGCTGGATGCATATAAAGGAAACTGTCTTAGATGGTAGTTAGAGAGGAAACAAGACCTGTGCCTGTGCTATTTAGAGTTATTATGAGGACAAAGTACTCAAAGTAGGAAAAAAAAAGCAGCTTGAGCTGTAAAGCAAAGCGTGCATCTCATTAGTATTAGTCTCTGTGCCCTGGTACACAAGCTGAGCTTTTTTTAGCCATGACCACATTAAAGCTCAATTAAAATAAGTGCAGGGCTTAGTGAACTTCCTGAAGAGGTGAGCAGTCACCAGGGTTTTGGGATATTCTCCCTTTCCTCTGGGCCTACTCTGAGGAGACAGAAATCATTAAATGATACTTATACCTATCAACTCTGAGTGCTCTGCCATATGCAGAACTCCTGTACCAATCTTGTATTAAGATAAACAAAGATATGTTTCTATTAATTCTCTCTTGTTATAAGATTCCTAATTTAGGAGAATAATATCTTTCTAGCACAGAACATGCCCTTCATTAACATTTATCTGCCTTATTTTCGAGCTAGGACAACATAATGAGAATTTAAAATCGTGTATGGCACTGTATTTGGCAGTATTGTCCAATGGCTGTCACTGGAATGAGACAGAAGATTGTGTAAGGTAGTAGCTGCTCCTTTTTCTTTTTTTTTATTTTTTTATTTTTTGTGGATTTATATTACAGTTTTATCCTTTTCCTAATAGGGAGATAATATGGTATATTTCAGTATCCAGTATCCAGTGGCTATTCATACATTATTGAAAAGCTGAGTGTTAAAGATTAAAGGCAACAAGAGTTACACAGAGAAGCTGATTTTAATTTCTTATTTCTCTATCTCTCTTCATTCTCCTCTTCACTTACCCCCTGCAACATACACACACACAGACACACACTTCTCTGTTGCCCACTCTGTGTTTTAAGACACATAATTTAAAATAATTTATTGCTTCTGTTTATTTCCTTGGCAATTCTCTGTTCACTAAATGTATATGCTTTTTTAATCTGTTTATTACACTCTTCCAGCTTTACTTCCTAGTCATCTTTTGTTCTTTCTATTTTTGATGGTTTTAAACTGGGAAAGCTGCCTTCTTTCTTCCTGCGAGGTTTAAATGAGCTCTTTAATCATACGAGCAGCAACATGTACTCCTGCATGCTGCACTCACCTTCTGAGGAGCCTTCCCTGACAAAGTGCTTCCTTCTGATCTCTCTTTTCAAGTCTTGCTTACAGGATACTAAAAACTTTAAAAGTAGCTAACGGAAAGAACAGACAGTATTAAATCCAAACTTTTATATAGTGTTCACAGGCACCAGAGAAAAAAGTGTACAAATGCACTTGTGCACAGTCTTAGACTAAGCAATTTCAATATAAAGGGAAAAAACCTACTCCAAGTTATGAGCCTAAATGATGGTGCCATGAGAAAGGTGTAGGTATTACACTGGTGCCTTCTACTCTGTGTAGCCACTCACTCTTTAAGCAATCCTCACAGAACATGGCCACGGCCACTCTCCTGTCTCAGTCTTACTCACCCAATTAACATTCACCTCATGCATTTGTCCTATTAAACTGCAAAAGTATTTCAGTAATGATCATCAAGTGAAAGCAAAATCCACATGTAAGGCCTGATCGGATAATGTTTTATTCTCACTTGGCAGGGGTGAAAAATGGCTATACAAGCCCATGGAATTTAGCCTTATGTACCTAAGGAAATACAGTATTTTAATGACTTTTTGTAATACAGTTTTTCTTTATTTTACTGGTTCATGAATCTGGTACTGAAGTTTCACAGATACTACTCAAATTACATTAACCTTGTAATACTGCAAGTCTAAATGACTGCAGACAGCAATGACTATTGAGTTACAGTAATTTCAGAGACAAACCAAATGACAGTATCACTTCTTCTCATGATCAGGATGCATCGACATAACTTTTTTATATGCTGAGTGTGCCAAGTTTGCAGGAGATGTGACTATACTGTTCTTGCTTTCCTTCTCAAGTTAATAAATACAACTGTGAATAAATGGGGCTGTTTTCTTTTTGGAGTAAAATCCTGCCACACCAACGGCCACAAATAATCAGATTATATTATTCAGTCTCCTTTTCATCTCCGTAGAGATTAGCAATATTAGAGAGGGAAACACAGCTTTAATTAGTCTGGTCACAGAAAAAGAAAAATACATGATGGCTCTTGCAGATAAATCAAGGGAAAGACATAAATCGCATCTCAGAAGGCAAATAGTAATTTTCTCCTGGATCTCAGACTAGGTAAAATCCATTATACTACTTAAATCTTATAGCAGAATAGCTTCATGCTTGTGACTTTATACTGTGAGAGTATTTCTAAAATACATGTACTGATTTCTCGGTTTGGTGAACATCAATATGTGTAAGGCAAATAGTTAGTGAGGCAAACTTCAGGCTGCTATTTACTGTGAAGGACAATCAATCTTAAAATCTACCTTAATGTACTAAACATCATATGGCTCCAAAATTATTAAAACGTGCCCCAAGCAGGAGGTATTTCTCTAACTCCAAGTTAGCTTGAGTGCTCAGTACTCTTACAGACCTTGTACCGCACCTGACATTTCACTCACTTGCCTCTTACCCCTGCACTTGTTTGGCAAAGCTAAACAGTACAAGTAGGTATTTCAGAATCCTCTTCTCTGGAAGAGACACCTCAACCTCTTTTCAGGGCCGAGTATTTGAAACAGATACACCAGTGCTGTTTTCTAATGCAAATCCAAATTCCCCTACGTCAGATGTGATTAGCCTGGGCCAGTCTCACTGGGCAGACACTCTGCAGCCTGAAATGTTAGGGAGCAGGTACAGATGGCTTTTGACAGAGAAGATCAGGATGAATCTGTTAAAATGGGAAGCAAAGCACAATTAACGATGGGATTCAGAATGTAACACACATCTCCAGGCCAAGGATACAGAAAGGCCCCGAAAAGACAAAAACCATACCTGAACTCAGGGTGAACCACAGTGTCGCAGCGCTGCTGCAACGAGGGGAGAGAGAGCACAGAGTGGCTCCACTTTCCACACAAGCAGCTTCGCAGAATTGCTCCATCTCCAGAGTACGCTTGGCACAGTGCAAAGCTACATCTGCAGGATACATTTCAACTTTCTCCCGGGGGTTAGGAGTGCTGGAAGGGCTGCGTGTTTTGCTCATCAGCCTGCTTCCAGCAAGAGCAAAAGTTACCAGAGGCAGTTAGGCAGCAGAAGAGCTCCTTGCTCCGCAGCTGCCCTGGGCTGGCAGGAGGTTTGTCACGCCAAGCGATACAGCTGGCTAGCACACCGCACCCAGATTTTGCTCTAAGGGTTGCATTTGTCCCTTAATTAGGTTGCGGCGTTTAAGTCTATGGAGACCCGAGCAGTTAGATGCAAAACTATGACAGTTGTAAAGCCCTGAAACAGGATCACACGATGTGACTGCAGGACTGAGAGAACAGCCCCAATTATAACTTTGCATGCGATTGGTGCTTTGTACCGTGAAGCTGCTCCTCAGCTGCACCACGGCATCTGCCTAGAATGGTTTGCGGATACAAAAACCATTTAAATCCAAACCAAAGTAACCTCACTCATTCCATAAATACATTTATAGTAAGCGTGGCTCCACCAGGGCTCACAGGAGAGAGAACGGCTCTCTCATATGGTTCCATCAAAACTACATTATGGAAACAGAAGAGCACAAAGGGAACCAAATACACCAGGCCTACAAACAAGCAGTAATAAAATAGCATTATTAAGACAGTGAATCCAAGCCCTAAAAAAGTTAGGAAATGCCAGAATTCAGCTTGTTTTTGTGATGACAATCTGCCCTTGCCTCCTGCATATATGCAGTCCAGGAGAGTCTTCAGGACATGAATATTCACTTTGTCCTACAGGATCCCTCTGTCTTTCCAAATGGACAATGCTCCACGAATAAGCAGCAATTCTGCATTTTTGCCTTCTCCTAGAGATCCAGTGTGCTGCTCTGTGTCTTATTTACTACATGCTGCTCTGAAGACAGAATTATTCATTTTTGCAAAGCGTTTTCTCTGGCAATGACAATGTACTATCTGAGAACTTCTCAAATATTAATGACATCTGTTTGCACAACATGCCTGTGAGATGAGACGGTGTGTAAGAAGGTGGCTTGTTTTGGACTGGGCAGCAGTCAGCCTTTTAACAACCTTACCAGCTCCAGCCAGGAAACCAGGAGGTGCTCTCTGTAAAGGGCTGAGGGTGAGACAGAGAGACAAGATGAAAGCCCTCAGTTGGGAGAATAAGGGAAGAAGTGTCTGTACTGAGGGTGTGGGGCTGTGATAAGGAGGCTATTTTATTTGAGACTTTTGCTTGAGTTTTGTGAAAAATTAACACTCAGCCAAAGGAAAGTAGAGTGTGAATCCCACCCTGAACTGAAAAGCAATTCACCTTGCTTTATAAGCAGGTAGACAGGCTGTTGCAACCCACTATCACCTCATTTTTCACATGTAGAAACTGAAACTGAAGGAAGGACAGATAGTAGCCACGAGTGTAGCGTATGCAATTTGGCACCTGGGTCTTGATTTTGGGAAACACCTGCTGCTTCATAAACCACTATAATATTCAAATTGTAACATCTAAACAGCTCGTTTTCAACCGAGAGCATGATGACTTTGCCAATTAGGCCCTAGGAGTTCAAGGCAGGCACCAGGTGATCCGGGATTAGTGATTAGCAACCCTCTCTCAGATTTCTCATCTCACCTACTCACATCTCTAGCAAAGGCTGGAAATCCACTCCAGGAGCAGCATTCAATGACCTTGAACATGAGACAGCCCTCCGGCAGGCACCCATCACCCGCTACACCATCTCCAGGTCCTGCACCAGAAAAGTGCAACAAGGCTGGAAAGCTTAGCCACAAACGAGGCAGGGACCTGCAGCACCGCGGCACCCAAGCCTACAGCATCGGGTATTGGAATGTGACACTGGTCACTGTCACCGAGAAAGTTTGTCCTACACCGTGTGCTACAATGGATTAACCGTCACCTTAGATTACTATGAATAAAACTAATATTGAATAAGCTTTCCTTTCAATTAAGTCAAAATGTTGGATAGAGACTTCTCCCTCCCGTGTCCTCCCAATAAAAACCTTTCCTGACAAATGTTTTTTTAATCTGAGCTGTCATCATTTTCCACAGCACAGTGGTAAATACCTGAGTTTGTGTCCTTTCTTGATAAAAATATAAATTTCGTGTTGTTTCAGTAATTACATAGATATAATTACATCAACTAGTTTGTACAAGTCAGCAGTACCACAGCGACTTTTGACATATCCTGTGGGTGGAAGATTCCATTCCTTTGTTGAGACACAAACCACAAGAACACCTCATAATTCTCCACGCACCTGCTAAAATACCTCCCCTGTTACAACGACCCCCTCATTTTCAAGGAATAAAGGAACAGTTCAGCTACTGCTGCAGAACCAAAAGTCTCCCTTCCTGGGACAGAGAAGTTTGGTGGTGAATAAGTCCACTGTATTCAGGATCTGACAGGTTTTAACAGTATGGATTTAGGCTCTGCTTCCTTACAGAAGTCAACAGAGTGAGTACATGCAGAAGAAAAGGTATTAAAGAGAGAGGTTCAGAGCAGTCACAGCATCCCATCTTTTCTCCATCTCTCTCAAGGACAAATCCACAGTTTCATTCCTCACAACAGCAACACATTCCTACCTGGATTCATGCTCTTTTCCCAGCAAGACAAGGGAAGCCTTCTCTCTGCTGTACAGTAATACAGCCAGTCTCATCACATATTACCATCAGCTCTCATTGAAATTTGGGAAATAGTTACTCAGTATACGGACAGCATAATTAATTAGAAAGTCATGTACTGTATATAAGCAGTGTATTTTTTGAAAGGAAGAGTGTACTTACATCAGTGCTTAAATACTTGCCTTTCTGTAGTTGCTGCATGCTTTTTTTTAAAAAAAAAAAAAAAGGAATCGGTTACGGCTGGTTACAAAAGCTGATGTACCCAATTTTCCTCACACGGAGAAAACCAACTGTGATTAACGGCTGAGTGACCACTATTTAATTGACAAAATAATTTTTTTTACATATGGGGTAATTTTTCAACATGAATTTCATTGCAGGGAATGGAAATTGGATGAATGAAATAATTTAGAGTATTACAGGGTTTTCTTCCTCTTTTAAATTAAATTTTCCTCTGGGGTCAGTTCAATTTGCTTGTGTTCCTTTAGATTCAAGGACCAGAGTACTTATATTATGCACTCCAGTCCTCATAGTCTGGCAGGTTGCTGATTAGCAGCTGTGTATATGTAGTACACACATATACACACACACATACGTATAGTGTATATACAGAGTTATATATATATGTATAGTGACAAATTTTGCATAGGGCAAGAGATGAAGAATAGTTACTCAGAGAAATATCTGAAACTCAGGGAAGGAAACAAACTACAGCAAAAAAAGACAACTTTGTTATGATAAGAAGTATGTAAAAGCAGCTGAAGATCTTACTTGCGTAACAATCTTGAAGTGACTGCCTGTAAGGTTTACTCTGGCTAAGTAAAGACCAAGGAAAGAGCTGTGAGAGCTGTGAGGCAGGTTTAAGCAAGACATCACTGTTAAACTGTTGTCTTAAACAAACTACCTGTCCTGAAAGCCTTCAGCTTCATTGACAAAAATACTGAGAAAAATCAAAGCCCACCCAGCTGGAATAATCAGGCAAGAGGACTCAGAGGAGAGCAAAGCCAGACAGGCTGAATGAATAGATGCCTTGAAAAATTACATGTAAGAAATAGATAAGTGATAGCGAAAAGCAGTGGTGCAATGTGAGTTCCCGGAACTCATCTAAACACCTTCATAAAAGCATTGCAGGCACGGTTGGTTCTAGTAATGAAGCTTTTTAATGATAATCTCTACATTGTGTTTCGTCTCTCCGTGTGAAGGTCATTTTATTAAACAATATAACCCGCAAACAGATCTTGCACACAGATTTTGCTTTTGCGTTTCTTTCCCATCTTCTCATTTTGTGTATAGAAGCGTAACAGCTGAGTGACTCACTAAGTGGAAATGGATGAGAAGAGTGATCTTTTCTCCTCCAAAATGCCAAGTTGGAGAAGTCGCTTAAGTGCATTGCAAGAGTAATGCTGTTGTAGACCAACCTTAGCTGTGAGTTCCTTAAAAAATGCTTAACTTTACTTAACTAGTAAACAGTTAGGTCAGAATAGAACCAAAACAGCCAACTCCCCTCATCCTCCACACCCCCAAATCCTCCAAATGTACTGGATGTACTGGTGATAAAGGTAATACTCTCATTGAAACCCTTTCTGTCACTTTTTTTGGAGAATCTGAAAGGGAGTATTATAAGAAAAGGTTAGACAATCAACTTGTATTTTAAATGAGAGATTGTTATCTATGCAGGTAACATATTTAAAGAACTTTTTGTTCAAAAGAAAGCTATTAATCAAGAATTTTTTTCCTCCTCTGGGAAGACAAGAGAAATAAAAGGTTTATTATTTCATAGCCCCCAGACATCTGGAGAGGAATGCATACAGTGATAAAAGTACCTGAGGCAGTTGGCTGTGTGCAGTGTCTCTTTATACAATATTAGGCCCAGCAGGATGAGAAACAGCTAATTGTCCTCGGCATATGACTTGTGTTTTGATACCGTTTCAAAAGGTGACACAGTAGGAAGTGCCTACCTTTTTATGCTGGAAAAGGTGGCATGAACTTGAACCTGAAGCACCTGGGGTTTCTGGGCTTTTGGGGTATGTAATACAGTCACAAGATGGTTATTATATCACAGGAATTATTGCTTAGCAGTCAAGTAAAAAGCAAGATTTTGTGCAGAATTTTTTAAAAATAAGAACGGATGAAGAACAGTTTCCAGTTTTCTCTGGGGAATCAAAATATTTTGTTTTCTCTTCCAGAAGAGAGTGTCTTTAGGTGTGGAATTATGAACAATCCCCCAGGAAGAAGCATTCAATAGAAGAGCTAAAATAGCTTTTCCGTGCATGTTAATTCCCTCTTCGAGAGGGAACACAGGACAGGAAGCACTTTAGAAGAAACTTCTATTTACAAGTTCTAATAGCTTTGTACACAGTGATTTCTTTCATGAGACATCTCAACCACTTATAATGTATTCTTACATTTTCAAATATCAAGCAAAGTAGTGACAGATGCTGCAAAGCAGCCGAGGAGATAGCTCTCTCTCTGTGATTGAGTTATTATGTATTCCATTAGATAGTACTGCTCAGCTGAGCTTTTGAAGGTGGAAGGCAAGATTAACAAAGGAGGAAAGGCTTCTTATTAATTAAAGTGATGCACTGCCAATTTTAAGAGCGATCAAATATTGGTTCAGTCTTACCACTGCTGCTTGCTTTTAATAGGTGTGAGTATATTTGATAAAGTTGATGGAACTGCCCGGCAGAGCAGAGGCCGTATGCAAAGTCACAGCCTCACTGCTCACCTTGTTTAAGACCAGACTTGTGCGGGCTGACAAGACAAAGACTTATGAGGAAAATAGTTCAACAAGTGCAAAGAGACCATGGTATTGAACCTGAAAAACAAAACTGTTCATTATTTGAACAATGTAACAAGGCAGTTTATAAGCAGTATGCTTATTTATTGTAAATGCTGCAGCTAAGCTAATGATTTTTGTTTTAGTTGGAGTTCAGATTCTCACTTTCATCAGCATTATCTTGCCAAATATGTTCCCAAGCTTATTGTAATTTAGGATTTGACACTAGCAATTGCCTTTTTTTTCCCCTCAAAGGATGAATTAGTTCACAATAAAAGATGCATATTAGGCAATTTATTATGCTAATGACTTGCAAAAAAAAGCCAAATTACCTTGATGGTGGATTATATTGAACAATAAAAACCCACACTCATTGCAATTCTCAGTGAACGAATAGTCTAGCTGTAGTTAGCTACTGGAAGTTTCCTCATAATAGTATCCACATTAGAGACAAACAGACATGCATTAGCAGCAACCACATTCACAGTGAAACAATGCAGACAGATCTCACTCTGATTTGTAATTATGTCTCATTACCCTTCAGTTGTCATTTTTAGCTCAGCTTGGAAGCAAAGCTTGTGTGATCATGGCATATGGCGCATGCACTGGCATTTCCTACCTGATTATTTTAAAATCTATCATCTGATGTCATCCAAACTGAAAGAGAAGTTGATACTTAAAAGAGGTCATTAAGGTTTGTACAATTTTTATGCAAATAGGGAAACAGGTAGAAGAAAAAATTACATTAATGCTCCTCATTGATACAGAACTTTGGCCTGAAAATATGAATCCACAGGAAACAAAGTGTGCTGCATCGCTCCCAGCACCGTTACTCACTTCGAAGTGTGAGATGTTTCCTATCCTGTGCTGTGTGCCTGGCCACACGCGCTGACCTCCCCGAGAACTGGGGACATACACATTTCAGGGCAGGGGGCTGTTAGTCAACTAGAAAAGCAGGAGAGAGAGCTGCTACAATGTAGTATCTACACATCATTAAGCTTACACAGGAATAAGGATATTGGCAGAGAGAAACATTTTCAAGGCAACCTTGAAATGACAGATGGATTAACATTCCTAACTTCAGTAAAAGCAAGATTATAGAAAAAAATTTAGATGAGACTATCAAAATTATTCTTTCAAGTTGGATCAATAACAAGATTCAATCAGACACAGAAAAAGCTGTTCTGTGATAATGACAGGAGATAAAATAATCAGTCTTAAGAGAGCAAGAAAATAAATCAATGTAACTGGAGGAAAAATAGAAAGTGGCCTGAACGCTGGGAGGGAAGCGCAGCTCAAACACAGACTCTACCAGATTCTCCAGCACTAAGAAAAGCCAGCAGCAGCGTCAAAAGGCCACGGTGTAATGAATTTTGACCACGCCTACTTACAAAATGGAAACAAATCCTTTTTAGCAGATGATTAGAGGGATCATTACCAATAAGAATTAAAGGAAATGCCACTCCAGAATCTGGTCAGTTGAGATTTCTCAATGCACGCGATCATGGGCTTTTTTCCTCCAATCACTGCAACTGTTACCTAGTACCTCTGAGTTAATCACCCTGGCACAAACATCGGGCTTATTTTCAAGTGACTAATTACAACTCACTTGCTTTACACTTATGTAATCTGCACTGCTGAAATTAAGCTTTTATATATTTAATTGGTATTCATTTCCCTGTTTGGGGAAAAAAAATTAAAATTAGTGAAATTGTGCATTTTCCTCTGCTGGTTATTATGCACACATAGACCTTATTGCTATGACATGGATAGGCAATGCCATTGCACAAAAGGCAAGGACAAGGATCTGACAAAGTTTTGTGTTAGCAGTGAAAGTTCAGCATCACTATAATGACATTTAAAGATGGAGCTTCAACTTACTGGTTCTGAACTAGCATATTATGAAAATGTAAGTTCAGTGTGTTCTGTAGCAGGAAATATCTGCTAGAAAAACAACAGCTTTTGTAAACAATTAAACGTTCAAGCTCCTTTTCAGCATTTAACAAGCTGTGAAAGCTGTTTACAGTGCTGGATGCACAGCACCATCGCTTTTATCCTCCAGTGTATCAACAACGATACAATAGAAATGAAAAACCATCTTCTTTTCCTCTGTATCATCACTCTCCACTGTGTTAAAGTATGCCAGATGAAAAAAATGTGTTATATAAATAATTACCTAGGACCAATTTAAAGTTCAACATCAGTTTGTTGGAATAACTACCTATTTTTTTCATGATTATCATTACTACAAAAGCTGAAAACACTCAGAAGAGTGGCTGCAGTGTTAGCGTGAGTAGGATTTGGGGAAAGCTGTTTCAAAAAGCAGTCTCTGAGTAACGTTAAGGCCCGGTCTGTGTGGGGTAGGTACATTTTCTAACACACAATGTAAGTTAAGAGGGATGACTTTTTCACTGCCTAAACACAATTATGAGCCTTTTGACCCCAACAAAGCAGTGTTCACATGGAAGGAACCTGCCCAGCACGTGTACTCTATGTTACCAAAGTACCAGGTGGGGTATATACCTGGAGATGTTGCCATTATAAGCAAAATGCATCCAGTTTGGGTACACCCAAAGAAGTATTTTCCAGTCTAGACAGAATCTCAGTTTTGACAAGGCTTCATTTTCTGCTTTATGATAAAAACCAGTAACTGACAATTTCCTGATTTCCCTAAATCCTACTCCATCCTCCCCATTTCAATACATGATCTAATTACTTGTGAAACAATGAGTAATTTTATTATTCATGGATGTGTGCCTATCATTCACAGGAAAAGCCACAACACAGGCTGAAGCATATACTGCAAGGAAGAAAACCAACAATTTTTTAAAGATTCAATCAAAACCCACAAAAATACGAAGAAGAAACTGTGACTGAGACAACAGGCACAGACTCAAGCCCTCAGCATCCTGCTCTCAATCCTGCATGACACCAAGCATGTCATTTGAGCATGCTGTGCCTGGTTTCCCAAATCTAAAACAAACACAACAGGCACTAAGATGCTTCAAGTGTATGTGGAGAGATTATTTTGAAACCTGCTTCCTTTTCCACTGGTTTCCATGGAAAATTAGCATCTTCCTCTGCTAATGGTGCTCATTTTGGTAAGACAGGCAAGCTCGGTGAAAAACAAAAGAAACTTCAGGCAACTGTCATTTTTCTGTGCACAAAAAGCAGAGCGTGTGGGGTATGGAGGAAAAAGGCAGCAGTAAGTCTGACAGGCAAAACCAAGGGAAAAGGCATTCACCTGTGGCCATTCCTTGGCATGTGCCTGTGAGGGATGGAAAGCCTCCCTCACACTTCCCTCTTCATCTGCATTTCTACACTGACTGGCACTCAGCTCTTCCTCACCTCATCTGAGCTGCTCACAGCCCACAGCTCCTACTGCTTCCCCGCACCAGGGAAACAAGGAGTTACCAAAAGGAGACAAGGAAACTTTGCAAAGTGTCCCCTTCAGCAGCACTTGAGTGCTGGGTCCAGTTTTGGGCCCCTTCCCACAAAAAAGACATGGAGGAGCTGAAGCAGGGTCTGGAGAACAAGTCTGATGAGGAGAGGCTGAGGGAGCTGGGGGTGTTGAGCCTGGAGAAAAGGAGGCTGAGGG
>JAOXNO010000002.1:2340197-2352802 GCA_028565335.1 Limnodromus scolopaceus
TTGGAGAGAGCCAGAAGGTCTCCCCTCAGCCTCCTTTTCTCCAGGCTGAACACCCCCAGCTCCCTCAGCCTCTCCTCGTCAGACTTGTTCTCCAGACCCCTCACCAGCTTTGTTGCCTAGTTTGTCACTAGGACACCTTCTGTGTCCCATGAAACAACAGCTGCAACAAGAAATGCAGGCAATTTAGCCCAATGAAGGGAGATCCTTCTGTCACACAAACAAAACTATCCTTAATTGCATGACTGAATGCAGACTTCACAGCTGGCAAGGGACAACTGCATTTTTGATAGGGCAAAACACTTGCAATCACCTGACACAGGAAAAACTTGCAGCTTCTTTGAGAAACATTTTTTTGGAGGGTACAGAGATGTGGAAAAAATGGCGAGAACAAGAAAAAAGGGAAACAGTTCAGTAGTATTGACAACTTGTGTTACGTTTCCTATACAGAGAGGTGAAAAAAAGTATTTGCCGATACTTGTGGCAAGCAACTTATAGTCTACTACATTCAATTTGATTCTCCATATGTCTTAATAGACCTGACTATGGATATTACTATTGGCCATAAATATTAAACTAGTCTTATCCTAAGAACAGCAATAATATTCAGCTATAATGTTGAGCTCTCACCCTATTTGGATGCAAATTTCACAAGTTGATTATATGTACTCTAAAGAAATACTTCTTCAATCTATCTTACTTTACAGTTAAACAAAATTATGAATGATTCTTTTAATAGAGTGGTTATTTCTTTCATTCTGTTTAAGACAAGACTTGCAAGAAGTGCTCACAAGCAATTCAAAACATAACATTAGCCCTGCTGCCCTCTGGATCTTCTCAGAATTACTTCTGTATTTTTTTAACAGGGAATTCACATTTCCAAACAAAGGCTTATGACTGTCACTGACAATAAAACCTTAACTTTCTCTGCATTGCTTTCCATTTCCCCAATGAATCAAAGATCTAATTTTTGTTTTTTCCTATTGTTGACGTATTCTGAAGAGATTTTTTACTTTGCTAGTTTACCAATGACAATGAGAATTTCTTTTTCTCAGAGGAACAGGAAAGTTTAAAGCTCAGCAGCATGAGAGGTTTGGATTGTTTTTGCCAGTGTACATTACCTTTAAATTTATGCAAGCTGAATCTCATATGCCAAGTTTTTAAAATTAATCTGGAGTCTCTCACAATTCCCTATGGTTTCCACAAACTGAAACGTTTATGGACCAAACTGCTGAAAAATGCCTCTGGATTTCTTTTCTGCTTTGGCACATGCAAAAAGCATCTGCAGATACCAAACATTTTGTTTCAAAATAAGCATGCCCACCTTCCTTTTGTGTGATAACCCTGAAAAGCCATGGAGCTTGAACTGAGCCAAGGAGCTTGAACACTGGCAAGCTATAACCCACCCTCAAACACATCATCACTCTGCAAAGCAAAAACAAACCACATAATTCAGGAAGGGATAACAACATTAAAGCAGCTTTTTCATTGCCATTATCAGGTTGCCTCACTTTTTCTGTTTGAAGGAACTGTTTTGGAAAGCCTTTTTTTCCTCAATCTTAATGGACACGTCCATACCACTCAATGAGAGAGCTAAGGAGAGAACGCAACACCACAGCCTGATTGATCTGTCTTTGCCCCTACTCTGGGCTGTTCCAACCACTGCCATGCTGTAAGAACACCCTGGCAGACTGCAGCATATATCTTGCAGTTACAGACTCTGAACTGAAACATATAAAATAATAATTAGTATTACCTTAGAACAACGCAGGGAGAGCCAGGGCAAAATTCAGGGCAGCGTGAATGGGGATGGTTTGCTCTGGGAGCTTCTTCCCCTACACAGCAAAGACACAAACCAGTTCATGCCTGATAGCCCTGGTCCAGGAATCAGCCCCTCATCTGTTCAAATTTGCTACAGTTACTATCTGCACAGGAGCATTTTTTTTTAACGTTAAAGAAAATCTGCTACTTGATAAAATGGTCTTTGAAAAAAAATTGTTTTCCTATGATAAAGAAATAATCCAAATAATTCCTTCAGAAAGTCTTTTAAGACTGAAACTAGAATTTGACAGTAACTCAAGAGAATGGATTTTGACATTTATGAAAATGTTGAGCATTTATATCTTGATAAATTCTAGGGATATAAGTATTCTCCTAAATAAAAATATATTATTTATACACATTTATGTCTTTTACATATGGGAAAGTTGCAGTTCTCTTCCGAATTGGAGTGTTATAAATTCTAGATTAGAAGAATAAAAAATATTTAAGTGATTCATGAAAGTCAAGCATTGTCAGTTCTAGATGAGGAATCAGCATATTTTTTTCTCCAATACGTTTACCAAAGCATAAAATTTAGATGCTCACTCTCCAATATTAAGTCCAGCAAATGCATTAGCCTCCTTGCCAGCTTCTTGAGAAACTGCTAGTATGGTCCAGCTTCTCAAACAATTGAGGACTACAAAAATAAAGGATGAAGGGCAGCAATGAAAGGGTTATCTTTTGCTAAGTTATTCATGCAAAGAAGGTAATTTCCTGTACAAATAATCTTTGCAATGACATAAAACCTGAATAAAAGACAGAGCCATGTTTATGGTTTTCTCTCACACGTTAAGGATTTCTAATTTTTTTTCTTTCACTAGTTTCTTGTCATGCTATTTACAGTTCACATGGGAAAACTGTGGTGGTGTTCAGTGTTGAGCTGCCTGGCATTTTACTCTAAGCATGCCCATTTTTCTGTCCAATTTGGATTCTGAAATTGAGTTCAGAAAGAACAGTACTGGGTGAGCCAAGCCTGCTTTGCTGCCTGACATTCATTGCTCATGCGTTGCAGTTCCCTGAGACCTCTCCCTATGACAAGTCTCAGCCCCTCATGTCACCTCTCTACAAGACTTTGCTTTACCTGTGCATTTGCTGTCATCTCTGTTGCTTTTGATAATGCAGATAATTTCTTAAAATAAATCTAACAGTGGATTTGTAATATGAATAATGTAAGAATAACACTCTGCAGGGTAGGATTTGCATCGTTTTTTTATGCAAATATCTGTAAGTGTTTAAGCCTACAAAACACTCACACATCTTAGGTTAACATTTTTTCACTTAATGAATATTCTCTGCTGGACTATTTAGAGATCACCTACAAGCATCTTTGTTTACAGGGTCAGTTAATTAATACAGTTAATACACCAGGGCATAGGGGTGAAACTTTTTTTTATCTGCTCCAAACACATACAAGAGTCTGCTGGTGTCAACTGGTGTGACATGGTTGAAAACCCAGGCAAGTTTGTTGGCAAAGTAGTTAAGGTTCGTGAACCTTTCAGATGAACCTCCAGCAAATTTGCAGTGAACCTGGGCTGACATAATACTTCCCTTTAAGCAACGTGGAAACAGCCACTTTAACTCCCTTCAAATTAGAACTATGTGAATAAATGGTTTTTAATGTTCAGCTGTAGTTAAGAATATTCCGGGTTAACATAAAAAAAAAAACCACACTAGAAAGAGATTAGTCAATCCTTCTCTCTCCCACCCTGTGCCCTGTTTTATTTCAATTCCATGCATTTCAATAACAGCCATAAGACTTTGGAAAGAAAAGGCTTTATGAACATGGAAATTTCAATGCTCTCCACAGGACTAATGGCATCTAAGTCATAAACAAACCCTTCGTTCCAACGCCCTCTTAAGGCTGTGGAGCAAGGATTCAAACACTGATCTTCTACTTCCCAGGCAAGCACCCCAACTCCCCAGCTACCGTTTCCACTAGAGAAGGACTCTCAATTTGTCTTGTCAAAGTTGCCCCAAGATTAAGCTAAGATAAGCAGGTGTAGTAATGCCTGCATGGGATGGCAGTCAGCAGACCCAATAAAGAGAGTGATATCTTGATTACAGCCCATGTTCCACTGACTAATCCTTTACAGATACTTGAGCAACTGGTAAACAAACAAACAAACAAAATGCTAGGGAAATTAGCACTGAGTATTTATAGCTCACCCTGATACATCTAACAAAATTAGAGAAAATAGCATGAATGACTGATTTATTCAGGGCTTTATTCCATATACTCAACACAAAACCAATGCCAGACACCGTGAAACTCATGAGTGGTGATTTTCTTAAGGACCTTTGCCACTTGCTGCAGTGTAGCTTATTTGTAGTGTGAGAGTAACACATACCTGACTTACACGTAATTAATTAGTATAAGTTGGATACGCAGTTATGCCCTTCTGCCTCTCTGAACATTGGTACCTGTTAAGACTGAAGACTAACCTTCGGACAACATGGTGATGAAGTGCAGAAAAATGCTCTGCTCCAAGGAAAATGACTGTGTGAGCAGCCTTCAATTCCAGCAATGCTACTTGGCAGGCCAGTAACACCTCTTACAATTTCAATCCAAACAATCTCATTAGCTTCTCTGACTGAAACTATCAGAGGCTCTTGGCTTCACAATACAATTAAGGTGGGAGGAGACCTCCAGAACGGTCCAAGAAACATTCTCTTTAACGAGGCATAGGCAAAGACCCCATGGGACTAATGCTGGCTCTAAGAGCTCTCTTAATATGCAAAAACCCTGCGAAATACTTCCATAATGTTGCAGGCCATACCAGTGTTTACGGTTAAGGGAAATGCACTTTGAAGAATATGGATTGTAGGCAGCTTCCCAAAGCCACATAGCGAAACACCTGATGTAAGTCTAGGCTGCAAGGCCCAATATTCTTTTAAACTAAGAAAGCTCAACATTGTTTTAGCTGAGTATAGAGAAAAAAGCAAGACAAACTAGGTGCTGATACTGGAAACTTAATAAGCGCTCTCATTTGTTTATTTATAAAATAAAATGGCATCTAAAAGATAACTCCATTGTCATTTGCTGAGGATGTGGAAAACATTTCTCAGTGTTTCGTGCAATGTGAATAAATATCTACCTGCTTCTGTCCTTATCTGTTATAAAGGGCTTTCATCTGCAGTGAGGGCAACAGAAGGAATGGCTCCCTTGCAGTTTGTGGTATTTACTATCACTGAAACCTCTCATGAGAGTCCTTTACAAAACTAGAAAGTGAGCCAAGGGAGCTCATAATAAATATAGAATAGCAAAGCCCTTTCATAAATGAATGAATGAATGAATGAATGAATGAATAAGTGAATGACTTGTTATGGTAAATACAAAATATTTGAATACTGAATGCCTACCCTGAAAGCAATTCCAACAGAAAGATTCTATTTTACTGCTACAGTTCATACTTAACTCGAAAAATCAAAAGGAGGCTAGCACTGGTGGAAACTGGAATCACTTTTTACATTCTCACAGATGTCTAAATATATCGTGTTATGGTAATTGCTAAACCAAGATTTTATTTTTTGTTTCTTTTTTTCTGACTGATTGCTTTTCAAGTTGTGAGTATGCACATCTTAATTAATCCCACAGTGATTTTTGAGATAGTGACACACCAGCTAGAATGCTGCTCATCTAACGTCTCTGATTTCAGTGTGCTAAAATGCCCAATGTTTGGCCTAATGACTTTTAATCATACAGAGAATCACTAGGCGTTCCTCCGCAGTATCTGAATTATTGAATTTTCTTTATCTAGAAAGAAATGGTATGGATTCAGACTGTATGGGTGTTACACTATCCAAAAAAAAAAAAAAAAGTTAAACTAAGCAAAATAATTGTCTTTGAACTAAAAGCCACATAAAGCAGAGACTGCCTGTGCTCCCCACCCTGCACCCTTTTGCTCAGCAGCCTCTCAGCTTGTGCGATGAGAGGCACGTGCAGACCCACAGAGCATGTGATGGGAGAGCACACTCAGATATACCCCCACCAAAACCACCTATAAAGCCCACAGGAGTATCTTAAATACTGACTTTTCTAAAAAGGAGAACATTTGGTCATCATTGCCTAGTCATCATTATTAGAATGTTTTAGGTGAAATAAAGATGTTTGAAAACCCATTCGATGCTGCTGCGGGCAGGACACCTTACCAGCTATTGAGGGTCTCTGGGGCCCTTGGGAGGGCAAGAAGCCCAAAAGGCTAGCAGCACTGAAGGCTAATTTTATTGTCATTAGACCGTGAAAGCAGTTAGCTTTCCCAGGGAAATAATATGAATTTTCTTGCATTTAATATTTAAAATGTGATTTAAATGTTAATAATTAATGTCAGACTACTTTTAATTTCTATCAGTGAAAGCATACACTGCAGTCTTTTCCATTTCCAGTGGGAAGAAAACTGTGGGTGCTGTAGTCTTTTGTTATTAAAGGATTACAGTAGCAGTGTGAGTCTGTAAAAATGTTAATTTGTCGCAATTTTCTCCTAAGATAATATTTACAGTATTTCAGAGTGCATGTATGTGATCAGCATTTTGTACCCACTTGGCAATTGTATCTAAACATCTGCTTTCACGGTTTGTGTTCACAAAGGCCTAGTTTTTTCCATGCTGATGTGGTATGACGACTAATATAGCTGCAGCACACTGCTAGTGTCATGGATCTGTCCTATTTACTGTTCAGAGCCACACTAAGCAACTTCTGCAAGGTTTGTAGTTTACGAGATACATACCACTGCAATTCCGAGCATAAGAAAGCCTCTGGGCAAACCAAGACTGCCAAGATCTTTAGTTAACAATGGTCACCACTGGCTTTTCAAAAACATTTGGAGACATATCAAAGCAGTACATGGGGGGAAGGAAGGTGAAGGAAGAGGGACTGTTAAAAGAAAGTCACAGAAACGAGACAAATGGCTATACTACATCATGCACTGGCTTTTCTCGGCTCCCTCACTTTTCTCAAATCCAGTGGAGCTGAAAACAGTATGCTCGTCCACTAGAAGAACAGAAAAGTTGACAGAGGAAAAAAAAATCAAGTTAATAAAAAACCCTGCACAGATAAAGCTACCAGAGAAAAATTATTTAAAACCCTACAGCTTTTAGAAACCCTTAACAATTTTAATAGAGCATAAAAGAAACTGGCAAAATATGTTTCAAAGAGCATAAAAGAGAAAAACGAACAACTCGTCTAGCACAATCATAAGAAGTGAAACAAAAACGTTCACTCTAATAGTCAAATTTATACTTTTACAAAAGAGAGATGAAAGGATGCAATCACATGAATTTTAGAACAAGTTATTTCAGTGTATATATAATGTATTTGAAAATGAATGTCTGTCTCAAACGAAAAGGGATGGAACATAGGAGATGCTTGAAAAGCAGCTTGGCTTATTCCCCTGTTTTAAGACTGGGTGGACCACAATCAAAATGACTCCTGGGGAATGTTCTTCTATCCTGTTCCTAAAAATCTTGATGAAGACTTCTTTCTCAGTGAAGAAGCAATGAAGACCTCACCAACTCCTTAGCAAACTTACTCCAGTGTTACATTACTTTGTGTAACTCAAAGTTTTTTTTCCTAACGTCCAACTTGCATCACCTTTGCTGCATTTTAAGCCCTGACATACTGTGGACACTGAGAACAGGTTCTTTTGTTTGGAGTAAACTTTTACATACTTGATGGCTTGTAATGGCTTTTGTCAGCCCTCTCCCTCACTAAACAAACCACACTTCCTAACTTGTTGCCGTTTCCCTCATTCTCCTCTGTTTTTTCCAAATGCCCCATTTTCCCCAGTGTGCAGTGCTCACACCCAGTGCTGCACTCCAGCTGATGTCTTACAAACACTGTGAGCAGCACGAAAAGATGGCGGCACCTGTCCTGTAGATTATGCTGTCCTGGCTGAGCATTCCATCACGATGTTTGCCTCTCCTTTAAAAAGCTGACATTGCTGAGTTTACGACTCATTATACTCTCCAAATTCTTTCCTGCGTACTTGTAGCTTACTGTTTTTCCTCTTGCCTGAGTCTGAGCAGATGATTACTCCTGCCCAAGTGTAACAGCTTACGCTTCTCACTAAATCCTATTCTCATTTAAGGCCAGACAGTTTTTCAAGCTTGTCAAGTTTCTTCTGAATTTTAATCTCTTGTAGCCGCTTTAAACCAGTCCTATCTGCAACTGACTAAACATGCTATCTATTCCAGCATACAAGGCATTCATAAAAATGATCCAAGACTAGACTTTGGAGGAACCATGCTTATAAGAGGCCTTGCATTTTAGAAAAGAACCACAGCCACCTGCTCCAAGTATGGACACTGCATTCCTCTTGTATTAATTTATCTATGTTCTTCTATTTTCCTTACGGGAATGCCACGTGCAACACTCCCAAAAGCCTCATCTCTGCTGAAATCTAAGCATAGGACTTCATTTGCTTTTCCTGTAGGAAGGCCTTCTGCATTATTATTGAGATAAATCAGAATGTTGTGATTTAATTTGCTTTTGACAAAAGTATGCTGCCTCTTATTGATCACTTATCAGAGGTTAATTGTCTTGGAGGTGCTCACAAATAGTTTATTTATGCCAGTATTTTTTCAGGAACTGAATTTAAGCAGACAGGCCTGAATTTTCTCCTGCCCATCCATTCCCTCCTTTTATGACAGTCACTAGACTACCAATATATTTGTTTCTGGATCCCACTCAGTAAGATTTCAAATGCACTTACTAGTAGATCAGAGATGGCTTTAGACACTTTAAGAAATCCTGTCTATTAAAGCCATCGGTCCCAATCAATGCGAGATCACTCAAATTAGCTACATGTGTTTTTCCTCAGCAGTTTGATTAGCAATAGGCCCCTTCTGCAATGGAGTCCGTAGGTGTTTTTCTCTTTGAAGCAAAGGTCTACACGCATGAGGAAAAAGACAATACTGCCTTTCTCTTTTCTCCACTCTTAACAGGCTTCACAGTAGCCTTCAGACTTTATAGCCCCAAAATAAACCAACCTAGCAGAAGGCAAGAAAGTCAGCATAAAATTTAAAAAAACCCCTTTAATTTAATCAGAGGGCTGCATGTGCTCCAGCAAAGAGATTTCTGAAGAATTTAGAATGAAGTTAACTTCTGAATTTGCCTTCAAAACAGCTGAGTTTATACAACCATATTCAGTTGAGATATGGGAAATGTGTATCTAAGAAAACCGGTCCATCAGATGCTTTGAGAAAAGCAAATAATTGAATAATTGATTATTTACAGAAAACTCTTATGCTGTCTGCAACCCTTAATAAAAAAAAATGAACCTGCACCAATGGCCAGACAACATCAGAATATTTAAAAAAAAAAAAAGGAAGGAAGCAGCAGCAGATATTCTGCTAAGGGGTGCAGGCAGCTGCAGAAACATGCATTTCTGAGACTGCATTCATCAAACAGGTGATTTATCAACAGGAGTCAGAGCAAAAAATCTGATCAACTTCTCCAAACTTTGACAAGATTATAGGCTTGCTGCGAAAGCAGACAGCATGTACTGTGGGAGCCTGTGTGCTATTGAAAGGGATCTCATTAGCTGATAGGTGGAAAATGAAGGGCCCACCCCTAGATCCTGTGAACCCTTCTTAATTTACACAACAGACACACTAACAACACACCATCAGACATGAACCTGGCCCTGGCTAACTGATTGTCTTTTTTGCTGGAAGTGATGTGCGGGTTAATAGGTGGTTTAACTCCTGTCATGTGCATTTCATAACACAGCCTTTAAGCAAATCACCTTCCTCACACATTCAGCAAGTCAGAGAGAGTGCCAAAATAAGGTGTGGGAAAGCATTTTCACAGCATTATTACACAGAGCATGTAACCTTTCAAGACTGCTTTGTATGCAACTACATCATACATCATAAAACAAATCAGTAATTCCCATCTCCAAGAAGAAATGTATCTCTAATCCAACATTTACCTCAATAAAAGACAATACTGCAACTACACAACTGTGAAGTCAACGTGCCATAAATCACTAGTAGAGCTTTCCCTGTTCAGAGTGAAAGAATATTTTTTTCTATGAATTAAGAGAAATACAGACTTAATGGGTGAATCATACTCATCTGCTAACTTAAAGTAACTTCAAGTATGTCGGTGATCCTTTAATATTTACAGTAAGGTAAAATTTGACATCATATGCTGTATGGGGTCAACTAATACTGACAGAAGCTTGAAATACTCATGTCTCAGTAAAAGGTGAGAAGTTTGGTTGAGTTATCTGAAGGCAGATGTAATGCTCAACCCTGTTACGGGTTTTGAAGTTCTCTGCATGCTGAGGAACACACTTTCCTCTGCAGCCTCTTGCTCAGTTGAAATAACTGGAAGAGACTTAAACTAATTACCACAGGTGAGCTCGGATCTCTGCTCCAGGAATAACATTGTGCCACTTCTATCGCTGCTTGTACGTTATGCTTCACTTCTGACACCAATGGGAGGTGCGCTGCACTTGCTGTCTTTGGATGATAGACTGAGAAAGCCACGGAGAAACTCGTACTTTTTTAAAACTGTGGGTAAAAAGCTTTCCCAAATAGCAGCAGTAGCCTTGTATTAAACACAATTTAACAGCAAAGTCCACAAAGTGCTTCCATGCAGCCTCCAGCATGTGAAAATTCAGTATATAAATGACTATAAAATATCACCTGTTCCTGTGTGGCAGACTAATACAGACATGTAGTTTGGAAAGGAAAATTCATAGTCAAGTCTGTCTCTGGTGTTCTGAAACCTGTCATGACACTTGAGGAAACAGCCTGGCTCCCATTGTTCCTTAGTTCAGCACATCACCTATACCACCAAACCTGAGACACGCACACAAGAGGATACAGGACAAAAATACCAGGACAAACTATCCAATCTCTGTTTTGGAAAGAAAGGCACCGTTGTCAGAAACACAGGCACTAAGGGTAACTGTCCTTCTACAGTAACTTACAGAGCACGACACGGAGAGAAATAACAAAGGAACATTTCAGCATTATGCAGCTCCAATTCAATGCAATTTGGAGCATGATGATAGACTTTATTCTTGTGAACATTATAAAGCATTAAACCTGTGTATTAGAGACAGGCCAGTTTCAGTACTAAAATATTGCCTCAGGCAGCTTTCTTACGCAAGGAGAGGAAAAAGCTGGTCTGCCATTGGCTTTTATAGCTAGTGAAATGAAACATTAAACAAGGGCAGGAGAAAAAGAACAAATTTTCACAGTGTTCAGGTGCACTGTAGGTCAAAAGGCCTATGCAGAATTGGTCTGTGCCTCCTAATGAGTCTTCTTGAAAGTCACAGGTAGGAATTAGCCACGCAATGAGGGAGTGAAATACATTAAGAAACACGGTCTTTAATCCATTAATAAATATGCCACCCTAGGTATTTCAGATTAATACTGTAATTTCTTTATGACAAAGAGTAAAACAACTTAGAAAAGCTAAGTCTGCAGAGGAGTCAGACTGAATGCAAAGATTGCCCCAGAGAGTCCTCATAATAGGAAGTAAAGGCTGAATACATCCAAAATACCTAGTGTGCTGGGGATGAATTCCAGGTTGGTGACTCAGCCTACTCCTTAAGGAGGAAAAGGTGTGTTTAGAGGACATAAAACAGACACAAAACAGAGTAATCCTCTTGACTCAGCAGGTTCAGAACCTTGGCACGTGCACCTTGTGCTCTCTCAGAACATCCCAGCTCCCAAGGCCAAAGGCATTTTTTACGCATTTCCTCCTTTGACACATAGTAATTACTAGTGTAGTCATAGTAATATCAACAGAACAAGACAGCCTTAGTGGCATCCACAAAATCAACATACAGACATTTAAAACAATTTAACATGTACAATGATGTGTGGATCTGTTTGGTGATTTATGATAACCACATATCATGAGTGATGATCTTTTACCCAATTCTATTGTCACCTTCTTTCAGAACACAATAAACATACTTGCCCTTGTATTTTCTTGCTATGGTATCCATCACAAGCAATGATTTCACCAGGCATTTTTCAAGTTACCTGACCTGAAAGACAATATTTTTATAGGCTGCCATAATTGTAACACCTGAGAACCTCAGAAAAAAAATAATGAGCAGTCTCTGAAGTATAGTCTTTATCCTACAGACATAGCTCTCAGTTACAGAGAGCTTAACGGTGGATTTAATTTCACTGAACACTACTATGTAAAAGATAGGCACCTACCCCAAGCCAATCATTAAAGCTCCCTCAAAAGCTAATGCAGGGAGTGCACTTCCAAAGGTCACTTTATTACATTCCAGAATGCCTAACAGAGGTAGGATGAACTACCTGCTGGGAGTCAATAGATCTCTACTCTTATAAGGAGGCCTAAATGCAAGTTTAGGCTTCATGCCTTATTTCTGCATACTTAAGACTACAATCCCCACCCATTTCAGTATGCCTAAGCAGACTTTTCCACATCTGAAGCACACGAATATTCTTCTTTTGTCCAGGAAAGCCTTCAGTCATATGCAGCATACCTTGAAGGGAGGGAGGCACAATCCAGCCTACGAAATTTTCTGTTCAAGCACTTATGATGAAAACTTGTAGAAAAGAAAGAAAATTATACGGTGCAGCATGACTTGCAATTTTCAAGAGTTCCACTTTTTGCACTGGATAAACAGATGACTTGACTAGTTAGCAAACGTGCAGACTACTACCCAGATATTTTGTGGTATGTCAGCAGCAGCCAGGATACCAGGATGCTAAATGTTGACATTATCTACGTGTGACAGCTTCAACAATGAGATGTCAGCTGGGGAGGGGGACACCACGTACATCTGTTC
>JAOXNO010000002.1:2352902-2398501 GCA_028565335.1 Limnodromus scolopaceus
TTGGAGCTTTTTCTGACACCTTCCATTTCAGCAGTACAGCATCATCCTGGGCTGCAGTTTGTCATCGAGTAAACTGTACTATTAAAAAGTTTACCAGTTATTTTCTTCCTAATAAATCAGATATCTCTTTGTCCCTCTATTCTCCCTCAATAATTTTTGTTTGTGATACTTCTTTCAGTGTTGTAACACTGCAAATTTGCATAATAAATTTTATCTCACTCCTACTCTTTTTCTCAAAACTTTCCTGCCCTTATTAATACCTCATAACAATGAAACAACGACATGCCTCAAGCTTTGGAAAGTGAATTTAAAGCATTTAGCTCACCTATGCATCTAAAAGCTTGAACTTAGAGGCCTCTCTGTGAGGCAGACACATTTGTTAATTTTTTTTTTTCCAGGAACTATAGGCTTAGTTGCTCTTGTACCATGCAACTGCAAAAAGGGTAGGCTGGAAGACATTCGTGGAGCAAGGTATTTGTCTACTTGTCCATCTAATCATGCATCTAAAAGTAATGTGGGGGATTTGAATCATCTGCTAGCAGCAAGTATTCTGAATAAGAAAATGTTTTTCCTTTATCATATCTCACTATCTGCCACACCTTTCTATTGCCTTTTCCTCTTAACTAGGTTGCAGCCCGAAGTATAAGGATAAATTTGGAACAACTTTCTAGACAAGTTTTCAGAGCCTCTAATCCATTTTGGCAGCACATGTGAAAACTTCATCTTGGTTCCCAAGGAAGCCCTATCTCCTGCTCTTCAGAGGACCTTTCCAAAAAGTTTTGGCTTCATCACTGCAACATAACTCAGGTGCTGAAGGGGAAAGGAGGAAGAGGGACCAGAGATATGCTCATACCTCATTAGCACTCTGGGGTTTAGTGAGAACCTGAGATGTGAAGGGTTTAACTGCATGCATTAACTAACCGGAGAGAGGTGAAGCTGTCATGGACTGAGCAGTACCTGAAATTCATTCTCCTGGTTGCTTTCTCTCTTAGAGAAATGGCAGAGAAGAAATGTCTCTTAAAAATAGATGAGGAAGGTTATGCAATCTCTGATGAGAATTCAAACAGAAGATTGTGTTCATACTTTCTGTGGTATGGAGTCATGTGAAGCGTGACTCAAGTCATTTAACCTTGCTTTTGGAACAGTCAACAATACTTTGATTGGTAATTAGATGAGGTTCTATTAAACATATACTGTGGAAAATTAAGTCTTTTATTTAAAGTCTTCTATGAAAGGACATTTTTAATGCTCCCTCCTCCCTTGCAGATTGAATGTTTATCAGCTAAAGCGAAAAATACATAGCTGAGTGAAATTAGTGTGCTGCTCATGAAGAAAATCTAACCTGAAACAGCTTTTCGGAGAGCTTAAGCAATGTCTTGACATTGTTTGGTTTAAATATACAATTCATAAACACTTAGATTGACTTTTTCACATCTCTCTCTACACTACACAAGTTACAAACATCTCCAGACACTGTGGCGTTTTTTTAAGTCCAAATGACAAAACGCATGTTCCACAAGGAAACAACTGCAGTGTCACCATTCCTCTTTTACTCCGCATACACTGAAACACCAAGTTAAGGGGGAAAAAATCAGGATTCAGAACACTCTTAAGATAAGGTCGATGCTTTTGCCTGAGCTGTGGTGAAAGCTGAATCCTAGAGACATGTACCCTCTACAGGAATGGCTCAGTCCCTGTGTCCAGTATTAAAAGGAAATTTTGAGTGTATCATCAGCTCATTTCAGTTGTTTTAACAGGACACTAAGAAAGAACCAATATTTGAAGTATCCACACCAAAGCTATGTAGAGTTTTAGAAACCAAGGACATGTTAAATTATATCCTGAAGTGATCAGGAAACTAATATCTTCTGTGGCCTTCACTCTGGACCAGAATTAAACTATTAATCTAGTTCTGGGGTGGCTGGCTGGGATATGAGGCACTTTTACACTTTGTACTTAGAATAGATTTCCCAAGGAGGTCTGCAACATACCTATATTAAACCACATTCAGTAGGTAAACTATTCTTCATAGCTGGCTGTCACACGACTGCAATAATAACTAGATAGAGAGCCATTTATTAAGTGGAGGATGTGATACAAAGGATACAAACTATCATAATGTAAATTTTAAGGGTGACATTGACATACTGATAGTTTCACAACCCTTGAGGTGTATGAACAATATTTACCAAAACCAGAACCTTACACGTGCTGGGTTTTGCCTCTGTTTTCTTGTATAAATCTGCAGGAAACAGCTAAGTCAAACTCTTTACAATACTTAATGCACCTCAGTATGGAAAGAAGATAAAGCAATAAATAAGGAGCAAGACCTGTAGAAAGTTTGTGCACCTAATGGAAGGAGGATGGTATACTGACAGCTCTTTCACCCAGTACCCGAAATGCAACCACCAGCTCCAGAGACCTCTGCAGTTCTGATAATCAGAAACTGGAAAGAAGCATCAGGAAAGGATCATTTTATACTCGCTCTACCTCTTATACTCTTTATTTAAGACTCTTCAGATGAGAGTCTCAGTTAAAGCAAAGACACCCAGGTCTATATAGCATGGAAGAAATGAAAGATTCATTCCTTATCATTCTGCTCCCTTCTATGTATATTACATTGACTTTAAAATTGCAAGGGGGGAAAAAAAAGAGTGGATGATGTGAATTAAATCCCATTGTATTACAAGAATAAGTCTAATTCTTTTTCAGATCAATGCTTTCATGTACATACACAGAAAAGGTACTCCTGGCTCTTACTGGGACATATCCAAATTTTCCAGGAGCATTTTGTCTACGGATACCTTATAATTAAGTTAATCAAAATACATTGCAAAGCACCAAAGTAATAAGAACCTTTTTCAAAGCATTTTCAAGCTTTTTCCACAAACTATGTTTCTCACACTTTCTGGACGATGTGCAGGGTGGAAGTAAATATTCTTTTGTGTCCAATCTGAAGTGCAAGATTTTTCCCCAGATAACATCTATGAAGATTATATAGGCTTTGGGGGATCTTTTTTTTTTCCTTAAACAGTCAAGATAAACCGTATTCTTTCACAGCTGGTTGCTGAGTCCCAGCAGATCTCTGTCTGCGTGTAGTGTGACTATTTTTAAGCCAACAATGTATCACCAGCAAGAGGACAAGACAAAATGCTGAAGCACACATTCTAGGTAGTTGAGCTATAGAACAATCTCTATCCGGCAATTTGGTTATTTCTGGAAGAAATGAACCACATGAGCAGCAGGTGCGTATGCTAATAGAATGACTTTATGTTTTAATTAAGCAGTATTTCCCTACAGAGTCATTAGACATGTTGTTTACTCAACTTTTCTAAAGACCATTAAAAAAACCCTGTAATCTCTTTTCTTTCTCAGACTACAGATAAAAGATCTCAAGAACCTTAAAAAAACCCAAAACAAACAGTAGTGAACACATCTAGATTCTATACATACATGATAAACACTTGCTAGGAACAATTTCATAAAAGAGCTTCTATAACACATAGTGTTATCCAAACTCCCATGAAAAACTGTTTTGTGTCAGGTAATGCCACTGGTTCTACTGAATGTAATGTGTGATGAGAAACTTTACATTGACTGCCAGAAAACTAATCCAACCCAGTAGATACTGTAAAGTACCATTTGAAATAGAGACCACAGAGTCTGAAGAAAAAACATAGATTTGATGAGGCATTGACTTCTTAAGCTCAAGCAATAAATACAGAATTTTCTACAAAGGATTTACGATCTCTAGACCCTCTGGCTCCCATGCATCACTCCAAAGGTGGTCTAATAACAGATGAGATCTGCTACTGCACAACTGGCCTCGATTCTGGCCTGAGTCAGATTCAACAGTTATTCTGTACTATTTGGTACTATTTTCTTTTGTGAAAAGCCATTACTATGTTGGCAATATTAAGTTAATATTACAGAACTGAAAATAATAATGCAGCCGAAATACACTTGCTATTTCTTTAAGTATATTCACAGATTTATCATTGGACTTTGTCTATTCACTCCAGCTGAAAAGACAGAATTGCAGGAGAAAGAAGTTAATTCCCAGGCAGTAGTAACCCCTAGAACTGAAGGTGCTTTAGCCAAACATAACACTGACTTTTAGAAATACAGACACAAACAGCCAAATTCAGAAAGGCTGTGTGTGGATGCCACTCCATTAAGATCTCTTCTCCAAACTGTGCTCAGACAGCGCTTCTGAGCTCCCTCCAAAGAACACAATACATTCTCTGCATGAGAAACTGCTATAAATTCCACCTTTGAAAAGAAACTTGTTTCATGCTTAAAGAGAATAATGCACACCAAGCGATGTTTAACAGAAGGAATTTTAGGCAGCTTTTTTCAATCCTTCTTTGTGCAAAATTATACAACTCCAAATTCCTTCGCATCTATCTTAAATGTAACTCCACTAGAGAGACATATTTCCCAGAAAATAAAGATGGGAGATCATCCTGTATTACAGGAGAGATGTGTCAAGTTCATGTCATCATAGCTATTAAATTGAAAAATGGAACTCACAGGAAAACCTGTCGATGTTTTGAGAGCTAAAAGCCACATTTTCACTTGCTTCTGTTATGCAGGTATAAATTTCTTATAATATTTCAAGACGGATTTTATTTTTTTTCAAGATCCTCTCTGTCCATTGACCATGTGAGATTTGTGATTTTCTGTCAGCGTAACACTCCTACTGCATCTTGGCTAAGCTATTCCAGCAACTTTCTCAGAAATGAGGAATATTTATAAATCAAGGTTTGTAAAGAACAGCTAGCAAATACAGCTTACAGTCCAGATACTGGTCTACCTGTAATCTTAAAAAAAAAAAAAAAAAAAAAAAAAAAGATATATATATATAAATTCAAAGCACCTGATTTTGTCCTGAAACAGACAGAGATCAGGAAAAGAGACTAAGAAGTAGCTTGGTTTGGTTTGGGTTTTTTTCTCCCTTATAGCAAAGATCTGATTTTAGAAGCACACTTATAAAAGCCATCTAGTTTGAATCCCAGTTCCTCAAACTAGCAAAATAGCCAATAAGAAAACCTATCTTGAGAGAGAATAATTATTGTATCGGCAGGAATCGGCACAATGGGTAATTCTGCTAGAATAAATCAGCTTCATGATGGAGTCTTTCCGTACCTATGCAAATGTCAATGCATTTAAAGTCTGTATTTTCTTTATAGCTCCGTAACATGTGTTACTATTGCTTGTGGTTTACTTGCTCTGCATATTTGAATCTTAACCCTGAACGCTAAAAAACACAGAAGATTTGAATACCATACCTATTGAAATCACAATGAACTTCACAGGAGGCTTTCAGTCCAAGAAGCCTATAAATACACAGCAGGGAGGGAAAATGCCCATTTTTGAAAATCATACTTTTTAGAAAGGCTCTAACAATCACAATATACTATTGAAAACATTAGCTAAACAGAAGATGCATTACTCAGAAAGAATAACCATGACCAAATATCCGTGGTCCAACTGTGTAAGAGATGGAATACGAGTTTTTGAAAAGAGTATTATTTTTAGGTTTATCATATCCTTTATCAGTAAACTTCAAGCACAATTGCTTGAACATTATCTCATGTTCCTCTTCTCTCCTTTTTCCACTTGACATTCATATATTTTTACAGCTAATTTTTCTGTCAATGCTCCTCAAAATTTCAGATTTGAACTCAATAATTGTTCATTTGGAATTTTATAAATTAAGTGATCCTCATATTCCAAGAATGACAGTGACTGCCAAAAGATACAGAGAATAATGAAGAGGAAGCCAGGCACAGTTTACTACCTCTGACCACACAAAATTTATCAGAAAACACACTTAGCAAGTAATGAACTTTGCCTACCATCAATTAGTGTTCTGCATAAGCTCTTCCATCTAGTTGCAAAGAAGATTTAACAGGATTATAACAAGAACTCCTTTTGCCGTTATAATTTCCAACTGAGGATGGTTACATGGCTAAATTACTCATCCTTGGCACAGCTTAATTTTGCTCTGAGAGTTGATAAGTGAAAAATAAAACAACACAGACCTTCGATTCTAGCTGAAATGAGTTTATTCTCAATAGAAACATGCAAACAAGTATTATGCACTTTTGCTTACTTCTGTCATATTTAGCCTCCCAGAGCAATGGTATCAATTCTCAAAGGGATTTAACTAGAGGACTTTTGAAGAAATTGTATGACACTGACTTTTTTTCTTCCTAAGCTGAGACAAAATTATGTAAGAAAATTATGATTGTAACAGCAGGATTTTTGACAAATTTTGAGAACTTACAGAAATACTCTTTTGTTCCTTGAAAAATACAGTATGAGTTTCAAAAAACCAAGACATGGAAGATTATGCCAGTAGAAGACAATTTTAGCCTTCATTATGGAAGAACTCTCAACTTAGTACAGTCTTAATATACACACATATGCATGATGGGACACAAGAAAAAAATACAAATTGAATTCCAAACAAAAATGTACTGAAAAAGAAACAGAACGGTGATGTATGTCACTGAACGTGCACTTAAAGTGCTAGCTGCTCAGAAAAGGCATCTGTGCGCAAGTTACCTAACATCCTACCTTCATAAGATTAACAGTTTTGCTTCCATATTAGGAAAGAAAGTTGTAAATCTGATAGAACTCACTGTGCAGTTGCTGTGCAAAACCACCAAATTCAATCTTCCCCCCCCCTCGCCCTGCCCCTCTCCTGGCATTTGCTTGGAATATATTTCTGAGAAGTTTAGTAGCTAATCCTCCTCCTCTTATTTCTTACGTCACTTAAACTGATACATTATTACACATGCTGGTGAAAATATTCAGAATTTGAATGCTGTGCTGCTCAGCAGAAAATTCGCTGTACGCGCATTGGGGCTTTATGATATCCCAAGCCCAAATCTCCAGAGCCCAAAGTTGCCACTAAGAAATATATGAGCTTGCAGATGGTAGATTTTTACTTCATGAAACACAATTCCTTCCTCTTGCCATTTGGATGACATACACTACATTGTATATTTGGTTTTGCTGGTAAAAAAAAATATTGAAGTACACAGGGTTTGTCATACCAGTCTTACGGATTTTCTTGCAATCATATTTTGAGGGTATTATCTTATCTGGGCTAAAATAAGTGTCAGAATTTGCTGGGCAAAGAAGGTTTGAAAAACTTTTCTAGCAGAAATAGATCTATTCCAGCTGAAGACCTTTAGTATTACTCAGATTTTTTGATTCAGACAGATGCAATTTCATTTATTGAGTGTTTTCTCTGTGTTTTGCAGCAGGATAACATCAAGACTAAACCCAAAATGATTTATAATGCAATACACGTGGAAACAAAATGCATTTAGAAATCTGAATTTATGATTTCAGTCCAGGTAAATCCAGAAACTTCAAGACACCAATAAGAACTGATTGCTGTGGTGCGTGGCAATATTTGATGATAAAAATCTACCACAGGGAGGGACTGCGTAACTTCTTTAGGCTTTTATGTGCATTCATAGTTTTTAAAATCTGCAAGAAAACCCTGAGTGAGGAAAAACTCATTTGAGAATATTTTATCGCTCATCTGAGTTGGAAACAAATTCTCCAAAGAAACCTTTGAAACATGGTCTAGCAGAAACAGAACTGATATTTACCTTTGGCAATACCGCTTTGGGTCACTATGTTTACAGTAGGTCACTGAAAACAATGAACAATGTTCCACTGGACAACCTACTGTGGGCAGAAAAACTACCTTTCTAACACAAGTCCCATGAAGGGTGAAACATGAGTTCAGCTTTTTCACAAATCTTTCAGGAACTGCATCAGAGAGGGAGAACAGAAAATGTAAGACACAGGGAACAAATGTCCTTTTCATACCTCTTTCTTACTAGCCCCGGTACACTTTGGGGTGTAACTTACTGAACATCAGTGGCTGCTCCAACTTAGAATCATAGAATTGTCCAGGTTGAAAGGGACCTTTAGGATCATCTAGTCCAACCATCAACCTAACTCTGATGCTTGCAGCAGCTTCCCCAGGCACACTTGTGATGTCTTTATGATTAGGTCAGAAAAGGTAAAAAACACTTTCTTCAACTCTCTGTTCTGCACTTAGCATGTTCTTACAAGAGGGAAGACAAAGGGTTCCGTATGGTCCTTTGCATCCGAAAGGATCAGCATCCAGGGCACAACACTCTCAACTCAATAGCCACATGAGAGGTGTTCAGCCAAACCACAGGTTTGCTCTGTAGGTGATAAGCTGGTATTGCCCTCAAGTCAGACCTTGACTTAGACAAGCTGAATGTCCTCTGGTGATACCTCTTCTGCAGGAAGAATCAGGGAATGCAGATTGCTAGTTTAAAACAAGCATCTAACTTTTAAATAGCTACAGTTTAAGTGGGACAAATTCAGCTACAGTATTAGAGAAGAGGGTCAATTTGATCCAAAAGCTTCACTAGTAGCTCAAAAACACAACCCACGAGAAGCTGAGAGAGAGAGAGTGAGTCCAGGAGGAAGAACAGAGAAGCAAATCAGATCACCAGAAGCAGCAGAGTAACGGCTGAGTGAAGATGTGAGGTTACACCAAAACTTCCTGCCATGCAAAAGAAACATCTATTCTAGAATTTGGGATTAATAAAGGGGAAGCAGATGTGACTGTGGAGTTTTGCGCTGTTACTTATTTTCTCTCTACCTCTGTATCTTAGGATTGGAGCTGGAGCACTGCATCCTCCTTTTTCATCCCCTCTGAAGGTCTGGGGAGCAGCTGCAATGACACAGGACACTGCTCGCAGGACTGAGTGGAAACTGGCAGTACCCAGAGCTGGGAGTGGAGGATTGCATCTGAAAGAGGTTTATACAAGAGGCCACTGTAACCTATTGTCGAGCTATAGGAAAGGTGATTTTCCACAATGCTGAGAAATTAGACACTGTAGGAAGCAGACCTCTTGTAATATTACCTGAGAGCAGGATTCATCTCTTTAATCACCCAGTTTAAGCCAGTCATCCAGACCCTTGCTATAATTGATAGAAAGAGATAAATACCACCAGAGGTGACTCAGCCCACCAATTTCAGATAATTACCTTTGGACGATATAAGCTGTCCTCTGGAGGTGCCTATTCTTTTCTATTGATTATGGAGCGAGCCCAGAGCACTTGCCAAGGCCAGCTGTTAGATGATAATTAGGTTAGGTGAGACTGAACAAGCAATTACAGGAAGCAAACTGGAGACTTGTCTAGTTTAGGAATTGGTCCCATAGCCTTTTCAGAGATGTAGGAGGTATTGACAAAGATATCCAGCAGAGAGATTTCGTCTTGCTGAAATAACTTCCATAGTTTCTTTTTCCTTGCAGAAAAGCAGAAGCAAGGTCACAGGAAAGACATGCCTACGTACTTCTTCAAAAGATACAGAAACCAAGATTAATGGGAGAAGAAACATGGAATATGTGTATGCACCAACATGTGCCTCCAGGATGTCTTTGAAAAACTTTTGCAGGGCCTTCCATATCACTGTGCCTTTTTTCAGAACCTGCAATTTATTTATTTATTCATTCAGAGAGAAGGAGAAAGAAATAACACAGGGTTCAAGACTGGTAAACAAGCAGTTCATGACAAGTTTTAGTCATGGACATATGCAACTAGTCACAAAACATTCATGCATTACCATTTCTAAATCTTAAAGTGCTTTTTAATTTATAGTAGAAGCTTTTCATTGTCGAGAGGGAACTCTTTCGGGGAAGAAGGCTAGACTCCTCTATTTAAAATAACAACAAACACAAGAAAATAGTAGAAGCATAAAATTGCTGTGTCAGTGAACTTAACATAATGAAATAAATAAATGAAACGTCATTTCTAAAACTTAACCTTGCCCACCTCTGTTTAAATTGACACACGTGCACATACTTAGATGTTCTCTGTGTATGTCCTACAGCAGTTACACTCTAAAGAATTCAGTCAAAGAATTGCCACTGAAGGTCAGAAAGGTGATCTGACGTCAGCTTGTCTAGGTCCCTGCCTGAAGGCGTACTCCATCCTCTCTGCCTTCTCTATCCAGCCCACTCCTGTGGGTCTCTGTCCCCATTATCATTAGTTTCCCTAATGCCAAGCTCTCCTGTTGCAATTTCAACCCAACACTTCCTATCCTGTCTGCAGCAAACAGGCAGAATATTTTGTTACCTCTCCTCAGCATTCCTTTCAGCAGGGAGGCGGGGAGGAGAGGTGTTAGGCCAGAAAATTTCCATCTCTTCAATAGTGAAAGAGCAAAATCCTTAAGTATAGATCTTGGGTAGATAACATCCTAATTCATATTTTAGAACTGGTATCCAGTACAGATAAAACTATTCTGGTTGTAATCTGTATGTAACTGACAAATGTAAACTACATACAGTCTGTAAATGAAGGCCTGTGTAACTTTTTTAGATTGTTTCACTTTCTCACTCAAATTTTATCTACTTATATTTTTAATCTCTCTAGCTCTGCCACATTGCAGCAATTATTTGCAATGAAGTTAATGCCACTTGAGAGATGGTCAGTTTTTGATTCAGAATGAAGTAATCACCAGTTACAAAAAATTGCCCAAACAAGTGAATTATGTGTCAGACTTACCAAACCCAGTCAACCATGCTGGGATTTTCCTATATTGTCCAGTCAAGGTTTGCATTAGAAATATGGATATGGCTGTACGTACATGCGTTGGCCTTGATTAATTAACCTGTGATTTTCAGCTATGAAGGCTTGCTTGTGCAGTGAATTTTCCTGAAGTGTAATCTAGAAATATCACCTGGCGCCATTAAAAGCAATCCGTTTTGCTCTCTCACCTCATGCTCACTTTATACCAAATGTAATCACTTTCATCTGTTTCTCAGACAGTTGTGCCCTGAAATTCTGGCCCTTACCTGTTGTTGTAAATTCATCTTCCACATGCCTGTATCTACTATATGAGCAATGTAAAATGGCTTTAGTTTTGTTAAACACTGTTGCAAACATAGGGCATTATGCTCAGCAAGCAAAAAAAAAAAAAAGGAATAAGACTTATTATACAAGAAACAAAAGAAAGAAAATCGAGGAAAAATGCAAAACAAAGGAATCGATCATGTATTACAGATCTACTCAACCAAAAACGGCAGCACTCCAGAAACACACAGGAGTTTGAGCAGAACTTTAAATACATGAGTTTTCAGACAGAAGTCAAGAGCTTCAGTGATTTTCTGGACAGGGAATTAAATAAACCAGATGTATTATTTCATTTAAAAACAGATTTGTTCCACAAGGCGTTCCTGTGAAATATTTTAGATCATATGAGTCTTTAGAAGTCAGCATTGATTTTCCTATCAATGAAAACTAAGTGAGAAAATATGCAGTGAAATGAGAGGGATCATCCAAATGATTCATGGGTTATGCAGTGATTTCAGTTATTTATAAACTACTTCACTGTTTTCTCTGGAATTACTTTGTTCCAAGTCCTTACTGCAGGCCACCCGACTGGTATGAGCATCATGAAAAATATTTTCAGTCTAAATCACTGCTAAACTGGCAGAAGTCATGCCTGAGAACAGAATACATCATCATTTCATCAACAAACTTCCTCCCACACTTTAATGATATCCTCCTTTAATTTTCTACCCTGCTTCCATAAAGCATATACTTCTCATTCCTCTACGCTGAGCATAGCAGACGACGGGCTGACGGTGTTCACCCTCTGAAAACTCCATTAAAAAAGCATTAGGATTGTGACACAGAACAATAAAAGCAATGGAGAACTCAGTTCCTGGAGAAATGAACCATATGTCCTCTCACGCTTATCCAACATGGCACATTACGCAATTGGGGTGCTTAATTATGCTGAGGTGTTGAAAAATGTAGATATGCAAAGATAGACTGGGAAGCCCGGAGGTTAAAGTAGAGATTATTAATATATTTGTTACGATTATGTGTCAGATGCATAAATAAAGCAGGATAACCTGTGATCAATTTAAAATGAAAAATATAAAACCTGTCTCATGTAATATTTAAATTACATGTGTAGTGAGACAATGCTTAACCCTATTATTTCACTGAGGAATAGGCTTTTTTGTTCTTATTTTCCCTTTCCTCTCCACCTCCCTGCCTACTCTTTATTCAGTTATATATATATATTCATATGTACGCAACAAGGTACACAACTGCCAGCACAGGCTTTGGTGAAGCTGAGAAGAACTTTAGTGGATACTGACTTCTCAAATGCTGACTGACCTGTTTGAAACATTGCATCACTCTGGAAAATGCAAACACCACAGCCATTAGGAACCTACATCTTTCATCAAAATTTTGCCTTCCTGTGGCCTGCTTGCTGAGACAAGCAGCTTGTGACCATGTTTACAACAAGCTTTTGAGAACAACTAATCAGAAATGTGGGCTCCAATGGTCACAGTCTGAATTTCTCCTCCGTTTAGCATAATGGTTAGCAAAGTTGGAAAAATACGTATTGTAAATACATCCTGCAATCAAGATCCTCCTCCTTTGGGACTTTGAGACAGTTTTAATCTACTTTCTAATCTTAAGAAATCACTAAAAACATCAGAAAGGATTGTCAAGGCTACTCCTTTGCTTCTGTTCCTGCTGCATGCAAGGACTATTCAATTCTAAATGAAAAAAATGGGCCAAAGCTCATTTACTGAAGTAGCAATAGATGGGGCTCAAAAGCATCACTGAAACTGATTGGCACTGACCTCTGCGGGCTTGCAGCAGGCCATTAGAAAAACCTCAGCTCTGTAACCAGTGAAAGAAAGGTCCTTAGGTCTCAACATAGCGCTCAGAAGGAAAAGCCACAAACCCAAACAGTTCTAGTAAATCCAGGAGCCTTACCATGTCACGGTCCTGCTTAAATAATCTTGACCTATCACTGCTTTTTATGTGGATGAAACAAAGATTGGGAGGCTGGAGCTGGCATCTTCTAACTGCAGACATTTTGTCCTAATAAATGCTTTTAAAATATGCCCTAACTATATAAAATTATAAACCAGGAACATTTTAAAAATATACAGTATGTGGATTGATTTGTACTTGTCACATTAAGTGATGTAAATTACAGACCCATGTTTTTTTAAGAGAAAAATTACACCACCTCCCAAAGTACATTTCATCTATAGATTTCAAAGTGTTCTGAGGAAGCTGGTAAGCGGGCATGTCGCTTCTCCAAAGGGAAATGCAGTGCAGAGGTATGGGAGCCAGTGGAGCTGGTGCTGCACAGCCTGCCTTGCCATACCAGCAACAGGCACTGCCTTCAAACCTGAGCTAGCACCCACCCAGCAGGAGCCCGTTCCCGCCCCAGCCCAGGGCGTCTGGGGGGGCTCCCACCGGCTCATGGCACTTCCCCACACACAGCCCCCAGCACCAAGCTGAGGGTTGCTGTGGGTTTTCTAAAGCTTCACAGCAGCCCAGTAAGTCAGCTCATTCAGAGAGCACCAAGAGGAAAGCAACATGAGCTAGGAGACTGAAGATTCTGGAATTTTTTAATTTAAAATTGAGTCCTCCATGATAGCAGCTTTCAATTATGCAAAAGGTTGCTGTCAAAGGAAAGGGACAGAACTATTATTCACAGGATAGGACAGGAAGGGTTAAATTGCAGCAAGGGAAATTTAGTTTAGAAATTAGGGAAATCTTTCCAGCTGTCAAGACAGTTCAGCACTGAAATCAATTGCCAAGGGAGAGTGGAATCTCAATCACAGGAGGTTTTTAAGAACAGGCTAGCTAATTAACTGTCAGGCATGGTTTAGGTATAATTGCTCCTGCTGGGGCAGGGGGCTGAACTACCTGACCTCCTGAGGCTCCCTTCAGCTCTACCTGCATTGATCATAGGATCTCCTGAGTACCAGAATAATCTATGTCCCTCAAAAATTAAATACAGGCAGAATATAAAGAAACCAAACAAGCCTGAAAGTTAATTACAGGTGATTAAGACATCTAATGCTATGTTGCTGTTATCTTAATAATTATAGAATTAAATCCATAATATTATCTCAGTAATAATAATATACTATCAACGTTTTAATCTTATACAGCTATGGATATTTGAGTCCTACTTTGCAATGTATGGCACAGCCTTATGTTTATATTCCATACAATTACAGTATTCAAACTTTTAATTCACAATATATTGTGATCATATTTTTGTGCAAACTCTAGCAGGACCTGTGTGATGTACATGCACATTATCCACGTGTGTGTATATATACATATAACTGCATGAAAGTTCAGAGGAAAGAAAGATGGTGGAAGACAGTTCTTTGTAACACTCCATTCCGCTCATCACACATAACAAATATCTATCAATACCATGGTATCTCAGAGAGATGAGTCCTCACCCAAGCACTCCTGAACAGCTTCAGCTTTGTTTACAAGACTGAAAGAAATAGTCTTGCAAGATACTTCTTCCACTACTGCACTATTCTACATAAATGAAAAATTCAAAGTCATGCAATTGAGACTAATTTGACACAATCCCTTTCTCTGCCTCATTTGTAATTAGCATCGCTGTCATGCTGCTACATTCCACTGTTCTTCTCTTCTTACAGAAAACTGGTCAAATTTGTATTTCTTTCATTCCTCAGAGCTAAATGGTTTAGAGGCAAAAAGAAATTAGCTCCTTTACTTTAGGAAACCCCATTCTCTTTGTTAATTGGAACTGCAAAGGAAAAACAATTTAATAGAACTTGTTTTTTAAAACTGATTAAATGGAAATATGCAAAAAATGACAATCTTTCTATGAGAACCTGGAAAATACTTATAAGAATTCTGCACATAATTCCGTAGTTAATTCAATGACCGGAGGGGCGATATAAGTTTGACACAAATCAGTGGAAGTAGATACTGTTGGAAGAATTGCCTAAACTCACTTTATAATTATAAAAAATTCAATATAAGCGATAAATTTGCACGAAAATCAGTTATACTGCTGAAAATAATGGAGTGAACTGTAACCTTACACCATCACTCAGGTCATAGTGCAGACCTTGCAGTATTTTCAGCGAAAATGGAAAAGTCCTTTAGTCCTGTCTAGAAAACTACTTTCACTAACGAAGGAAAACTCACTTCATTAAGAGATTATGAAGCCAACCCCCCAGGAGGACTGTGACACTTTGCTAAAACTCCAGATGACTGTGTGTTACAGATCTAGTCAAACATAGAATCATAGAATTGTCTAGGTTGGAAGGGACCTTCAAGATCATCTAGTCCAAACATCAACCTCACTGATAAAAACCATCACTAAACCGTGTCTCTAAGCACTAGGTCAACCCAGCTTTTAAATCCCTCCAGCGATGGGGCCTCAACCCCTTCCCTGGGCAGCCCAGTCCAAGGCTTCAGAACCCTTTCCCTGTCAAAATCTTTCCTACTATCCAATCTGAACCTCCCCTGGGGCAATTTGAGGCAATTTGAGGCCATTTCCTCTTGTCCCATCGCCTGGGACTTGGGAGAAGAGACAGACCCCCACCTCTACAATATTTTCTACAAAATAGCCACTCTTTGCAATCGCCCCTTACACATTACTAGTGTGTATTATGGCCCCCATTTCTCTCCATTAGCACATACAGAGGCCATCAGGGAAAGACAGGCAAATGGCAGTACAGAGCTAATTAAAAGTGATTTATAGGAAGGTCAATAATTTTGCATAAAATATGAAGTTTCTTTGAGTGCACCCATAGAATTATGTTATTGTATGTATCTGTGTTGAAGGAGTTCAACACCAGCGGCACTCGAGTCAATGGCAAGCAATGCTGCTGTACTTAAACACAGAGACATTTAGGAGTGACGTTACACCCAAGCATACACAAGCGGTAGATAAATCTTAGGAAGCCTGAGTGTGATCATGGCAAAGAGACACATCACAGCATTTACACAAGCCGTACTTTGTGGGCTGCCAGACCCCACACTAGCAAGTACAAAGATGCAGATTTTGCCCCTTAAGACACCCAGTTTTGTTGACTGTCCCCACAGGAGAAGCTGTGCTTGCAAGGGTGAAGCTTCACCTCGTGGTGAGTCTCAGGCCAAGTCAGGGTGGCAATCTCAACACACCACTGCACCCAATGGCACTCAGGAAAGCTGACTGGAAGAAAGTCAGGTCTCCAGTTACAGGCCTCTATCCAGTCTCCCTCTATGGTGGGGAGAGCCTCTCCAGGAGGTTACACAGAGATCCAGGGCAAGTCTTGGCTAGGCTCCTAATTGGTTTTTTGAAATCACCCTCTGGAAGCACCTCTTCCTGTACATTATACAAGCTCCACACACAATGCAGACCCATAACTTAGGGTAAATGAAATTGTGTAGCAGGAATGCCTTTCTACCCTAAGTGCGTAAAGAAGTTATGCAGATTTCATATTACTCAAATTATATGCATCTTGTAATACCATTATTCTTCACAGTTACTTTTTCTTTTCTCACATTATATGCCATATTGGGTATTAACAGTTCTTATTTCTGTTTATAGTTTTCATTTAGTCCTTTAATATTATAGTCATAGTGCTGGTTTCAAAATGTTGGTTTTGGTTTTTTTTCACTAGCTTTTGATTGGAAAATGCTACTTACTGGATAAATTAGTCTTTTGAGTCAAGTAAAGCTTTTTTTGGTTTGCTTTTTAGAATAAAATGAAGCATAGAGTAATACATCAACACATACACACTGTAAAATACTTGAACGAGGTATTGAAACTTGTAGAAAAAATACTAGTAATATTAATTTTTACTCAAGTCTGGGAATTTAATAAAGTAACAAGGGAAAACTGGAATCAAATTTAGCTAAATCCCAAATCACCGTAATCTTTACTACATGCCTTGCTAACCAGTGGCTGCCTTTCTCGTGTTCTCTTTCCAATTTGAGACTCTGGGTACCAAACCAGAATATTTGACAAGCTATGGGTGTTGTTTTCCATTTTATTGTTCCACTCTGTTCTGCATGTTTAACTTGTTAAAACTACACATATTTTTTTCTTACATTACAACAGCAATTCTTCTGAAGGCTACTGATCCCTCAGTGAATACCAATCATGAAACAGGCTGCAGCGCAACATTTGTCAGTGAGATCCCCATAGCCTTTTATTTATCTGAGAAAGCTTTTTGATAAATACTTCAAAGAACAATAGATGAAGACATCTTGAATGTGGAGTCCCTACACTGTAAACAAGACATTTTTTATTTCAAAGTAAATATTTGTTTTATGGATTAAGTAAAGTACTGTCTAAAGTTGTTTTCTTTCCTAGGCTGTTTTCAAAAAAAATATAATTAGTTATTAATCTCTAGCATTTCACTTAAAAGTTGTTACCAAACCTGCAGTATCAATCAAAATATGTAACTAGCAGCTTCCATGTCCCCATTTAGAAGTACCATAACTGCCTATTAATATATAACCATTTCAGAACTTCTGCAATATTACAAACAAGGAAGATATGAAACCATTTATTTGGAGTTGCAAGTTTCCAAAAACACAACTGAAAGGTTTCATATTGCATACCACTACTACGCAATGGACATGATAAAAAGAACATGAGCGTTTACTGCTTTCTTAATGAAGGAAAACACCAACTGTTTAACAGTTGTTAAACCTAACAGGTTTTAAACCTAACAGGTTTAACAGTTGTTAAACCTAAGACAGCATTTATTACCTTGTTACTGTGTGCTTCTATAGGAAACAGAGCTTCCCTTAAGCAGGAACTACTGGAAGTACCTCACAGCAAATTCTGTCCTCACGACACAGGACATGCAGTCTTATCACACTCTACATCACCCTCAGTCAAAATCACTGAGCAAATCCTAAAAATTGGTAAATGCAGTCTTTTAGTATTGCTAGTTACATACAACATACTTGGGCAATGTCGGTGAAAGCTTTCCAGACTAAGAGAACGGTATGTCTCTAAGTGCTACAGTTTATGACCTTTTAAACAATTGTAACCATTCGGATAATCTATCAATCCATTTGCTTTTCTGCGAAGAAACACTATTAAATTTATTAAAGTTACATTTCTTTTACATAAGGTATATTTGAGAAAGACAAACAGAAATTATTTCTGATTCACTTTTAATGAGTGCTTTCCAGAATCCAACGTCTGACACAAATGAATTCAACTCTAAGGCTTAAATAGAAAAAAGGACTGTAGAATCAGCAAAGGTTAGCCTCACCCTAGACTCTTTACAAAGCTAGAATTACAAGTATTTCTGGCAATAATTTTAAGAATTAGCAAGAGAGAGGTATCACTATCATAAATTGCCAAATTGCTGAACTGAAACCTATGAGATAAAATGGAGCCTGAAGAGTCTTTTGTCCCATCATCCTTGTTTGACTGAAGTCTATCACTTTTTATTCCAAGGGTCTCTTGCTCAAAAGAGTTTTTTTATTTATCTATTTTCACCTGTAATTGATCTTTATTGATTGTACTCAGGCTGTGCTCCCTATCATCAGTCTACGGCACTATGGCTCCTGCAGGAATCCAACCATCCTGCTGATCGTTCCTCTGTGAACCAAGCCTTGAGCAAGTCTGCACAAATATGTTTCTTACCAAGTTCACAACCACTCCACACAACATTTTCTTTTAGCTCATACTCTCAGAATGGTATTTTTGGTCATTCTCTGCATTCCAGGTTACTGAGCAAATCTTTAGCTCCTCCTGGATTTGTAACCTTTGAAGCCTTGTCATGTAGTTAGAGGCTCTAAGTGCTGGTGTGATTACATGGGTTCTCCAATCCCCATTCAGCTCCACAAATATTTATTTCCCCATTCTTGCTGTGCTACCAAGGCTATGCACAGCAAGAGTATTAGTGTTTCCTTTAAGAGAAAACACGAAGCACAGTTGTTAATCCAGATTAACAAACACACTGAAGAGCAATGCTTCACAGTGGTTAAAAGAACTCCCTCTGATGCAAGACGACTGCAGGACAGGGCTGCAGTACATCCACTGCCTCTGCCCTAGCATATCTGCTTGAAGTCAAAGGCTGAGGGTTTAAATAAAAACAAAATTAGCATTTTTACAAAGCTCTCAGTGAAGAAAATATTGGTAATAATAAACACATAAATGCACTGGACTAAGACACGATTAAACAGATTTCGACCTAACCGCTTCTTAATAGTTGACAGACCAGCAGTTGCTGCAGTTGCAGGATGTTTATTTAAAATACAGAACACAGATTAGATTAATTATATGAAAACAGCGGAGTTGGAAAATAATTTGCTGAAGTGTGTTGTAAAGTTAGCAATTAAGACAACTTTCTGTTAGCTTCTGTTATAGAATCAAAACCCAAAAAAGACATTTGATTCCATAAATCCAGTTTACGAAGTCCCTGCCTTCCCCACTCATTCCAGCTCTTAATCTGCAGTTCAGCGCACTCCAACTGTGCTGAGATCATTTATTACATGCGTGCACTATAAATCAGATAAAGAATAACTAAATTCATGTGAGCAGATGCCATATTCTGCCCAGACTGGTAGATGGGTACGTCTAAATTAAACATATTAAGGCAGCTATCTGAGAGTTGGTCAACACAAACTGTTGTTATCTCCCACTGCGTAACACACTGAATCAGCCACATTCTACAGAAAGAACTATAGGTATCAGACAAGCCAGGAACATCTCTGGGCCCAAACTTGTGAACTATACTGGTGAGGTGTCTAAAGAAAACAATAAATGGATAGGTAGCAAGGTCTTAATTGCTCTGAACTGAGCATATAGCTGAGACGGAAAGAAATCTGCAAATTATAAAGCCAAATTATCAATTTTAAAACATATTAACTGCACGATGGCTTTTCCGCATAAGGAACGACCCTGAAAACTTTATAAATCAATATTTACTTGATTTATATAGCTCACATCAGGATGATATATTAGTACAGCTCAAGATAAACTGAAAGGTTATGACTGCAAATAGTTGCAAGATCCACTTAAAACAATTTAACAGACATTGAGTCCAGAAAGGTTTGCAGAATGTGCCACTAACTTACCAACCATGGCTAAAAAAATGCTCTCCCAAGTCCCCGTTGGGAGACCAGGAAAGATCACAGGCATTGCCAGGTCCCAAGGCTCTGACATAACAAGAGCCTTTCAGATGAAAATTCCAGATGCTCCTAGGAAACAGACCATTCCCCAGACTACAGACCAAGGGAAAACCCCAAGTCGTCCTTGCCAAAGATGATGTGAGAGAAACATAGCAGCGAGTACAAAAAAAAGTACTTTGTGGAGACAGACCTATGGGGAATTTTGTACCAGCAAGGCTACTATGCATTAGAATATTGTTTCATATGCAGCTAAGATCAGAAAAGCCTCAAAGTTACTGCTGACTGCTGTTTTCAGCTGTGGAAAGTTACTAATTGCACTCCATTTCCTATGAAATAGCAATCTACATCCTGCCAGTTAAGGAGAAGCTATCAAACCACAGTTTCAAATTCACATCAAAAAGATTTTGAAATGACATCGAGGTTTTTAACATCACTTTTTACATTTGATCAAGCACAGGAAAATCATCCTCATTGCTAAACGTTTTGTGGGATGTCTTCCCTACCTTTGGCAAATGAGTACTTTTTCCTTCTTTTTTCTCTAGTATCACATCTCCCTCCGATGTCTGCTTTGCCTGCATCATCCACTCTCACTGTAATTGAAAAAATAATTTTATTATTGTCACTAATTGACTGCCATACATATTTGCATTCAGATTTAATTCCTCAGTCATATTATGACAAGTTTGAGTGTCTCAATTTAGGCTGAGAACATCTGAAATCTCGGCTCATTTATTCTAGCCCATAATCCATCAAACCTTTTGATTCCCGACCTGTAGGGTACTGTAGCAGAGGAACACAGCCCTATTGATGTTTATTTCACAATTCTTCAGCCTGCTCTCTCTCTGAATTAATGCACTTCATGTGACATAATTCTCTCTGACCACCTGAGATTTCAGTGTGCACAACCAAGATTAAAATCCACGTTCAAGCTCTTTCATTCAACATGGATGTACTCTTATCGCTCAAATCTATGGCTATTTCACAGCAGTAGATACCAAACCATTTACACTCACTTCATAAACACCAGCAGTCACTGGTGTTCGAAAACAACTGATAAAATGTGTTTATGATATCTGTCCTGTGTCTGGAAAGCTCTGGGTTGTCTTTGTTTATCTTGTCTAAACAGAACACATTCTTTAAGCTGGATGTGCTGGATGTCCCCACACGACTGTGGTGAGTTGATCTTGGCTGGCTGGACAGCTGTCAACAGGAGATGGGGACAAAATTACCTCATGGGTCAAGATAAAGACACGGAGATCACTTACCAATTGCTTAGCAATCACTGTCATTGGCAAAATTGACTTGGTGAAAATTAATTTATTTCCAATTGACATTCAGTTTGACGGTGAGAAACAAAACCGCTTTACTCTCCCCTTGCCCCCACCTTTCCCAAGCTCCCCTTCACTCCTCCATTGCTGACACCTCTCCCCAGCCGAGGGGCGCCGGGAAGAGGGAATGGGGGAGACAGCGGGTCCATAACAGCCCACTCTCTCCTCCCCACACCTTTTCCTGCCCTACCATGGTCTCCACACATGCTGCAGGGCCTGGAGCCCCTCCTCCCCCTCCCCCTCAGCGCCCTCATGCCTTTTCTCCTCATACCTTTTCTCCTCATGCCTCTTCTCCTCATTACCCTCTTTTCCTGTGTTTTTACCCCTTTCTTAAAGCCATTTCCCTGGGGCACCATGGTCGGGGCTGAGGGACTGGGCTGTGCCCAGCCCTGGGGCAGCCAAAACCGGCTAGAACCGGCTGGAACCAGCCAGAACCAGCCGGAACCAGCCGTGCCCACCTGGAGCAGCCCCAGCCTCCCCTCACAGAGACCCCTCAGCCAGGCTGCTGCCCCTGGCCACAGGCGCCCCACACAACAACATTGTTTTAAAAGGTATTTTTAGAAGTTCTATATATATTAGGCAGCTCTAGGAAGCATTTAAAATATGGGATATAGAGGGAATGCAAATAGGAGGGGTTTGACCTAACGAAGCGCTGGGAAATTCCTATGAGTCTTGTACAGGACCAAGATCCTTTAAGAGCTTTTTACTTTTAACTATATCACTGTCAACAAAACCAAACCAACTTGCTGCTTTTTATATAGCTTTATGTATTTCTCCATTATTTATTTATTTAACAGGTGCCTCTAAACATAAGAGCTGGTGTCTGTACTTGCCTTAAAAACCGTGATTCAAGACTTGTTACTTTCAACCACTAGTGATTTTAATGTTACTTGTTGGATTGGCGCTATAATCTGTTCCAGGTAATTGCTGTGTAGCTGCAGGATGAACTGTAAAGCCACCAAGCGACCATCCAAAGGCAGCACTGGCGGTGGAGGCCATTTCAAAAACCTGCACAGAGGACCTAAGATGGTTGGGCTTGATAATCTGAAAGGTCCCTTCCAACCTAGACAGTTCTATGCTTCTATGACCTTCACACTGTGCTTTGTGAGGTTGTGCCAGTGAAGCCATTCTGCCTTGGTAACTCACAGAAATCCCAAGGGCAAATGAAGAGCCCAATGGAGAAGAGAAAACCATTGCTCCAGGCTTAGCTGGTGACAGCCACTTCTGTTCTAGGTTAACTTTAATTCTCTTCTACCCATTTGCAATTAGGGCAGCTTCTCTCCATGCAAGAGAGAGCACCAGGCACACAGCCTTAACAGGGATAAGGAAAAACACTTGTATATTTCGAAGGTATTTTACCCTCCTGCTCGCCCAAATATTTACATACTTTAAAAACACCATAGATTTTAACCTATAATGAACTGTCAGTGGTTATGATAGCTATTGATTTCTTTCTTACATCAGAAGAACGTTTAATCCCCAGATTTACCACTGCTGATAATAGCAAATGTGTAGGTCTCAATTCAATCACTTGCTTAACTCCAAACACATTAGATCGAAGCGAAGCACATGTGTATAGTCCTTCAAAGTGAAGCACACATGTACAGTCCTTCGTAAGATTAGCTGTTGTCTGTATTCCAAAGCAGTTTTTTAAGCAGTGTCACTGGGTACTTGTTGCATTCCAGTGTGACCATACACAAGACCCCCTGATTCATAAGTAACTGAACACAAGACCACATTTAGCATTTATCTTGTATGCAGGAAAACCTAAAAGCCTTCCCTCTCCAGGAGTGGAGTCACAGGAAAATACTTCGGCAGTCTCCATCTCTGGAGACATTCAAAATCCACCTGGACGTGTTCCTGTGCAACCTGCTGGGAGTGGACCTGCTTTGGCAGGGGGTTGGACTAGATGATCTCCAGAGGTCCCTTCCAACCCCACATCATTCTGTGACTCTGTGAGATGGCAGGGAGTGCCCAGCTAGTCACCAGGCTGTCTGATCCTGGCTCTCGTTCACAGAGGCCACAGCAGCACACAGTTCTGCTTTCTTTCTGGGGCAATGACATCAGCTTCACCCGAAGGAAAATAAATCAGATAATAACATTATTACAACTATAAGAACAATGAAGTCCTAGAAGAGATTATAAGGGAGATTCTGGGGTTCCCTTCAACAGAAGGAACAGAATAGACAAAGTTAAGCAAACTTAACTCTGATCATTAACAAACTTAATCTCTGATCTTGACTTGCAGCAGACGGGAGTGGAGCTTTTCCTGAGGTGTCTCTTTCTATGATTCTAGTTTTTTATTTACACGTATTATCTACAGCTAAGTTAACCAAATGCCAGGTTCTAAAGTGGGAATTTTATCTTCATGTCAATGGTTTTCATCTATCCTAAATTCAAGGAAAACAGTATGCAATGCAGTTTAGAATGGAGTTTAAGGAAAACAGCTTCTGCTTGCTTAATGGGTTTTTTTTTCCTAAACTGTGTTACCAAGGATATAGCGTATGCAATATTTAAATAAATAACTGTTCTATGACAACTTTCTGCTTAAATGACCATGCATTACATATACCAGTGTTTTGTGTTTTGCTTAGCAGTGAAAAAATAAATCTAGAGGAAAAAACATCTTAAAAAGAACAAGATTATATAATTAGTACCATCTGTATGGATCTTGTAGCCCCATAAAGGGTTTTACTGAAAAGAAACAGCAATTAAATCTTATTATAGAATTTAACTTATTAAAGACTGATTCAACTGGGCAACATCCCCAGCTTTTATAGACCAGTGTTGCTACAAAGACAGCAATAGAAACTTATTTGCTCTATTCCTAAAATGAATCAAGTGATAAAGAACCTAGAAGGGTTTTTACTTGAAGTGAATGCCCATTTTTCTATTATCTTCACAGAACACCTTCAAAAGTTAATTCTAATTTAAAGGGATTATAATACACATTTCAGGGTTCATTAAGAAAATTTCACAAACAGTATTAGTGATATAGACAGCTTATATACTGTTCAATATTTTGCTAGCTTAGTTTAAATAAAATCGGGGTTTGTGGTTAATTCTGGAAAGGTATCTCATGTTTTCTAAACTAACTCTTCCAGGTGAAATTTTTATGTACAAAAAGCCACTTGGATTTAAAACCCACTGGAAAAATAATCAGTATGCTTTTAATCACCTTTAAATAGAACTCCCTTTCTACAAAGGCCCCAGATAGAAAGAGTCACAGAAAATTTTATTTCATAGCCTGTGATGTGGCACATGTCAAATTAGTTGTAGCTTAGATAGCCCTTCCTTTTCTTTTATCTGTTTCACTCTAAACAACCATTCCCAAGTTATTACATTTCTAGGTTACGTAAGCAGAAAGAGAAATCAAGAGGCAGAGTTCTTTGTTCCTGATCAAAAAAAACCTCACCCAAAGAACCAGCAATGTGCTATGATCCCCCAAAATATCGCCCTATCTTTCAAATAACAACTTCTTTAAATGTGCTTTTCACTAGTCATTCTTGCTACTTTGCATATTCAGTTTACAACCATTTCTTAACCTCATCAGCTACTACGGTACTACCTTCTGTTCTGTATGACCATGTTTAAGTTATTACAAATTATCCTGCCACATCATTAACACCAAATGTTCCAGTTCAGCAAAATTACCTTGTCTTTAGTCTCATCTTTTAATCAACAAACAAGGTCAAGCTCTACTTTCTGGGGTAACCAAAACCCTTCCGAGTACCTACCATCCCATAATGCAATTCACTTCTATCAAGCAATATTAAGTCTAATTTTTCCCTTCTGCAAATCTAAAACTCCTCCACAAGGTCACTGAGTTGATTACTGTACTCAGTGCAACATCCATAACACGGAGCAGCTTTACAGTTCACTTTGTTTTCAGTGCCATTATTCCTATATTCAATGAAAGGCCCTTGTTGTTTGCTAGAGGAGATGGTACAGTTCTACTTGTGACATTAAAATCTTCCACTGGATTATAGGTCTGTTTTCTCTTTCTGGGTGTGGGGGTGAAGGGTGGGATAATTTTGCTACTTCAAGCACCATGAAGCACTTTGTATCATCAAGGAACAGGTCTTGGCTAGGAATAAAAATGGACACTTTTGAACACGTTCACCATTGTTTTACTGCCAATATAAAGATTACACACTTCTCTATATTTTTTATTGTGGAATGCAAGTATTTTTTAGCATCCACGAGGAAATGGAGTGATGCCATTGAAAAGACACTTCTGCTATTAGTGAGTGCAGCAAGAAAGACAGAAAGTCTTTAGGTCTATTTTTTTTTTAAGTAGATGTTTGTAAAACCAAAGCTACTCAGGATAAATTGTTTGAAGATAGGAACTCTTAATTTTTGCAATCCTTTAAAGAAAAAATCTCTTCCTAAAAATAATAATAAAATATCTTTTAAAACTTCAGCACAATAATGTTTCTTGAAGGTAGAAGTCACAGAAATTACTATACACAGAGTTATCTGGGTTAGGTACTTCTAAGCCTTGTTTTTATGGCATAAACGTTTGCGTGCTATATGCCAACCTTCTCCAGGAGAAGCCCCAGACCCTGAAGGGACTGCACAACAAAGGAAGAGCGAGCCACAATGTCCCCACAGAACAACCAGACAGAAGGTGTTTAGCACATAAAGGACATAGGGGGATTCTCCTCTACAAAACCCAGCTTCGTCAAAATTAGGGATCTGGAACTGAGCAGGACTCCTCCCTGGCTCATTAGGCTAGTTTATTGCAAGATCACATCACGCGTAATTGCTTCTATAGACTGAGCTGCTTCACCCGGAATAATTACTCTTTTTGCTTTCCCTTTTCTGGTTAGAAGGCTTTTCTGGGATCCCTGTGCTCTAAGGTACAGAAACGGTCACAAAGCTACTCTGACATCCAGCCTTAGTGTAACAAACACCAGCCTGAAGACTTTTGTACTTTCACCAGCACTAGCTTTCAGTTTAAAAGGCTCTTTTCTCACCCTGCAATCATACCACTTCTTAAGCTAATGAGGTCTAACTGCACATTATCACATCTTTGGTCATGTTTGACAGGGCTCCTAGGATTCATTTACAGTTTTAGTTTTGTATCTCATTAGTGACTCACAGGCATCATGCAATAGGACTCGTTCATTTGAATTCTGCTCCTCCTCCTCCATTGCTTCTAAATTCCACCTGAAATTATTTTTATTCCCTAAATCAATGCCCTTGAATTGCATACTACTGAACTACTTCCTATTTCAATTACTCCAGTCATTCCATTTAATTAATTTTCTTCTCAGAAAAGGTTAGCAGCACAGTCTTACTCCCCACCACAGTCATTCATGAAATTATGACACAATGTTGGTTAACCAGAAGTTACGTCTGTGATGAATCCTGTCTCAGTTTGTGTTTCTCTCAGAGCTTTTAAGTCACGCCCCCCATCACTCCCTCCCTGGCCCCCAACAGGGGCTTAGATTGTGATCTAAGTCACAATCAAATATAATTGCAAATTCCTGGTGGGTCAGAAATGGTTTTTTATTCACACCTAGAAACGGCAGAACAACAAGAGAAATTTTAAACTTGAAGGGAGCTTTTGGAAGAATGGTATCAGCAATCAAAAATGTATGATCCAAGATAAAATGCCACCTCTGCCTTAATTACAGCATCATTACTTTGATCATACCCTTGGTCGGGCAGTGTCACAAATCTGTTTTTCAAGTCTTGGGAGCAGCAGTGCTAGACTCATACTGCTAATACAGGATGATTTTACACCTGAAGTGTACAGAGAATGCGTAGAATGCGTTTGTACTTGAACAAAAATTTAAGGGTCACCTTTTCAACTTCTCTGGGAAAAGACTGATCACATTAGGACTTGGGGCATCCTGGAACAAAATAGGAGCAACTTAATGCTGACAAGTTAATTTCTCTTTTGATAAATTCTGTCAATGAAAATGTTAACAGTAAAAGTGATTGCTCATTGAAAGAAAGTCTTCATATTTTGCTTTTCAGCCAGGACAAATTTGGTTCATAGAATCATAGAACAGAATGGGTTGGAAGGGACCTTTAAAAGTCATCTAGTCCAACCTCCCCTGCAATGAGCAGGGACATCGTCAACTAGATCAGGTTTCTGAGAGCCTTGTCCAACTTGGCCTTGAATGTTTCCAGGGATGGGGCATCAACCACCTCTCTGGGCAACCTGTGCCAGTGTTTCACCACCCTCATTGTAAAAAAATTCTTCCTTATATCTAGTCTGAATCTTCCCCAGATGTGTCAACCACAAGACACAGCTTGGTGTCATCCACAAACTTGCTGAGGGTGCACTGTCTATGTCATTGATGAAGATATTGAACAGTACTGGTCCCAGTACAGACCTCTGAAAGACACAACCCAGTGGCAGAAAAGAATTTGAATGCCAACTAAGATGTCTAATTTTGACTGTGAACAATACACAGATCACTTAGGAATTTGAAAACAGCATTTCTTCCTTGGCTGTTGTGTTCAGAAAGAAAATGATGTACCCGTGCCAAGTTAATTGCAAAACTCAAGTTATACCAGTTTTATGATTGATATCACTGATGGATTCAATCATAACGTCGAACAATTTTGCAATTTGAAGTTACTTGGTTAACTCCTGTTCACTCTTCTACTGGATTTGCTCTGTATTATATCATTACTTCAGGGTCATGTAAGAATGACTTCTCTTAAAACTTAAGCTAAAAGCATTTTCTAAACAACTAGCTGGATGTGTTCCCAACAAGATTCATGACCATAATCTCTAGTTTTTTATCACTGATTAAGAACATCTTCCCCAATCAATAAATTAAAAATAATATGAATTCACATTATACATTCCCAGGTTACAAGAATTTCTTTTTGTCTGTAGACTACCTGTAAAATAGCTGTACATTTTATTTTTTTAAAATCTTCAGTAATCATTAAAAATGTTTGAAATGCCCCTATAAATAATTTGTCATTTTTCTTGTTAATTGTACTTCTTTCTCATTTCTGATGCATATGTGAGTTTATTGCAAAATGAATTCCTGCCACAAACAACGCAAATGCTAATCAGGCTTGGAACTACTCAAAAAGAGTCTGTACAGCTGAAGAGAAAGAAATATCCATTCCATTGGCAAGTTAGACTTTCTAAAGAAACTGGAATATTGAGGTGTCTGACCAGCAGAAAGGAAGATGGATGACTTTTCTTGAATTAGATGCCTGAAACTTACTTCTGCTCAAAAGAAAATATAATCAATTTGGGAAGAAGTTGAGCCTAACACTGGGAATTGCTTTATCGTATATAAGTAGATTCCATTTAAAGGTTTTAAAGGTATTATTACAGCTTAACCTTCAAAATGAGTAACAGTTTATTTGTGCAGTTACTCACTGAAATGGGTCGGGAGAGCCTATTTAAGAAATATTCTACCCTGTCCTTTATGTCCCGCTTTTTGTATATATTATTAGCTCAGTTTATTACTCGTCTTATTTGTTTCTCTTTAGATTCAGAGACAGCAGATTTATTACCTTGCATTGTCATCTGAAGGGCATGTAGGCAAACCTGAGCTCAGGCCATCCTCTTAAGAAGCTACAAATGGACTCTCTCAAGCAAGGACTTGGTTTAGCTTCTGACCTTACTCTGTTCACATCATCTTCTAGAAGGAAGCACAGTACTCCAGCGAGCGTCTTTTAAGGTCATACCCTGGGAGAAGGAGCTCTATACTATAATGGGATAATTAATTCTAACTCTCCAGGTGATGACTCCTCAAGGCTCAGAACCACTTTTACTCTTTGTAAATTAAATTAATTAAGAGCTGGCACTAAGCCTTTTCAGCAAGGAAGCCCGTATCCAGGATACCAGATAGGAAATGAAAAGTTTCAACAGTGAAGTCACAAGTAGCCCACACTGTAGCTATGGATAACTTTTTTTTGGTTTTTCAACTAATGTGTAACGCTGGCAAGAAAGTGATCTACATGAATCACAGATACTGTTGTTACTCTTAGAATGTTTTCTGGAAGAACTTACACACTTCTGTAAGCATCCAATCTTAAAACTTCTATGCAATTTATATCCAATATTCATATACAAATATGTCTTTAATATTGTTACTTTTTTAAATAGAAAAAGTAATCTAATATTTTTATTAACAAAAAAAATCCATTTAAATTCTGGTGCCATTTTAATGACTCTGTGAATAATTCAGCTATCATACAAGCTCTGGATTTAATTCATATACAGTTTACATCTGACTTGCTATCAACATTAATTATTGGAAATAAATTTGGATAATTGTTCTTACATAAACAGAGATGTGCACTTCCTTTTTGAACCGGGCACGTATGCATCTACCTGCTTCAAAAACTTGGGCCTTAGTTCTTTGTTTCAGAAACACATATCTAGATCAGAAGCACCAACTTTCTTACAGAGCAACAAATATTAAGTTACTAAAAATTAAATTTTTTTTTTACATTTTTCTATTAGGTTTAAATACCTTTAATGCTCGGTATAAGGCACAACTAAATTAAATTATTTAATACATTTATGTTTAATACTGTTGGCATTGTAAAACCATATAAATGACAGGAATATAAGTCATGCAGGAGAAAAACGAAGAGAGAAGTTAAGCCAGATGAGCTTTCAAGGACTGTTTTTGTTCACTAAATGTAGTAAAATACTTCATTAAATAATGCAGTGGTGAATTATCAATTTCTGCAATAATAAAATATGGCAGAATTTCTAGGGCTGCTAAAAGTTATAGTACTATTTTTTATTCAAAATATAATCAATTTGCACTGAAATGCCATGCAAAAATAATGATTTAATTTAGCTATAGCCATGATTCAATAGAATTCAAATGAAGGAGACAATGTTAAACAAAAATCCAATTTTGGAATATGCTTCTTATGAAATGTACTAATAGATAAAGAAGATGCGTACCCCTCCAGGCCGAGACCTCTGCCCCGTCGCCCACAAGACAGTCCGTAAGGGATGCGCTCCCTTTGTCTTTACCCGTGGCTCCGCTAAGGAAGGTCACCAGTGCTCTCTTGCCCTTTAGTTTCACTCGTGCCACATTCTACTGTGACGTCATACTATTGGGAAATCGATGCCATTGTCAGAAGCAAGTGAAATTACCCAGATGAGGAACAAAAAAGTAATAATAAAGAACTACTGGAATTAAGAGGCATAATACCAAATAATAATGTCTTTAATAATAAATACTTTCATATGTTCTCAGCATTGCTAAACTTGGACTTTTAATCTGAGAGTGCTTCCTGTACTAAACAGCCTTGTCTTAATTTCTGCTTTTAATAATTCCTTTACTTTTACATATTCTTTAGCCTATCCAAAGCTCAAGCCAAGTATCATGTAGGTTATTCATTTTCATGGTGATTTTCATCTAACTTTCCAAAAACATGGTAAGTGTGGACTGCGGGTACGTTTAACAGTTTGGATATGCTATTTATTTTTTAATATTATGTGCTTCTAACTTATAATACCCAACATTTTAGTGATGAATTTATAGATGATCAGAAGATTAGGGTCTAGAGAACAAGACTTAGGAGGAGCAGTTGAGGGAACTGGGGTTGTTTAGTCTGGAGAAAAGGAGGCTAAGGGGAGACCTTATCATTCTCTACAACTACCTGAAAGGAGGTGGGTGTTGACTTAGGGTCTTCTCCCAATTCACAAGTGATAGGATGAGAGGAGGTGGCTTGAAGCTGTGCCAAGATTTAGAACTCAAGAGGTTTGGGTTGGACATCAGGAAAATATTCCTCACCCAAAGGGTGGTCGTGCATTGGACCAGGCTGCCCAGGGAAATGGTGGTGGAGTCACCATCTCTGGAGGTATTTAAAAGATGTGTAGATGTTGTGCTGAGGGACATGGTTTAGTGGTGGACTTGGCAGTGTTAGGTTAATGGTTGGACTTGATGATCTTAAGAGACTTTTCCAACCTAAATGATTCCATGATTCTATTCTATGATTTAAGCCATCTTCTAGAATAAACTAACGGTACAATGAAAATAAATGTGTGGATGACTAGAAACTGTCAATTTAAGTTTAATATTCATATTCTTTACAGTCTGGGTGAAAAAAAGACAGCATAAGAGTGTATTAGTAAAATATTCCATGCATTTGTGTTTTAGCACAGCAAAAAAACTGATTTGTTGGCATTTTGGGACTTGCTAATTTATCCATCCCAATACATTTGTAAAATACATGTTTTTCTTACCATAGTCTTTCATTTTAATGCAAATGTCCCCCTGGCTTCAGAAGGAAGAGCATTTGCATATTATCATTATTTTTCACATCAACAAATTTCCTTTGAAGACTAAACGTTGACCCCAGAAATATCGACATGGGAACCCTCTTAATGCATTTGACTAAAAATACCTCTACTTCATATTGTTTTTTGTTGCTAGCTAGTTTACTTGCAGGAAAGAAACTGTGGTGCTGCTATATTGCTCAGGATAACAGCACCGAAAACCACCTCAACTATGGATAACTGTATACAGAAGAGACATATTTGTTCTTTTTGTTCTAGTTTGGTACACAGGACACCAGCCAGCGTTGCAAGTTTGATGCCATTCCTTGTGTTTTATACCTGGAAATAGCTGAGGATAAGCTCTATTGCAAATTATTACCTTACTGCAGTGGACTGGTTATCCAAGGCTACGTGCAAGGTACAAAACTTAAAATGCTTAATATATCCAAAAATGAAGCGGCTTTTTAGGAAACAATGCCATGAAACAAAGATGACTAGATGCACTTGGTATTATTCCATCTTCAAGCACCTCATGGTTTTTAAAAAAACCAAAGTCCTGTAGCAGGAGAAATAATAGACCACAGGGAGGGGCAACATTCACTGGACAATTAACACATTCCACCCCCACCTGCATCCCCCCTGGTTTTTTCCCACTTCACTGTAGACCTTTAAAAGGTTCTTGGAAACGTTTCATGTGTCGCTTTCTTTGAGCATATTCTCCTATATTTTATTTAAATGTGCAGCCACCAAACAAGTGTTGTTCAGGCAGAGATGCAGAAGGACGCATCAGCGACTACTTTCCCAGTATTTCCCTGCGTAGGAAAGGGAAGCAGGTAGGTAGGCAGGAGGAGAATGGAGTATAGCAGAAATGGCAGGAACAACGCTCCGTGACCTGCTGCCAGGTAGCCTGAATTGCTGGTGGGCATAAAAGCTAACTACCTCTGCATTTAATAATGAAAAGCTGCATGAAACATGCACATGGAAGTTCATTATTAATGGTTCCCTATAAAAGTGGAGAGATGACTCCAGCAGAGTTCTGCAGGTTCCATCCTATGGCCATCACTATTCAATAGTTAGCAACTTAGAATTTCATAGAATCATAGAATGGTTAAGAGTTGGAAGGGACCTTCAAGATCATCTTGTTCCACCCCCCTGCCCTGGGCAGGGACACCTCCCACCAGACCAGGTTGCTCAAAGCCCCAAAGTCCCAGAAATGGGACTGCCAAGCTTACAGACTAGGAAGGGGAATGCTATTTTCAAATATATGAAAAGCCACTATAAAGAAGACATAAATAATCTGTTCTCTGTACTTAGAGTTGGTACAAGAGATCATGGATTGAAATGACAGTAAGGAAGATTCAAACTGGACTTCAGCATACGGCGCATAGAGAGACCTTTAATGACAGGCTAGAGAAACAGCTGTCAAGACTATTATAATAAGTTGTCTTCCCTGTCCTTTCCCATCCTACAGCTATGAGCTGAGGAGTCAGGTTAAGCTATGATAAATGATATAACTGCCTCAAGGCTGTTAATGTGAATTTGACAGGCACACAAGTGAAAAATAACATTAGCTGGCTGCAGTACAGTAACATCCAACGGGTACTTTCTAAAATGTATTTTGGAAAAAATCATGAAAAATATCATGATAAGAAGCTAAAGTGTAAAAGACTGGGATTCTACATAAAGACATTTTCTGGAGAGTGATGAGAATGCTTCCAATATGAAAAAGAAATTAATATCCAAGTATTTGCATTCAGATGAATTATGTCTTATTTATGTTTTCTGTTTTGATAGACCAACACTTTGATTTTTTAAAACATTTTCTAATGTTAGGTCTTTCTGTTTTTCCATATGATAACAGCAGCTTAAAGAGCTTTTACCTCACTCCTAAATCTGATAAAATTTATGGAGATTTTTTTCTTAAGAACAATACCTTATTTAGCATGAAAATTAACCCTCCTCTTCTGTTGAACAGGCTGCAATGTCCTACACAGCATTCACCATCTATGCAACAACTGTAGGATCCTTCCTGCTTTCATAATTGAAGATGTTGGTAAGAAGCAGAATTTCTCTGCATTTCCATATCCAATTCATGTGTTATTATTTTTTTGTAGAAAAGGCCCTCTGGACACCGATCCCATTACATCTCTGACTTGCTATGAATGCCAGGGAGACAGAGCTATCCACCAACAGCGCACCACATCATTTTAAGGTAGCGCTGAAACTGTTATTACACACATTGTGTGCTTAAATCTGGCCTCTAAAGGTTCAAGGTGAGAACAATTGCCTGAAGAGAATTCTCTGAAAGTTTCGGAGGCAAAAAAGACTTTCTCACACCTTTTTTAAACACTGGCAGGGATATGCCAAGAGATAATTACGGAATACATGTAATCCATGCTTTCAAGATGACAGTCTGAAGCAGGGTACTGCAGAGCCCATTCACACCAGCACTCTAAGAGACAGAAAGTCTGGTCCTTTACGTATTTAATATGAATATTTCAAGTGAGCCATACAGTGAGTGTGAGCTGATTGGAATGGAGTTGGAGATAATAACAGTCATCATTACAAAAGTGTTACAGTGTGGTAGTGGGAAAAGAAAAGGGGGAAGAGGAAACAAGACATCCCTGGAAATCCTGCTGGGGCTGTATGACTGTATGACATTACTGTATTAGAAAAATGCCTGAAATGAGTTATGGAACTAATTAAGGAAATATGAAAGCCATGGATAAAAAGTTCCTTGTTAAGTATAATTGACAGTACAAATCTAATTTGAAAGGTTAACAAGCTCTTGAAAATTATTGAATCAAGTACAGACATGTTTTTAATATAATTATATACAGCTAGCAGATGGTATAGTCCTTTTTATTATATTGCCTGCTATTAGAATTTCATTTTTAAAGCAAATAATGAATTATACTAAAGATATGTATGGTTATTTTAAAAGATTTGTCAGTTGCCTAATATCCGTACATGCTGATCAAATGCATAATATTTACCATTCATAAAAATCTGAAAGACAAGATTTAAATAAGAAATTCAGAGTATTTCACTATCCCCTTCTAAAACAATTTTATTTTAAATCTTCTTAATTAAAAGCTCAATTATCCTAATGAACGATAGCATTTCAGATATGTATCTTTTTAGACCAACATAATTAGAAGCAGTTTAAGAAAACAAAGCAGCAGGAAAAAATTACTTTTAATTTAAAAATTCTAGTTCCAAAAAGCCACTGAAAACTTAAATTTAATAAGACAGATGATACATCAGATCAACCAATTCAGAAAGATGGGGAAAGGCAAACTAAGAAACACCAAACCAAAAAGAACCCCCCCACTCCTATCTGTGCACAGAGCTAAAGTTCTCATTACAGCATGTCTCAGTGATTGCAGCAGTCTTTTCTCAGAGCTTGGTAAATGCAATCCTGCTTCTTGATGTCTATCTAGACGGTCTTATAAAGACCTGCTCTCCACTTGCTACTGGAACACGGTCACACCTCCACACTGTCCCTTCTCTTCCTCTTTCTGCGCTACCTCCAGCACAGGCCTGCTGTGTCAGTGCCAAACCCCTGCTGGCTGGCTCCCCATGGGGCAGCCAGCCCCTCTCAGCTCCCCATCCCTCACCTCTCACTCTGTATCAGAAGGCCAGTGGTTGCACCGGATGGCCCACAATTCCTCCATTGCTCACTTGTTGTGACTTCAAGCGAAGGGTTTGACTTCCCCACATGCTCTGTAGCACAGAGAAAGAGCCCCCAATTGCCTGTTGTGCTGACTGGATTATTACCTCGTTCCTACACTCTCCATTTTGCAAGTCTGTATCTGATTGTTACTTTATACATCTTCTGAAACTCCCTAGGGAGTAACATTTAATTCAGTGGTTTTAAATCCGAATCTTCAACTAAGACTTCTGGCTCCTATTGTACTACTTCTGCTATTGAACAACACAGTCTAGAGTCTTCTTATATATCAAGCCAAAATTTTGGAGAGTTTCAGGATTCATAGATGGAGTATTACAATAACAGGATACGTTTTTCATCACAGACAATGAGATTTAATAAGAAGGGGAGTGCTCTAATTCATTCTTACAGGTATCAGACAAAATGGATTTCGTCCAAACTGAATTTGGAATTTACAGCAAGCAATATTCAGTTGAAGTCCTTAGAAAGTTAAGAAGTAGGACACGAATTACATCCTTCGTATTAGCATTCATCTCACCTAAATGTAGCCATCTAAAAGATAAACATCTACTTTTTAAGATTCCTGTATAATCACAGGGGCTAACTACCAACATCTGCCATGCCCCCTTGGAGAGGCCTGTTTGCATCCATCAGCCGTAGAAGAAATCCAAACAGCTACTGAAGAGAAAATATTTAAGACAGTTAGATGGAGAAAGGTGGAGCCTATACAAACTTAAGGGCAGCCTCACTAAGTTAGAGCAAATGTCCATCTAGTCTCTAAGTCTATTCCCCAAACTCATCAGCAGCAGTTGCCTTGGGAAGGGAACCAGGGATAGCAGAAAGCAGCACTTCCCCAACTACCCTCCCAGCTGCGCTTTCACTTCAAATTCTGAAGTCTAATGCTCATCCCTAACAATAACCAAAAGCTCCGCTGGAATAGCATGTGAAGAATCCAGAGATGGCTGTTGACGAGGCCATAAAAATAGATAGCCTGACCTTGATGGTTCTTGAAATAATCACTGCTTCAGTTGGTATAGGAAATGAAGTATAGGAAATGCTCTTTCTGGGAGCTAAGAGTAAATAACTGACCCGGACAAGTTCAGACATCCTGCAGTTTCAACTTAATAAATTCACCGGACTCTTGACTAGAGTAACATAAATAAAACATTACACTTTCTCACTGGCAACTTGCCCCAAAATAGTCACAAAACAACTACCAGGTCACTTGAAGGAAACTGAAAGTCATCTAAAACTTCATGGGTGTTAACCAACTGATTACAATCGAAAAGGCTGTAACAAAACTGGATTAAATTGTACTATTTCCCACACTTGTAGTCATTGTCAAAAGACTGGATTTATGCAGGTCTTTCTGTCCTTGTTGCAATCTTTGTCACGAGAATGAGGCATTGCAATTTTATAGCCTCATATGTTCTCTGAGAGATAACAGTAAACAATATTCCTTTGACCTTTTCAATGTTCTATAATTTTACTGAATGCTTCTTCTTGTTCTTCCTTTTACATTCTTAGCACTGATGAAAAAGCAATGAAATGGCCAACAAAATAAAATACAGACTTGTTAAGAGGTTAAAGTAGTGAGCCTGACTACTATCTCTCATAGAGCAGATGGGGCATAAAGGTTTTTGTTTCATTTTTTTTGCTCATTCTTGTCATAGCTTTCTTGCGAAGTAATGTAAAACTACACCTCGAGCTCCCACAGAAACTACACAACATATCAAACATTTTCCAATCTAAATAAGTAGGCACGTTTAGGTTGATTCCACGACCTTTAACAAATGCTTAGCAGGGCATGTGTGCTTCTGTCTTTTTTCTGTGCAGATATGTGTAGGTATGGATCAAGATAAATCCAAAATAAAAGACTCCTTTGCAAACACTCTTCCTCCCGCAGAGAAGATGAAAGAGCTGACATGTGACAGATGTTTGTCATGCTGCTTCATACAGTACTGGAAGGGACATGAGTCTGCAGTAATGGGGGTAGTGTAAGAGACTACGCTGCAGAGCATTAACGGTGTTTTAATACAAACTTCAGACAGAATAACACAGTAAGCTCTCAGGGAAGAAAACACGATGCAGAGCAGTTATCCTTACATGCAAAATTCTTGAACAAACTCTCCAACTGATCTACCATGTGGTCCTTCTGTTATCTCTAACTGGAGGAAACATGATCACAGAGAAACAATCCGTGTGAAATAGGTACAGTGCAGACAGAACACAGAAAAAGGAAGAACAGAGTGTACTGCACCGCAAACTGGAGGATAATTTCCTAAGCTGTGAATGCTTTACCTGCCATTTCATTTCTGTCTTATGTAGTATACCTTCATACACAGTACTTCTTAATGAGAAAAGTACTTTAGCTATTGTAACTGGAGGAAAGAAAATGACATCATTAAAGCTCTTCTGGTATTTGAATTAGTTCTTTAAATTAATCTTCATTTTAGTGTTTTCCCATAAATGTGAACATACTGGTCATACTTTCACGTGGTTTATGTTGGCTACCATGCCACAGACTTGGATGGAAGTCTACACTTTCAACATCTGAAGATGTGAAGCTGGGGAAGGACTGGACAAGATGAGAACTAGGAGAAATTCACCTTGCAACACTGCAGAGTCCCACTCCTGCTGGTTCCTCATTTATTTGGAAGTTGTCCTGTCTTTTCATCACCCTCATCTCCCTCCTCACATCCTTCTGGGTGCACTGCATTCTTTCTGGAACCTGGAGTACTGGGACCATGTCCTCTCCTTATCCACCTTACAGAACCAATCTCATACATACAGTGGAGGAGAGACACTTCTGCTCTATGTTCTTATCTTGAAAATTCTAGATGTGCCAAGATTTAAGGTTTCTGGCATTTGGTGCAGAGCCTGAGGTAACATGTAAAAGGGAACGCAACAAGGGGTTTTGCATAGTGGCTTGGATCTTCCCACCCCACTTCTGTTGCTAGTTGGAAAGCCACAATGTGCTCAATAGCGATAATCTCCTCCACAGTAGAAAGTTCTTGAGCCTTGGCTGAGTAGAAACCTCTCCCTCAAGGACTCAATCCAACAATGTCTTTAAGCACATGCATAACATTTAAGGGTAAAAAAATATATTTTGCTAAATTGTCATCTAAAATGGCATAACCTAATAACAAGTAAGCTAAGTCAGGGGGTACAAAAATGCTTCCCCTGTAAAACCCTACTTTGTTGAAGTATGATCTTCCTAGCTACAAGAACCCCAACACTTACAAATTGCTGAAAAACAGCTACAAGTTGTTAACAGGGCAGTTTGTTTCTTTTTTGAGTATTCTCCACCTTCTCATTCCTTTGACACTCTCACAAATTCTAGATTTTATAGGGCAATACAAATAAATGTAGATGTAACTCCTTCGGATAAATACACAGACTAATATTAAGTAGCTTTTAAAATACTATCCTGTCAAATTGTCTTTTTATACAAGTTCAAGAGAGGTGGATGTATATTACTGTGTGAAATGCGGCCTGATGATGCTTACAGAAGAAAGGATCAGAGGAGTTTGGATGCAGGTAGGCGCAAAAGATGTATTCAAAATATGCCAGATATAAAAGAACAAGGAACTCAGCAGGTAATTCAAGAATTAGGAACACCTTTTGACCAAGAAAAACTGGAGGGCAAATATGGTCTCAAGGACAGAAGTAGGATTCAGATGATTTTCAGTGAAATTATTCTGGCCCCTAGAAAGGGAAAAACTTGTCCTTGAGCTATCACAGATCAACAAATATCTCACTGTTGTTTCTGCAAGGAACCTTCCAAGATGTCCAGGCAGGAAAGAGGACTCTGGCTGGCAGACTATGCACAACAGCAAGTCTCTCACCCCTCCAAAATCAAAGCTGGCAGAATGGAAAAGAGCATTAATCTATAAATTATGGGGGTGATTATTTTCTTTATTCTTTTTAAAGGAAGAAGAAACTCAGGTAAAGCAAGAACATACAGAATATGAACACCAAAGGACAAGGGAAAAGAGAGAGAAAGCATTAATAGACATCAAAGTAAAATGGGGGATGGACAATGAGATTTCTCTGGGGTCTAGACTCAATTTAGTTAATGCATTGGGTAAGGCTGGAGAAAACTGTAATTTCTGTAAATCAATGCAGTGCACTCTAGGAACAAAACAGAGGAACTAGAAATAATGTATATAGGATGGGAAAACAAATAGCAGAAAGATAATGGCTATCATGATGGGGAGGCAAGAACAGAAAGGACAACAGAAGAAATAAAGGCGGTGGCGGGGTCTAGCATTTTAAGTATATTACTTGGTATACTGTGAAGAAACAAATCGAAAACAGAGAGAACAACACTGGCTAGTAAGAGACACTCTCCTAGAAGACCACTATAAATCTCATGGGATACAGGTAGGGGTCACTAATGTTACTCAGGAGACACATTCCAAAACAGACAGTCTAAAGCAACAAGAGATCAGTGCCCTGCTGCTGTGTTGCTCCTGAGTGTCTGTTGTTTTCCCAAGTGGATAATACAGCATATTGCAGACATACTGCTCAGGGGAAGGAGCAGCTCTTGCTCTTGTACAGTCGTAACTGCAAACCAGCGCTGGACTCCTGCATTGCTACAGAAGGCAGTAGTTTCCCTGCTTTACACTGGAGAAATGGTCCATAATAACAGTACGGTCTGGTTATTTCCTGAGTTAGTGGTAGGGCCTCATGATAATTCCTTAGATAATTCACAGTCTTTGGCACAACAAAATATGTATTACACAATGTATAGACACAACAAAATACTACAGACAATATATACACACAGTGAAACATATATTAAGCCAATAATAATCAATACTATCTTAAATTTTAATTATTAGTGTTATCATGCACCATGGAAGATAGCTGATGAGAGCATGAGTTGGTTCCACTTATAGCCAGCTAAATGATAAATTAAACCAGATGGTAAACAAAGGTTTTCAATTAAATTTTAAAAAACACAATGAAAACCTAGTGAAATATTAAAAGCACTACTAGCTGAAATGAACTGAAGAGCCTCAGGACTTAAACTAACTCAGAAATTCAAAATAATCCAAAACTTTTTTCTAAAGGAAAGAACTTCAGAAGGGCTCTAGCCCTAACTGGATGATAACCATCCCTGAAGAGATGATAGACAGACACTAGCAGGAAAATAGGCATCACAAGAAAGCTACATCTTAGAGATAAAAGTGTAAAAATAATTTGAGACCAACCTTAAATCAAATATTTTCTACCTAGTAACAACTGCCTTCAGTCTCATAATAGAGAACATAAAATAGAAGACAATACGTTAAGATGCTACAAGAATGAAGATTATTTTTTAGAATTTTTTTTTTTTAGAATGAATACTTTTCTTTGGTTTTCAATAAGGAAAGAAAAATGAAGAGTCTAAGGCAAAACCCACACTGCCTAATGGGAATAAAGTACTGAAATGGAGGTTGCCACTGTCAGAAAAGAAACACAGATCAAAGGATTTAATGTGCTTACACTGCGAGGACCAGACAGTCTCCATTCCAGAATATATGAAAGCACACAGAGATGAAGTGCAAGTGAAGTAGGACAGGCCTCTATCAAATGGAGGTGAGGCACTGCCTGGCCAAAAAGGAGCTGAAATTGTACTTAGAATTCAGAGAGAGGGCAAAAGGTGAGCCAAGCAACAGCAGATCCATTAGTTTTATCTCAATGATACTCAACCCTCTTGAACACATTCTATAGAGAAGGATTGAAAACACGGAGGTAAACAGGACAGGGAGATTCAGCGTGAGAGGCTGTACCAGACTGAACAGGCACCTTGCTGGGGTATGGCAACTCTCATGTGTTTCGGCTCGCAATTAAGGCAAAGGAAATGTGATAGACCTAATTGACGTGGACTTCTATGAAGCATTCAAAATATTACCATAGTGAAAAAATACCTAAGCCCCGCAATATGGAGATGAGGTAAATCTGTAAAACACATAAGGAACTGGCCAAGAGGAAAGAGGTAGAGAGAATAACAAAAAATGTGAAATCAAGCATTTATTGACAAATTACAGGAACTCTTGAGAAATGCTGGGAGCTTAGCACCTGGAAGTTACAAGAAAACAGAGCACAGCGGAGGGATCTTCTCTAGAACACAGCTGCAAAGCTGCTTCCCAGATCTCAGTCAGGACCAAACCCAGAGCAGGCAGGAGGATGACTAGAGGCTTTCCCCCAAGAAGAGATGAAAAAAGACTAAAATAATTTCTTGTTTAGCCCAGCAAAATGCTAGCTGCAAAGGTTGAGTATAGTGAAATTTGTCTTGCACTGAAGACGTTATGTGTGAATTTGGTAACCAATATATTGCAATACAACAATGGGCTTCTACATACTTGGGGGGGTGAGTGGGTGGGTCTGTCTTTTATCTCTGTATCAAGGGAGGGAGAAAAACCACCACCTCTCAGCTGATAAGCTCAATAAGAGTCATAGGAGCACAGGGTAATTTGGCTCAGAAGGGACTTCAGAAGGTTTCTAGTCCGCACTCCTACTCATGGCAGGGGCAGCTGCATGAGGTTCAACATCGGTACTCAAGGCTTCATCCACTCTGGCCTTGAAAAGCCCCAAGGACAGAGGCTGCGCCACCTCCCTTAGCAACCTGTTACCACTGATTAAAAGATTTGATTGGGATAAAGTTTTTCCCTACGTACAGCTGGAAAAAACAACCACCCATCCCCTCCAAACCACAACCAAACTATGAAAGTGAACTTGGCAGAAAAGAATTGTTAAGTAATAACCTAACAATTGCCTTAGCTCAGACTTCTCCGTTTAATGAAGTATTGACTTAAATACAGAATAGTTCTAAATCCACCGAGTACAAGAGTTCAGGTAAAACATAATGTTTAATTCTAGTCACCACTTTCAAATCTAAGTGCAGACTGGGAACTGGATAGGAGCATGACCAGCTAGTTCTTCATACATGCTTGACATACTGAAGCCAGCAACCAAAGCCAGCTGTACCCTGCCTTCAAAGGAAAAGAGAAGACCAGCAATACCAGCCTGCACGTACCCTGTGACATGAACAGGCAAGGAGAGCTCACCTGACCTCACCCTGGAAGGAGAGTTAGTCGAGACTGCAGGGCAGCGCTCCTGGCTTCCTGGAGTGCAGACTTTGCTTCTAACGGGATCACAATTCCCTTCTCTATTCTTACAAACAGCACAGAAGAAACAGTTGTAAACTGCTTTAGATTTAAGTTAGTTATTAGGACACCCTCCTGGTGGTTTGGAAGGGTACAGACCAAACCAAACTGATCAAATATTCCGCTAAACCTCCATTAGCTAGACAGACAGACAGCTAGCTATCTGCCAGAATGAGGAGTGGGTTAAATTGTCTCTTCAGATGCTTTCTGACTCTGTGATTCAATCCCTGAGCACACAAAGCACAAACCCAGCAGCTCTGGAGTGCTCGCCACAGTTTTCTTTCTCGTTTGTGATTATCTGTGCTATGGCAGAAGCAAAGGAACAGACACCGTGCTCCTCAAGAGATAGCAAGAATATTATTTGTTACGCTGAATAGAGCTCCTCACTTTATGAAATCCTTGACATCTGTTTAGGATTTGGACAAACACAAACTCTTTTATTTAATACTTGTGCACACACTCTGGCCCACGCGCCTTCCAGAAACCTCAAGGACAGTCCTCATTTTAAGATGCCCAAAAATCTGAAAGCAACAGAGAATGAGATATCGGTTAAGGGAAGGAGAACAGAAGCAGGATGTAAGTTAATTCAATTCACTGAAGGCAGCATGACAGAAATGGGTCTTGAAGATGGACATCAATGTGCACAGTCCTTGGAGAAATGTTAGAGGAGGTTGTACCGTGCTTGAGAGCCAGCAAAGAGGTTCAACGAATGAACTGACATTACCTTTCCCTTGTGGGTTTTCTGAAGAACAAATTTCATCTGACTCAGTACAAGAATACTTTAAAAAGAATTAGAAATTTAAGCAAGCAGAGGACAGCAGAGAGTTTTTTCTTTTCTTGCCCTGGAAATGTATACTGGAAAAGAAACCATCTAGTACCTGCTCTACATAGACTATGAAGCTCAACATAGCAGGCAGTTTGTGTGGGTGCATGTGAATGCTTACAGGCTCATTTAAATATTCATAAGCAAGTTAACAGGACCAAGAAGAAATATACTGTATTAGTATCAAGTAAGTATTTGTTGGTAGTTCAAATAACTTTTTTGATTTTCATGAACTAGTTCAAGTTAAGTAGTTAACAAATTATAAAACATATTTGTAATCTTTACAATTATTAGTCTTTGAAAAAATACTAGACATGTTGAATTTCCCAGCTACCTATAGTTTTGGTAGATGGATGTCATGAAGAAAAATGAATTTCACAGAAGATTCTTGGGTTTTTTTACAGTAACAAACATCCTAAACTACTTCACCATGTTTCAAGTGCCTCCTGAAAAACTAGAGAATCACTCCATTTCAATTTGAACACTGGATGTAGACCTTACTCCATTTGAAGGTAATAATTTCTGTTTATGGCATGTATCTTACGTAAACATATCATGGCAGCAAGACATACTTCAAGATGGTGAAATTAAGTTTAACTCATGAGCATTGCAAATTAAAATTACTGTTAATTCCTTTCGCATTAGTATAGTAATCCCACAGAAACAGGCGAATATATTTTAGTTTGAACAGAGACTCTCAGATATTCTTTGATCCTTAAATGAATCAAACATTTCTCTAATGAGTTCTTTAGTTAATTGTAAACTCTTATTTTCCTGTTCATCCTACTGGTGCTTTAAAGGAGCCACTGCTTTTGTTTATTCTTATTTTAGCTTTTTGTTTCTTTAATTACCTCATCTAAAATTCTGTTTTGTAAATCAATTTCTTCTTTCAAGTGCTGATTAAGAGCAAACACTCAAACAAGCATAAACACAAACAACAGAAGTTTCCCATCTTGATGCCCCAAAAGCTGCACTATGAGCCATTTTTTATATTTTCAGGTACTGAAACATATGAGCTAATATAGAACAAAAAATTGTTTTAACAGATGTGGATTTTGTCTTTGGTTAGCATGTTTTATCAGTGTCGACTTTACAATGAAGAACATGTGGAGATGTGGTGATCCTCTGAACGAACATTGTCTCCAAAGACTAGACTATTCCTTCCAGGGATGGTGACTAAACACTACGGGTCTCGGTGCTTTTGACAGACACAACCACCCCTCGTGCTGTGCGATGCTGAAACCACAACTTGGGAAATAATACTTTTTCTTTCCCAGAATAATTGTTTATGAAAACCATAATTTCTGGTGACACCAGTAGGGCTGGCTGAGAGTAGTCACTACAATCCTTGTTTCAAGGCAATAAGACTTGGAGTTCTTGTTAAAGTTCTCCAGCTCTGTAACCCTTAAGAATCTATAATTGTTTCGTCTTTCCATCCCATCCCACAAGAGGGGTTGCATTTTTTGAAACTTTCCAATCAAGGTAAACAAAGATTGAAGAATCGGCTCTTTGTGCGCAGAATCACACCAGGGGAATTAACAACCAACCGTTTCCAAATATTAAGAGGATTCTTCAATCAGGGTGGACATTTCTAGGTAGAAGGGCTACAGAAAAGAAAGTCTAACAAATGAAGCTCTCGAAATAACACTGTGTTACTTCATGGTTTTTTTAAAATAAAATCTGGCTCTGAGCATGACCTGTGATTCTTTACATCTGTCATATGCCATTGTGGCACAAGATGATTCATTTTAAATTAGTGTAAAGAAGACAGCACAAAAAGACAAGCCTTAACTCTATTTCCAGTGTAACGAATCCATGGAATAGTCTCACTAAAGTCCAGTCATTAAATTAAAAGAAAATGAAAAAGCTGGGAATATTTGATATATGCTTGATAAAATGTACAATGATGCGATTAAAAAAAGGAATGAGAACTTAATTCCAAAAGAAACAATGAGCAAGACAAGCATAAGTCCTATCTGGAATTTCTGGAACTCTACACAAGAAGTCCTCCAGGAGTGGGTAGAAACGTATGAAACCGAGTATGAACTAAAACTGTTTCAGTACCTGGAGACTGAAAAGATCAATTCTTGTAACAGCTTCTGTGCAAACAATGACTAATAAAACCAGATTCTTCAGCTTGAGAAAGATGACTAAGGAAGAGACGATGAAGCCCTATACAGTCATGAATGGCATGGAAAGGGGGAAGAGGGTATTCTTTTGGTTTGCTTTGTTTTTTTCCTGTACCTTCCAGTACTAGAAGCGAGTGGCATCCAGCAAAGCTGCCAGTAACAGATTCAGACGAACCAAATGGGGTCGGTTCTTCATAGAAGATGTGGGTGAGCCATTGAGCTCTTTGCCATAGGACACTGTGGACATTAAAAGGGAGATTGATTGAATTAAA
>JAOXNO010000002.1:2403855-2414042 GCA_028565335.1 Limnodromus scolopaceus
CTGTGAGAGTGGTAGAGCACTGGAAGAGGCTGCCCAGAGAGGTGGTGGAATCTCCTTCTCTGGAGACATTCAAAACCTACCTGGACAAGTTCCTGTGCAATGTGCTCTAAGTAGACCCGCTCCAGCGGGGCGGTTGGACTAGATGATCTCCAGAGGTCCCTTCCAACCCCATATGATTCTATGATTCTACTCGCTAGGATCACTTCCTTTAATTTTTCTTCTCTTAACATTTATTTTTGGCCTACGTAAGTGAAAAAACATGCTGACAAAGCAGAATATTTCTAAGGCATCTTAAAGCCTTCCAAAAGATCTATGTAGGTCTATTAATATCATTACATTCCCTCTGGCTTTCTCCAAATATACTTTATATTTGGTCTCCTCTAGACTTTTTGCAGCTCTGTGTTTACAGCACACGGCACAAACAGCCTGCAAGTCTGTGTTTGGGGCTCTCAAGCCTTTTTACCTTTGTTTGGGTAAAGATTTGCCCTTCCCTTTGCATTCAATGGACTTGTTGCCTAATTCAGCAGCAGAGTCAGACATCACTGAGCACTGAAACACCCAATTACCTTTACGACTCTGGCCCTTGCTTACTGCAGCCCATGTGTAAGAGGCTATTGGAAATTATGCAAAAATGTTCTCCAAAAGAGGCAAATTTTCCTAAGCATTAAGCCGTAAGCTACCTTCTAAAAACCTTAAAAAATAGAAGGCCTTAAAGGCAACTGTATTTTTTTTTAACTTTTCCTGATAATATTAGAAATAATACATTAATAGGTCTTTCACAGAAGTCTCTGTTATCCGAGGACTATTCTGCAATCCAACATTTTCTTTGATTCAGTCTCAGAACACAGCACCCATCCCAGCAAGGAGCAATGCCTGCATATCACAAACAGGATTGAAAAGCATTCTGGAGCCACCAGGGGAAAAAAGGCTGAAGGAAACACCAGAAATTTTAATCAAGAATTTATGATTCTATCTTGCTGTTCTTCCTGTAAGCGTGGGTGGCAACCAGGATGCTTCCAAAAGCCCTGACTCCTCCTGGCTATCATAAAGCTAAAGATGGTGCAGAGTTTGGGAAACTCCCTTCAGAACAGTGGCAAGGCCTGCCCCCATCAGAAAAGAAACCCTATTACAAGCACAAACACTCCATTGATCTGCCATCCAGATTTTGGGATGGAAAGTCTGTCAGGAAAGGTCCACACGTGGAGGGGGCAACAGTCCACCCAGTATATACACAGAGTCACATCTGCTTCCTTGAGAGGCACACTGTAAATGCTAACATTTTAAGTATTGCTACAGCCCTCAAAACCACATCGCTGCTCCTTTCACAGCTGCCTTTCATTGAAAACCTCAGTATTTGACTTGTTCAATGAGCAAATCAAAACCAGATTGTTCAACCAAGAAAACTGCAAGCTCAACCCAGTCCCTGATAGGCACGTAACAATACCATTTGCCACCTCATTACCTTACTAAAAATACAGGATTCAAAACTTATCTGTCAATAATTATAACCACGCATGAAGGGGAGTAAAGAGGTTTGTTCTTCATACCCAAACCATAGTCCAGACTTCAGCAAACTCTGACTAAAGTGTTACAGGAGTGTACATAAAAAGGTGAACCTACAAAATTATTCTTTTCTGACTCGCTCTCTGTTCTTAAACTAATTGTCATTATTAGCATACAAGAAAAATAGATTTGGTTCTCGAACTTAACATCAAAATTCACTGTGCTTTCCACCAGCTGCATGGGAAAATTTGGGAGCTGTACACAGACTGATTCTTCCTCTCCCCATAAAAGTCATGAAGATGTGAGAAGTGCTGTATGGTCATTCCTGGGAGGAAGGCACAACTCCGTGATGCGGGACATTTATGTCAGTCCTCCGGAGCACAGCATGTTAAGAGCTAGACTGTAGAACATTGAGTTCATCTTATTTGAAAGGACCTTTCTGTACTTCTGTACCGCCTAGAACATCATGGGTATAGGACTTTGCACCTAAATGCAATAACTGGTAGCTCCACACGAGCTTGTTTTGCATGCACAAGTGGGAACTCATCGAGCTGCTCTGTATCTCATGTAAAAACAGGTCAATAGCCAGATTGTTCCTTCAGTTCCTCTATGACATGTTTAAAACCTAAATTAATAGCAACTTAATAGCAGAGCTAGACTCAAATATTCCAAATGCTTGCTCTTACCACTTCATCATTAGTAAAACGCTTTTACCCATAATTGTTATCATTAGGAGAGAAAAAGCAAGAATGTAAACAATACTGAGCTTGGTATGCAAGGGACAGCATATCCATGGCTGAGATGTTTATGCCTCTGCACACTTCTTCTGAAAATGAGTCAACAATTATTCCCCACATGGGAAAGAATGAAGCTAAAAAATAATATAAGGGTGTAACAATCTGCCAAGTGGTGTGTAAATGTGATGGCAGCCTGAATAGCCTTAATGTAAGTAAAGGATTCTCAAAGATATAGTTTTACAAACATTTTGGGCTCAAAGCATACTTTTTTTCCTTTAAAAGATGCAGCATTGTACTTCCTTGATCAAAACGACTCATTAGGAAGAATTTATATTATGCATATTTTTCCCTTCAAATTGTGAAAGTGTGCTTTTAATTATTAATTATTCTTTCTAAGAAGTAGCTGTCATGACGACATTTAATGTTAGGATTTGTCTCTCTCTGATTCATTGAAATGACTGTAAAGTCTCTGATATTTGGAGTTCACTCTTTCACAAACGTACATTGACTTGGAAAATCAACTCTGGTTCCTCAGTGAATGGCCAACTGTTCTGAACAAGGGGTGTTCCTGGAAAAAAATTGACCTGCTTCACACAGATAACATGATTTGAAAAGGACATTTTAGATCTTTTTAGTCATCATTTGAATTTTAAAATAGTATTTTAGAAATTGTTTTCCACCTTGTACTTCATTCCCTCCTTCCGTCCTGAATAAGTGAGAAAGATCAAAGATTTGCTGGCTCACTAGCACATGTTATGTTCAATTTTCTTCCGTCACATTCACATAAGTAACAGCAGATGTTGCTAGAACATTCATGAGTTTAGTTCTGAAGTGTGCAGCCAGACATTTGTCAGGCTAATTTGATTTCCTGAGGACTGCAAGGAGAGTTCTGCTGGATAGTTCCCCATCTGCGACACTGAGCCGCTCCTGCCAAATTCACTTTAAGCCTCCAATGAAGATTTTCTCCTTTGTATTTTTGCTTAAGGCTAATTTTTGTTAGTTTTCTTTGAGAGGTATTTCTTTTTTTTTTTCTTTTTTTTTTTTTTTTCTCCCTGTTAACAGTGCTATAAAGATGGGGAGAAGCAAGTTTAGGAGAATAATGAAAAGACACTTAACTCCCAACAAGATGATCATAATCTTTGCCATCTTAATGTTTACCAAATGCCTACTAAAGCAGGCAGGAAAGACAGAGAGATTTCAGTGGCAGAATTCTGTGTTCTCCCACAGCTGAAGAAACATTAGAATTTGAATAATTACATACACATCAGATGCAAACTTTCTTTTTGGACTAACTGCCTGCAAACCATTTTCCAAGAGACTTCTGAAAACAGCAAGTAACTTTCTGTGTACTTGTACATAAATGATTAACGTGTATTTTGCTTAGAAAACCTTCAATTTTCAAATGGACCTTATTACGTTTACTCATGATATATCTGAATTTGTAATAAAATAAAATTCAAGTAAGTTCTTATTGCTGAATATAACCTTGGAATAAAAATATATCCCAGTTTGGCATAGGAATGGAAATGTGTGCATATTTGGGCAAATTATTACATTAAATGCATTAACGCATTATCTCAAAACTAAAGAAAGGTTTCCTAACCCTTTCCACACAACTGAAATGAAACTTGCACACACAGATTGGAAATTGGGAAGTGACTTTCTGCAGAAAGGAAAAAAAAAAAAAAAAAAGAAAAAAACCAACACGATAGTGATGTGCAAAAGCCCTTTTTCCCACGTCTTCTCTATAGGGATTGTATCTAAATGTTAAACTTTTGACGAGTGATGCATTTAACTTCTATCTGTGAACGGGAGAGATGCCAAGAGTTACATGAGCAAGACGCAGATCGAAACGCTGTGGAATAGAGCCCATATTTCGCGAGCCTTTAAGGGTTTCCTTCCCTACCACCGACCTCGGCGTCACGTCGGAAGGTGTCTTTAACGTCACCTTCACCCGCAGATTTTGCAAAGCGCCCGGTAGGATTAAACTCTGTGAATGGCCTGGCACGCTAACGAAGAACCCCCACTTCGGGGCGGGGGTGCCACCTTGTCATTTACTTGGGTTTCGCTCGGTTTTTGCGGCTCCCTTACCCGCTGAGGACGCCGATCCCGAGCCCGGCGGTGACAAGGCGGTGACAAGGCGGTGCGGGAGCGCCCCCTGCTGCTGGCTGCTGCGGGCGCCTGCCCGCCGGGAGGGTGCTGCCTCGCAGGGGGAGCAGCAAACTCAAGGTTGCGGTGGCATCTCCAGCCCGACCGAGGGGCCAGCTCCAACGCTGAAAATTAAAAGGGAACTCAGACAAGATTCGTGTTTCCTTCCCTTCGCTGCCAGCTTCTCCAGTCCATAGAATTTTAGACGGGGGGTGAAATGAATACACAAGCTGATGAGGTTTGCTCTGCGTAGAAGAAAACCGTGGTCTCTCCATATAGAGAAATTTATTGTAGCATTACTAAGTGTAGAGACTTTAACCACATCGCCATCCTCAGTGTGGCTCAGCGCGCCCCAAAGCTCCTCATCCTCCAGTTGGAACTGGAATGGGAAGGAAGAGCTGCTCTTCCCTTTCACAGAATCACAGAATGCTATGGGGTTGGAAGGGACCTCTGGAGATCATCTAGTCCAACTTCCCTGCCAGAGCGGGTCTACCTATAGCAGGTTGCACAGGAACGTGTCCAGGCAGGTTTTGAATGTTTCCAAGGAAGAAGACTCCACCACCTCTCTGGGTAGCTTGTTCCAGGGCTCTGCCAGCCTCACAGGAAAGAAGTTCCTCCTCACATTTAGGTGGAACTTCTTATACTCAAGTTTGTGCCCATTTCCTCTTGTCCTGTCATGTACAGAATGACTGAGGTCGCAGAAATGTAATACAGCTGAGATGTTTATGTTTATAGGAATCCAACTTTCTCCCAGTATGTATGTTGATTTATAGGTTAAATTATTAGGGTGAAAAAAATTATCTTATGATTCATTCTAAAATGTAAAACTCTGGTCTGTGAGTCTGTGATTAAAACTCTTAGTTTATTGCAAAAATAGCTAAATATTTCAGGAAGTGGAAATCTCAGGCCTGAGTTCTCTCGTATCTATTACATGGATGAGGAAGCATGACTGTTGTGTATAAGAGAAAGGTAAGTCATCTTCATAAATATCTCCAAAGGACATTTAGCTCAATCAGCAAACTAGGGAAACGAGCTATTTAGCATAGTTTAGCGACTGCGTTTTCATTTCAAGGTTGAATAATGGCTTAGAAAAGAAAAACAAAAGAGGCTTTGAAATTTTTCCTAACCTTCAGCTCTGCTAAACATAAAAACTAACCGCTGAATTCTGGGGAAGTGATCTATTTCTCAGCACTTCAGAAGGCTTAAAACTGTGTGCAAATGACATTGACAAAAACGTGACCCATGTTTTCTAAGCTTCTTTTAGACAATGTGGTGAAAACCACGTAAAACAGAAAGTCTATCACAGGGAAAAGAGTTAAAGAATGAAGTTCCTAGATGAAATGCACTTTTTCTAAACTTTCTCCTGATTTTGTTTCTTTTATAGCACCTCCACAAACTGGATTATGAAGAAAGAATAGTCCCTGCTTAGTCAAAACATATCCTTCTGATGGAGGGCTCAGTTGCAATTCCAAAATAAATTAAGATGGTTTTCTTGTCTTCCTCTCCGGCCAAAAATTTTCACCTGAATACATGAGCCACCACCACTAGAAAAAGTATTTCAGCACAAAGGCAAAGACTACACACTCAACATTTTACAAGGTCTTTTGCAAGCGCAGCTGACCCGACTTAAGTAAAAAATGTTACACGGTACTCACTGAAGCATTCAGGTTATCTAGGGCTTCCCTAAAACACTGCCCAACACTTTGATTTTTAGAAGCTACTAAGAAACTAAGCCAAATAATTTTTTAAACCACTCTTTCTTCTACTTCTTAGCAATGCTTTGTCAAAATCAGCCATGAGAAATCGTGGATATTGATAGAATTAGAGGCCTGCCAATTAAAAATTAGCTAATTTTCCTCACAGTAAATAACAGGTCTTTCTCCAATTGAGGCTTAGTGCTAGACATAATCTTTAGCAGCTCCAGCTCTCTAAAGATGTCCAAAGACTATTTTTTAATTTTAAGATAGCAAATACAATCTTCTTGCCCCAACTGCCATTGCATTCTTTGCTCCCATCTACAGTGATGATATCCCCCTTCCCAGGTCTGATTCATACAAAGAGAAATACTGGATTTAGTGACATGGTTTAGAGATGTGGTTTTTTGTTTTTGTCAGTTAGGTTGATGGTTGGACTAGATGGTCTTAAAGGTCCCTTCCAACCGAGACAATTCTATGACTGTATGAAGCTGGCATCATATTCCAAATGCACTTGAAAGTGACTGAGAGACAGAAGCAAACAAGGCAAGCTTGAAGTCAGTGCTTAGAGCTGGGCAGGATTTCTACAAACACAACGTGTTACAAGCAGACAGAGGCTGACAGTTGTGTGTGATTCCACTTTTTCTGAAGCAGAAAGCAAGCCTCTCCGCAGAGGCTAGGGGAGTTCTGATACCGAGCAGGCAAATGCAGCATCAGACTTCCAGCAAGAGACAAGCCAAACTCCTTTCCAAAGGAGCTTTTTCACTTTTCCTCCTTTCCAGAACACCCCTTGGTGTTTTGCTCAAGTATAATTTCTCTGGTACCCATAAAGGCTGGTGCAGAAATTGTCAGACTAATGTTCAAAGCCATATCTACACTCCCTCACAGGAATGGGAGAAAGCTTAGTGTGGAACAGCTGAAAGCATAGTCAATATTGAAACCAATGAACTATAGATTATCTCCAAGAAGACTAAACACAGGGGGGAAAAGATTCCTTTTTCCTGTTAGAAAACCAATCATATATGCCCAAGACAGGTCATGATCAACATTCTTCATATGCTGAGGAGACTTGCTATCAGGCAGAGGTGCTCACCTGTAAATGAACAATTGAATTTCACTGAAATTTTATATTCTACCCTGGCAAGCCAACTTTTAACAGAAAAACAAGTCTATATTTTATAGGTTTTATTTTATTACCATTCTATAGCCTATTAAGATTTTCTCATTTTACTGACAAAGATTTTGTTGAGGTTCCTGTAAATTGCAAAATGATACTGCGAAACCAAGAGCGGGTGCAAATCTAAGCCTGATGAACTCAAAGCCATCTCCTAGGACATACCTCCCTGGCAGCCCTGAAAGCTAAGCCACCTCAGCTGGGACTATATTTAGTGGGGATATTCAGCACTGCAGGAATGGTGCTACTCAGAAAATTATCTTTCCCTTGCCGTTCAAAGCACAGTCCTGATATAGCACTGTGGGTTGTATTTTGCTGACTTCTTCATAAAGATTTAATGAGAGCCCAGACCTTTATGGAAATTAATGATATCTGGGCTTTATTTAACTACAGCATATCCAACAGTTCCTATGTTCTGCTCAAATGCCAGAGGGAGTTATAATCTAGCCATTGAAACTTCTCAGCAGATACAGAGGTATTTCTTTTCTTCTATATCTGCGTGAAGCCAGTGTCATCAGGACATCACCACTATTTCTGGAGCTATCAGAAAAAGAGTTTCCTAACAAACGAGGCCCTGACTGGAAACTGTGCTCGCTGCTGCTCACAGCTATTCCTTGCCTTCCACTGAAAAGATGTCTGATAACAGAAACTTTGGCTCTTCCAAACTTGTTTTGATTTTATCTAACTGCTTGCTGTAACGTGACTTCTTCTAGCAGTGCAACCGGGCTGCTGCCCATAGCCTCAGGCCGTATGAGTTTCCTGTGATGACATTACAAAGGTACATCAAGACAGAGGGAAAAGCCACAAGTTCTTTGTCATCTGCAACTGGAAGAGTGATGCACATTTGTAAAAGGCAGAGGTTTCAGTTGGAATGGAAAGTCACTCAATAGGAACATATTAAATAATGTTGCCATTAAAGTGCACATACACTTCAATGAAAACGCATGTTCCTCTCTCAACTGCACTGATGCCCTTCAATTCCTTCCTATGGAAACAAGGCTCCTGCGACCTGGGTATAAGGGAAGGAAAGAGAGGAGCAAGGATAGTCTGTTTTTCCCACAGTAATTTCTTAACACACTGATGATTTTCCATCAGATTTGCCAGAGAGACCAACATCTTTAACGCAGTTACATCCTCGCAAGGTTTATGAAAATCACAAGCAGGAAGAAGAGCCATACCCTTGGGCGCCCGGACTAGACTGTCGGTAACACTCAGAAAATCAGAGGTCATGGAGCTTGTAAAATGTCTACAGAAGAGTAAACAAAGTCAATTAGGAACAACAGGAAGAAGCAGGGAAAAATATTTAGTTTCTGTGCAGAATTTAATTACTTTTTCTTATAAGTATATAAATTCAACATCTAAACATTTACAGAAGGCACATCTTTGTACATTCAACACACTGGTCGCCCCAGTTAAATTATGAATGGTAATGCACACCTTCTGAGAAGCTCAGCAAGCTTTCAGAAAAAAACTGAGGAAAATAAGAGCTAGAATTACTGATATTTATAGAACAGAACATAAGAAAATAGTTTAAAGTAACCCTCTTTGAAAATAAACACTTTAAGCCCTTTTCAAAACACAGAGGATCAAGAAACCAAGAAACTGTTTGTTTGTTTGTTTTGCAAAATTCCTTCCAGGTTACTTTTCATGGCTAATGCCAGTTCTGCTTTTGTTTGTATAAAGACAGGGTTGTAGATTGAAATGATAAAAAGATTAACAATAAGTGCTGGTTACAGTGTGCAACAATCCTTCAGAAGAGACAGAAAGTCTTTGGAGTTGCTGAGGAACTTTAATACATGTAAAATGAAAACACAGCAACTCCCCGGCCCCACCTACCAAGCTTTTGGTTTTCTCTTCTCCCCTGCAGTGGACACAGAAAAAGCACCAGAAAAATCAACAGAGTTACTCTTTAAAATAAAGTGGATATATAAGCTCTTTTAAGACAGACACTGGGCTGAAATATTTTTGCAAAAAACCAGCTGTGACCTAAGTTAGAGAGATCTTACAAAAGCTGTGAGCAATGGATGAACACAAGAGAATATTAAGAATCCAAAACCCCTCCTTCTTATGAACATGTGGAGAAAACACATTTAATAGAAGGATTTGGGATTTTTTAGATTGCACCTCACAAATGCTTTCAAGGATTTTGAATTGTTCATCTGTTTAAGAAAGGAATGGATTTTGACCATTTTCTTGGAGGATGGACAAAATATATCTCCATCAAACTGTAAATGAGACCATTCACACCTTACACGTAAAATATGCATGTGATGCTGTAAGATAGGAGTTTGCCACCTTCTCAGCAGCAGTAACAAAGATTGCCATAATGACGCTTCTAGATCTCTATTTTCAAGCACAATTCAGTTCACTGCTTACTATTTGTTATCCAGAGATGCTGAAATTCACATAAACTGGCATTTTTTCATGTAAGTAGATAGTTTTGTCCAGAATGCTCCATTTAGATCTATAATAGCACAATTTCTCTTCAAGATTTCTTACTTGCAAAGTACTGTTCATCCTCTCAACATGTTTACACATCACAAAGCAGCTTAGAGAGTCTCCCATTCCAGTTTGAGCTGAATCCTTTCCTGACTCTGTGATTAACTGCGAGAAACAATACTGACAGCAAGACTGCCGATTCACTCCCATGGACAGGAATGGATGGCGAGCTACCCCTTGCACACAAAGACTGGTGCCGTTTTACAGCCAGGATTTTCACTCTAATCTTATTTCTAATAATGAACACCACTGCTTAAAATATGGTCAACCAAAGTGTGTCTTGAAGACCCTTGCTCTGGCTGTGCAGCGTGTCACTTGGCACTACATAGAATCATAGAATGGTCAGAGTTGGAAAGGACCTTCAAGACCATCCAGTTCCAACCCCCTGCCCTGGGCAGGGACACCTCCCACCAGACCAGGTTGCTCCAAGCC